>JASVEL010008734.1:0-79140 GCA_032618575.1 Nicotiana noctiflora | reverse complement strand
TTGCTTTTGATTGGACTCCATTGGCTAAAGTAACATTGGGAAGAGACTGTGAATAAACAATATTTGACAAAAGTGACCTATTACCAGAGATATGATCAGAGGGATTTAGTCAATGACCCACGGTACAAGAGTAGTAGACTGAGAAACACAAGCAAAGGAATTACCAGCAACAGAAGTATCAGTTCGAGCTATAAAGGCTACTTTTGGAGATGTCTGCTTACTTGCTGGATATCAAAGGAACTCATTATAAACCCCTTGAGATAAAGAAAACCTCTGGTTACCTGCAGTTTCGATTTGAGTAACATGAGCATTTTTAGGTGGTCGATCTTGCAAAGAGTAACACACCTCACGGGTGAGTCCAAGCTTATCACAACAAGAACACTTGGGTCGAGACCTTCCAAACAACCTCCTCCACTATTCTCCCTAGTATGAGATGCCTGATTGTCAGCTATTTTTTTATGAGATTACTGTGTGACTAGGCGCTAAAGCAAGGCGAAGTAATTGAGAGAATAATTCATTAACTGTAGAAACATTCGGACTAGCCGAAATCGGGTCACGTACTAAATTAGGAAGTCCAGCGAGTGTAATAACAAGAAACATGTTGTGTTGTTACTCTTGTTTCTTTTCCATACTAGCAGAAACTGGCATCAACTTGTCAAATTCCTCCAAGACTACATGTACTTGTCCCAAGTAGACATATCCAATTCCTGTTTCTTCAAGTTTTTTTTATCCGCGATATCACATCATAAAAACAAGATATGTCATTAGTATATAAAGTGGGTGCCATTTCCCAAAGTAAATGACATGACTGGAATGGACGAAACAATTGTATCAACTTGGGATCAATAGATCGCCACAAGATACTACATAATTGAGCATCGATCTTCTCCCAAAGTGCTTTGACCTTTTCATCTCCCTCACCAGCCTTTTTGGCTAAATGATTTTGAATATCTTGACCCTTGCACCACAATTCAACAGAGGAACCGCAAGCTAAATAGTTTGAACATTCCATTTTAAGGGCTCTGAAGTAATCATGAAGCTTCAATTTCCAGAACCCGTGTTTTTAGAACGAAATAGATTAAATCCCAAAGACATCTTAGGGAGAGGTAACAAATAATAAAAATTATCAATTGTATATCGCGGAAACAGGTGACAGACACACTGTTTTTGCCAGAAAATCACTATTTCTGCAGGAAAATTACTGTTTCTGCAGATAAAAATCACTGTAGATGCCGGAAAATTTGAAAAGTGATCAGAATAAAAAAAATAATGGATAGGCTCAGAATTATAGGGTGAACAATCTGTCAAAAAGGACTTTTATTAAAATGTGGCCAGAAACTACCTCACGTGCCGGCGCGTGAAGTTAGAACCTCGCCAGAAAAATTTCTCTGCTGGAGAAATTTTTGTGGGTCGGTCGCCAGAGACTAAATTACTTCGTGGTGGTGTTAGTTTTTGCACAACACTGACGGAATATGACTTCGACGTAGACAGCCCTAGAATCACCAGAAAACTGCGCGTTTGACTGATTGTTTCTTTCCTGGAGTTGCTGGTATTTTGCACAACGATTGATATCTCACGGTTGCTCTGATTCCATGTGAGAATTAGCATGGGAAAAGAATATATTATTGATCTCTTAACAACAACAACAACAACAACAACCCAGTATAATCCCACTTAGTGGGGTCTAGGGAGGGTAGCATGTACGCAGACCTTACCCCTACCCTGGGGTAGAGAGGCTGTTTCCAAATAGACCCCCGGCATCCTTCCCTCCAAGAACTACCCACCTTATTATTGATCTCTTAACTATAATACAATGTGCCCTATTTATAACTATACACAATACATATCATACTCTTATTCCATGTGAGACTAGGATTAATTACATATTAATTACATAACTATCTAACAACTGAGCTAACTTTACTAGGACCTCAAATGCTTGAATGAACCAAATGAAAGGGAGACTTCAGCGAAATATCGTTCGAGTGTGTTTTTGGAGTTGATACAACTCACAGTATAATGCCAGATAATTTGGACAACTAAGGTACCATTTTCTGAAGTTTGGATAAACTAGGATGTCCGAACCATCTAAGGATTAAATCTGGATTCCACAGAATCAGAGGCTGTAGTTGAAATAAACTAGGAGAATTGAGGAAATAAAGTTCATGCAACTCACGCCCTGCGCCAATCAACTTTCTTGAAGTGTGGTCTTGTATGACAACAGAATTGTTAAAGAATGAGGTTGAACAGTTTAGAATACTAGACAAACGACTGATTGATAAAAGGTTAAGAGGACAACCAGGGACATAAAAAACATTATTCAGAGCCAAGGAGGGTAACAAATTGGCTTGACCAACTCCGGTCACCATGATCTTGGATTCTTTAGTTAAGGTAATAGTTAGAAGGGATTGGGAATAAATTAGTTAAAGTAAAAGTTACAAGGGATTGGGAATAAATAACAGCAGACAAGAAATTTGTTACCAGAAATATTATCAAAAGCGTGCTAATCAATAATCGAAGGGCCAGTGGACTATGAGATACAAGCAACACGATTATCGGTCTGGGCAATTGAAACAACCTGTGGAGATGCTTGCTTACTGGCCTGATATGGAAGGAAGTCATTGTACTCCGCCTCAGAAAGGAGAACGTCGGATTGGTTAGGTTACCTATGCACTCAGTTTGGAATCATGAGCATTTCTGGAAGGTCAACCATGTAATGAGTAACACTTCTCACTAACATGACCAATTCTACAACAAACATTACATTTCGGCCTAACTTTCCAAAATGACCTCCACTCCAATTTCCAGTCCGAGATACTAGGATAGAAGAATCTGTCGATGTCACTATATGACTGGATGGAATAGTAGGTGGTGCCGCAAGAGAGAACAAATATCCACCAAGGAACAGCGGGACTAGCCAAAAATTGGTTATGCACCGAGTCAAGATCAGACCAAAGCAAGCAAGTGTTAGAACGAAAAAACATCTTCTGACGTTGTTCTAACTGTCTGTCAGTACTAGCAGTAATGGGTATCAACTCATTAAACTCTAACATAACTATTGGACCTAGTCCAAGATAGGTAGCCATATCCAAATCCGGCTTATTTTTATTTTCATATCTAAATCCTGCTTTTTAAGGTTAGTGAACCGAGAATCACATAACAAAAGCGAGAAAGACCATTTGTGCATAAAGCACGAGCCTTGTCCCAAACTGAAGAAAGGTCTGGAATGCACAAAACATACGCATCAACTATGAGTTAATCGACCCATAAAAAGCTATACAATTGAACATCAATCTTTTCCCGTTCTATCGGAACTATTTCATTAATACCCTTATCCTTTTTCATAAGCACAATAATTACAAGATCCAAACACAAATAAACCAAGTAAAAAAAGCTCCAACAGTCGCGTAGAAAAGTTAAAGTTTTGTAAACCAATCTCATGGTAAAGGAAACCACAGAACTTACTCTTCATGTATGGGAAGAAATATATAGGCTTTCTCAAATATATTCACCCCTTTCCACCACCTTCTTAGTTTGAAAAATGAAGCTTCCTTTTCATTCTGCTGTAGAGAATTAGGAACTAGATTCAGATTTACTGATATTCAAATGATGTGACACACTGAAAGAACTAGGATAGGAAATGAAAATAGTATATATTAGTTCCGTAGCATTCAGTATATATACAACTAGAAAGTCAAGAACAAATGCCATAGTTATCCGGCACCATACATTTCACTGCCACTGTACATTTTGTCTTCGGAGTGTTCAGACGGATGTGTTGAAGACATAACTAATTAAATAAGAGTTTGCTCTCTCTAACAACTTAAACTTCTAATGAGATTGTCGCACACATCAACATGATATCAGAGCACGCAGAGATCCTAGGATCAAGTCTCACCGCCACCCATTATCAACATAATTTCCACGTGCTTGGCCATGAAAAATAAAGGTGTGCTCTCTAATAGCTTAAGTTTTTAGATGAGACGGTCGCACACTTCAATACTGATAATATGAAGACAAGAAATATTAAGAGAAACATAACATTTACACAAGAATCAATCAATGTCTAAGCACCTTTTACTGGGTCATTTACCTTAAGTATCTCATCTTTTCAGAAAAAACAAATAAAGACAAGGCCAATGCTCTCTTCACAATCAGGTGTATTAAAGATAATCCAAATATCAACTCCATATTTGTCCCAAATTAAAGAAGCTGCAAACAAGGGTCAGTACTTCATTTAGGATAACTCCACCAAGTTCAATATTAAACTATAGCAGAAAAGACTTTCATTTGTCTTGACGTACCCATGTCAAACATGTATACCATGGCTACTTCATGCAGATTTTTCAAAAATACACTAAAAATGAGAAAGAAACTTAACTTATCCATACTAGATACTTGCAGACACCAGGATTAAATTTAAACTTGGAAGCCAAGTTGATGTAACATAGTTATTAATATGGAAACCAGAACAAAATTACAAGTCTTGCAGCACAAAATTTATTAGCTAAACTATGACGACTCGATAGGTCATTTTGAGTTCTAGCCTTTCCATGATTCGAGACCTCCCGTAGCTTCATTTGATGTTTCTTGGTTTGCATGTGGTCTGTGTCTCTTTTCGAAAAGCTTTTATGTGAAATTTTGACGAAAATGAAAATTTTTACTAAAGATGAGGCTAGAGTTGACTATGGTTGACATTTTGTGTAAACAACTCCGGATCGGTGTTTTGACGATTTTGGTAGGTCCGTATTGTGATTTTGAACTTGGGCGTATGCCCGAAATTGCATTCGGAGATCCCTAGGTTGATTTGACTTGTTTTGCAAAAGTTAGTAATTTGAATGTTGGAAATTTCCTAGGTTTGACCATAGGTTGACTTTATGGCTAATCGGTTCGGATTTTGATTTTGAGATATAGTATGGGTCCGTTTTGCTATTTGAAACTTGTCTGCAAAATTTGGTGCAATTCGGAGTTGGTTTGATAGGATTCGGACCAGTGATTAAAAAAGCGAGCACTTCCTCGCTTTAAGCGAGAAGTCGTTTCTGCCATTAAAAGCGACTCTGGTACGAAAAAGCAACCGCTTCTATGTAAAAAGCGAGAAGCGGTGAAGCGAGAAAAAGCGAGAGAAGCGTCCACTTCTTTGTTTAAAATACCCAAAGCCCTATTTTATAAAAACTTGGTATTCTAATCAGTCTAGACTTCTTCGATTTCTTTGAGACTTCAACAATAGTGAGAAACTAGGGTTCTTCAAACAACATCAGCAATTTCTTCCTCACTTCTTCATTAACTTCAAACAACAGCAGCAATTTCTCTTCTTCAAACAAGGGTTGTTCTTCTTCTTTTTCAACAGTACAACAGCAACTTTCAACAGGTATGTTCTGCACTTTTGATTTTCATTTTTCTTCTTTTTCTTTCTAAACATCCAAAAAGCGCAGAAATGCTAGCGAATTTTTTTCAGAAAAATTAGGCCCAAGTTTTTAAGTTTTTGCCCAACTTTGTCCCTAGTTGATGAAGAAGAAGAAGAAGAAGCTGAAGATGACAAGCAATAATTATGATAGTGAAATACAAGAATTTGACAATCTTGCAGAAGAATAGGATGCTCATTTTGTACTTTAAATTGATGCTACTCTTTAGTTTTTTAATTGAAGTATTGAACAGTTGCTTACAATTACATGTGTTTTCTATGCAATATTCTTTTTAATTATTTTTTTAAATTCTGCTTCACTTAAAAAAAGCTAGCGATTCGCTTCTCGCTTCTCGTGAAATAGGGGTTGTCGCTTTTCCTCGCTTCACACTCTGATTCGAACACTTGGTTGCAATTCTAGAGATTCTTTAGTTTTCCTTTGAAATTTCATTCGCTTTGATGTTTGATTTGTAGTTGTAGATGTCATTGTGGTGCCTTGATCGCGCGAGCGAGTTCATATGATGCTATTATACTTGTGTGCATATTTGGTTTGGATCCCGATGGTCTCGGGTGAGTTTCGGCCGCGTTTTGGAGGAGTTTGGACAATTTGAGGACTGCAGGTGCAGTGCAGTGCCTGTATCTGGTGCCTGCTGCAGATCTCGCAATTGAGAGCCTCGCTTTTGCGAACAATAGAACGCACTTGCAATCATGGGATGGGGGCTAGGACTTCGAATTTGCGAAGTAGGAGTCGCATTTGCAATGGATGTTGCGTCCACAATTGCGACTTTGGCATCGCAATTGCATTGCAGTGTTAAGTTGGGGTAGCTTCACATTTGAAAAGAAGTTGGTTGCATTTGGAAGGTTGGGCAATTCGCATTTGTGACTTTTGGGCTTCTGATGCAAAGTTCGCATTTGAGACCTTTGTTTCGCATTTGCGATGTTCGCAATTGCGACATTCACAACTTGGTAAAAGTGGGGAAAATCGGGACTTAGCTCACTTTTTACACCATTTCTCAACCCTAAATACTCTTTGAGGCGATTTTTCAAGAGATTTTTCTTCCCAAAATCATTAGTAAGCAACTCTAATCCACTTTCTTTCAATTCCTATTACTTTTCATGAGATTTCAACATCAAATCTAGGATTTCCATTATATAAATTAGGGAATTGGGTAAATTTTAGGAATTTTCAAAAATTGAGATTTAGACCTCAAATTGAGGTCAGATTTCGAAACAAATCACATAACCGAGCTCGGGGTGAATGGGTTTTGTCCAAATTTCGGGTTTAGACAAGGCGGCCCCAGGGTTGACTTTTTCAAAAATGATAAAATTTGAACTTTTCTCATTAATGAGTAGTTTCAAGCTCTTTTTGAATCGTTTGATCGATAATTTGCTATATTTGGTTGGTTTGGAGGCTTGTTCAAAAGGCAAGGACGTGTTTGATTGATTGCTACTTCGTAGCGTGAAGTGTTGTGTCTAACCTTGACTTAAGGGAATTAGGACTTGTTAAGCTATTGTAAAGTGAATTATGTGGGAAAACGGCGTATATGCGACGTGACGAGTATATATGCGCCGTCTTGGGATTTAGCATGCGTGATTGGGCTAATTATTTCCACGTCTACATTTATTCCATGTTATATCTTGTTATATGCTTTAACTATTACATGTTCTTACTTGACATTTATACTATACTTGTGAATTGTTTTAATTGTCACTACCTTTAATTTGTTCATTTCTCACACAATTTCTACTTATTTGCTACTTGTTTTGTCTCTCTTGCCTTAATTGTGCATTCTCATTGTCACATGTTTTTCCTGCTTCTATTGTCCTTATATTACTCAATGCACTCTATAATGTTGTATCGCTTATGTGAGTCGTTTAGTTGTTCTGTACTGATGAATTGGTAAAGTTTGAGATTTCGAGATATTGGATATTCTCTATTCATTTTGTGGTTCTTTAATGTTCAGTACATTTCACCTTTTTGTGTTGATATTTTGTATATATTGTTGTTGAGTTGTTTTATGTTAATGATTTGAAATTGTTTCGGGATCGAGTTGCACGCTACAACGGAATTGAACGATATTAAAATGATATGAAGGAATAAGGACAGATTATGATATGAACAGATGATGATATAGTTGGATCGGGTTGCGCACCACAATGTATTTGATATGTTGAAATTATTTGAGATTGTAGAGTTATCTTCGGTTTTGTGATATGAGACTTGAGACTTTATTATTCTGGAGCTCCCTAGTAGTCGATCTTCGGGTCCGTTTATATGAGTTTATTGCTTTATTTTCATTCCTGTTTTTCCGTTATTATTATTTCGTACAGGTTATTTGTGAGTGACTTGCCATAGCCTCGTTACTACTTTGTCGAGGTTAGGCTCGGCACTTACAGAGCAAATCGGGTTGATTTTACTCATGCTACACTTCTGCACTTCTTGTGCAGATACTGGTGTTGGTCCCGGTGGCGCGTAGCGAGGCTGCTCCGACTCAGCTGCTTTTGGAGACTTGAGGTATAGCTGCATGGCGTCCGCAGCCTTGGAGTCCCTTTCTTTATCCAGTTTCACTTATATTTAGTATCATACAATTGTACTTTATTTCAGACCGTATTTGAAGTATTCTAGATGTTTTTGTATTCGTGACTCCAAATTCTGGGATATCTTTAGATCACGTCATTTAGTATTTTATCACTCTATTTCAGACTATTATAGTTTATTATTATTAATGTTTTGATTTGAATTGTTAAAACTGGTTAAGTAATTTAGCTAATGTTGGCTTGCCTAGCAAGTGAAATGTTAGGCGCCATCACGGTCCCGGGGGTGGTATTCCGAGTCGTGACATAAACATGCAAGCAAAAAATGTTAACTGAGAGGAAACATAATACCTTGCTCAGTACAGCCTCTTTGAGCTTCTTGTAGAAATATGTATTGAAAAAGTGATACTCGTCTACATCTGCATGAGCTTTTGTCTTCTGGAGGTACCTAGAAACATGAAAATGCAATTAGTATATCAGATTGAGAGAGTGAGCATCAAGCTTTGTCTTATTCCTTCACTGGAAACATCAAAAAATTGACCAAAAAGGAAATAGGTTCACATAAACTGGAACAGAGGGAGTAGTTACTAAGACAAAGTATGAAGTCAAGGTTACGATTGATTGATAAAGAAGTTCACATAGTATCACAATATCAAAATATCATGATGATTAATACGCTAGTTAATATGATTTTTATCTTTTGTGTGATCATTTGTGACTCCAACCAATTGAAGATATATTCATATGAAGGGCACAGCTTAGAACAGAAGATGTCAACAATAGAAAGTATTTTACTAAAAGAAAATTCTTTTATTTTACTAAAAGAAAATTCTTTTACATACAAATGTAATTTGTATTTAGTAACCTAATAAGTATTCCTTTCTCTGCGCCAGGAATTAAGAATAGTACACCAACAACGGTAGCCTTCAGTCTTTTTTATTATCTCTGGATTAAGGAAACAAGAGTCAAGCCTGGGAGCTAAAAGGGCATTCGAGTGCACTAAGCTCTCTCTATGCTCGAGGTCCTAGGAAGGATTGGGACCACATTGGGTCTGTATATGCAGCTTACCTCGCATTCCACAATTGATCTTTTTTACGGCTTGTACTCGTGACCTCCTTGTCACACGTGGGCAAGTCTTGCCCGTGCCAAGCTATTATACACGAAATATATCCTTTTTAATAAGCAGCTACTTCTATGATATTAAATGCTATGACAGATTGGAAACACAACTAACAATAATGCAAGTGTTCACCAACTTCATGCATTCGAGAAGTCAACTTTTTTCTATGAAGACAGAAAGGTCTGCGTACATTATCCTCCCCAAACCCCACTTGTGGAATTATTCTGGGTATGTTGTTGTTGTTGTAGAGAAAGTGAAAAGCTATATAAAACAGCTCCTTAAAATTAATTTCATAAGCAATTTATATTAGTTATTAGTTAGGAGGTAATTATTAGTATACCATAAATATTTTCAGGTGGCTAACTGCAATAGTATTAAATGATTGCTGATGTTGGAAAAGGCAAAACGATATTACTGTGATACCCATTAAATTCAAACACAAGATTTCAGAAAAATTAATATTACATGACTGTGTCTGTATATGCATATGCAGACACACACCAACATAGCTAAGCTCTATAATAGACATTATACTAGAAACTGCTGTAATGAGAAACAGCAAGTTAGAAAAAAGCTCTATGTTCAAAAGGTGATTATTTTCTTTGGAACTTACATGGATATTCCTTAATTTCATTCCTTTTTTCCTTTTTCTTAGGACATACCTGAAGCAACCTATTCCGAGCAGATGTCTAATCTATCAATTCATTGATCAACGAAGTAACTACTAGACAAAATCTTTTTGTAACTTACCGGATGTAGAAATTCATTATAGTCGATGACAAATATGCTTCAGGTGCAAGAGATTCCATATCCGAACAACATATTTCAACTGATTCAGGATCAACCCTATTTTAATGGTAAAAACAATAAAGAAACACTAAGCAATAAAAGAGAAATCGTATGCCCAAGGTAATAAGTAATGCATACTGGATTAGTAAGGTTGTCATTCACGCCATACCGTGAAGGATAGTAGACCTTGGTTGCATTTCTGCTGGAAAAGAAGAACAAAAGAAATATCAACAATTGCTCACGAAAACTCAAATCAGGAGCTGATATGTCATTGTGAGAACAAACATACTAATATATTACCATTCAACAACTTCGTCCATTCGCTCTGCCGCTTTATTTGCATCAGGTTCCTCCTCATCCACAAGAACAACAGCCTCCCCCTAGGAAAATAAAGAACCATATGACGAGAAAGACCACATTAGGAATAAAATATAAGCTCATGACTTCCAAGAGAATGAACTGTATTTAGGGGAAAAAGAACAAGTAAAGCACGAGAGGCTACAGCAATTCATCATGTCCCTCCGCAATGTCTTAGCAAACTTTCTTTTTCTTATTTTTCCTACTTTCGGATCAAGAAGAATACGGAGGGACTAAGCGGTTGAAATAATAATAAGCTCATCAATCAATGTGTACCTACTGCAACTAGCCACCCCCACCCCGTGAAGGAGGAAAGAAAACGAGAGAAAGAAAGAGGTAGTTTTGGTGGTTGTTTGTTTGATCATGGATAAAACTCTATTGTGCTAGACAAACTTACACCAACAATCAGTCAACCCATGCGCCACTGAATTTAATCCCCCACTGCCACAGGAACTCTTACAGCTCAGCATATGCAGCAAGTCTTTAGTAAGTAGATATTGCTAATCCACCAAAGGACTTAAAGATATCGTCAGAAACCCAATAGCAGCTCCCAATATAGTGACGAGAAAGTAGTACCATGCCTACACAGAAGTAAGCCGGAATGGCATAACAAAGATATGGGGAAAAACTTACATTTGCATGCCTTTTAGTATGTGAAGATTGGGCTTGAGAGGCTTTAGTCCTGAAAAAGAAAACGGTTAAATCACTCGCAAACATGTTTTCCGTGTGTTTCATTATTTATAACAACTAATAGATACAAATAGCAGCCAAGGGGAGGCCGGAAAGCAAATGAATAATCATAAAAAGTAAATTACATGGCTCATGCATCGTATTTTAAGCAAACAAGTACTATAAATAATGTCTCAATGATAACTTGAAAATCATATGTGCTTCTTTAGAATATCAAACTACTCCCTCTGTCTCATTTTACGGACACTTTTTCCATTTCAGACTGTACCAAAGAGTATGGCGCATTTCTATCTTTAGAAACAATTCAACTATACATTTCGTATTTTACCCTTAATGAGATGATTTATAGCTACACAGAGGTCTATGACTTGTTTTAGACCACAAATTTTAAATGTCTTTTTTTCTTTCTTAAACTCTGTGCCCAGTCAAACACCGTCACATAAAATGGGATAGAGGAGTAACATTATGAAGAAAATGATCTCCCTAGTAACTTTGGACTTAAAAGTTGGAATTCAAGTAGGAAAAAAGGGAACAAAGGGAAGAATTACAAAGAAGTGAGTGATTCAAACGTAAAGGAAAAAGTGCACATTCTCAAGCACAGGTTTGGCTCGATAAGGGATGGGGGAGTACAATCCCCCCTACCTCTTAACCACATTATTTTTTTTATTTGCACCGGGTATACGAGTCTCTTAGAGCCCGACTAATCCCGGTGGTGCACAGGCTCTCGGCAAGGAGTTCCCGCGAGTGCACCACGGTTAATTCAGGCTTTACCCAATCTGATGGCCCTCAGAAATTGTTTGCACCCAGTGGGTTTCAAACTTGAGACCTTGAAAGGGAGCAAACCCCAAGGCTCAAGTCAATTGCCACCGGGCCAACCCCTGAGGGTTACCTCTTAACCACATTTTGGTTCATTTTTTGGGGGATTCAGATCATGAACCCCAATTGGTGTCTGTTGTTTAGGTAAATAACCCATCTGGTCTAATGAATGGATTAGCTATCCCACGAGGATGCAGGATCAGTATTCCTATGTGATTGGGGAATGGAAATCCTATTGTACCCCTAATAAGGCATAGATTTACGTTTTACTAAGTGGAACACACTCTCCACCTCCAACCTTACGGTTGTTGGTTCGAATCACCATGTTACCTATCGAAAAAGAATTAGGATAGTAAGATAAAAAGAATTTATTGAATCTCTTCCACGATCATCTGAAAACAATAACCCCCAATCACCTCACAGTAACTCCTTCACCAATCCACTTGTAAGAATCTCCTCACGGGAGTCTGGATGTACTTTTAATCCACCTTATCATATTCGGGCACCAAAATATCATTCCTAAATTCGGGCATTTAATCGTGTAGCTTAATTCTTTGATAAAAACATTTAAATGAAAATGTTACAGATCAAACTCGAGAGAATTTTATGCAGTGAAGAAGAAAGGAGTATTGTCCACAAATATTGTTGAATGAAACTGTATAAGAAATATCAGTGTAGAAAACCGTAGGGAGATCAAAGATAAGGAGTATTATCCACAAAGATTGCTGAATAAACAGACTAGGAAAGACCAGTATACAAAAGTGGTAGGGAGATCAAAGATTAGGCTGCAGGAATTTTTCCTCCTTTTTCTAATTGCTTGGGAATAACTTCTTTTTCCATGACGGTGGAGTCTGTGCCAGCTTGCACATCTCAGCTATTTCAATAGGTACTTGCTGCCTCTCACCAGTTGTTTAGCCAAAAAAATTTAAAGGACCTAACAGTTTGCGTTGTAAAGGACCTATAACTCTCAAATTAGAAATTACAATTCATTTTAAACTTGCAGTAGACAGAAACAACAACAACAACAACAACCCAGTATATTCCCACAAAGTAGGGTCTGTGGAGGGTAATATGTAGACAGACCTTACCTCTACCCAAAAGGGCGGAGAGGCTGTTTCCAATCGACCCTCGGCGCAGGGAAAAGAAAGGCAAACAAAAAACAAAAACAAAAGCAGCATTAGTTACACCAGCATACATCACATAAATAATTAACTAAACATAAGAGACATATGTACCATAAATAAATCGACATGCAATAATATTAAAACAGTAGCAAACAGAAATGACTACCACAAGAGAAAGCAAACTAATCCTCTATGGGTGGCCCTACCGCGCCTCACCCACCCCGGAAAGGAGTACGAAAACTCTAAAAGCCCCTATCCTACAACCCCGATACTAGACCTCCAAACTTTCCTATCAAGGGCCATGTCCTCGGAAATTCGCATACTGGCCAAGTCCTGCCTAATTACCTCTCCCCAGTATCTCTTAGGCCTCCCTCTGCCTCGCCTCACACCGACCACCACTAGCCGCTCACAACTCCTCACCGGGGCATCGGGGCTTCTCCTCCGCCTCTTGCAGCAGACAGAGTGTAACTAAAATGGATAAGTATAGTTGCAGAATAAGAACTACAGAGATCAGATCTGGTAGCTACTGTGCAATCACATAATCATAGAAATGAACATTGTTCTGCGAGATATATCAAACCATTTCTACACCCATATGCTCTTGTGCATGTCACTCTACAGCGACTCAGCAAGTACAACTGCTGAAAATAAATAAATTCATATTTAACTGAAAGTTCAGATCTACTTTGGGCCATCTGAAAACATTGTCCGCCTTCTTAACATAGAATACTTTGTCACGACTCCTCTACATATTTCACAGCAGGACATAACTTACAAAGTAAAAACAGGAGCAGCTTTGAAACTTCCATTGCTCTATACTAAAAATTAGTGGCCCATTTTTCACAATGAAACCTAATTCAGTTACCCTAATTCTTAGTGAGTGACAGCTTCCAGTAATAACCAAGATAATAACAGCAACAATTAAGTGATATAACAGAAAAACCCATCTAATAAATTTAAGTGAAATAGAAGAACCCAAAAGAAAAGAAACATACTTCTTCGAGAAACAGCTGGAAAATTTGTCTTCAGAATAACGAGTAGTAGAAGAGTCCCTTCCTTCTAGATCAACATTTAAAAAAATTTCACCTTTGTCTACAGGAAACTCATAAGGTGATTCCTGTGACAACAACTCTCGCTTGTGTTTTCTTTCTGAAAACTGCCTGTTTAATGTCCTTTTGTAGTCACAGGGATTCAGAGCATATAATTCTTTTTGGAAAGCATTGGCTATCTTTGAATCTGCCTGCTAATCAATAAACAAAAGTAATATAAATTAATGGTAACTCCAAGCAGAAGAAAAATGAGTATAAGATTGATATTGTACTTTTGCTTCCAACTTGTTCAAGAAACAAGCAGCAAACGTGGACTGCGGAGAGGATACAGATGGTGAAGCCTGTGGCTCGAAGTCATCAGGTGCACCTATCAAGTCGCTTCCAACTCTCAGGCTGTCCTTTAAAATGACAAATAAGACAATTCTGATTTCCACATAGTTGCCCATGTACATGCACACCCACACACACATGCACACAAATCCACAACAAATCCTGCTTGTATGAAGAAACTTGCAGAATACCTAGAGAAAAATAAACTATCTTCAAGATGGGTAGTGGGCACACTAGACATAGGCGGGATGTGTGCTCTTTATTCATGCGGGAGCTTCAGCACTATATGGAAGCATGGAAATTCAGATAGAGCAAAGCTCCTATAGAGCCCATTAGAATTAAGTAGAAAACATGATAAAAATGAAACAAAAAGATGAAGGGCATATAGTACAGCGCCAAAAATTTGATGCTTTTTGAAGCTCAACTATGTGCTTAAAAATTAAAATGATACTAAAGTGTGACACTTTCATGTTAAATCATGATGCATGCATCATTGTTGGAGATGATTTGGATATGAGTTGAAGTGTTGTAGCAAATGGATGTCAACATGGATGTTGGAAAACAAAAATAAGCGGCAGGTATCCCTCGCGGTAGTCTCACACCATGTGAACTGCTACGAGAAGAGGTGATATTATGGTATTTCAAGAAGTGAAAACAAGTGCAGTTACGGCCCACTGTGAGATCATCGCAAGAGCCTAACTTGGAAATCAAGCGTCTCATGTAACAGCATCATGAAGTGAGAAAGGCAACTTGGCTTGGCCACTAAGGAGCGCGATAGCCTCATGCTGCGAGCATATCACGAGGATGCCTACGCTATTTTTATAGAAAGCATGTCGGACAGAGAGAGTTGGACGACAGTTTGAGAGCTAAGGCATGGGAGGGATTCCAACCAAGATTCAACCCAAAAACTGAGGTGAGGTATTTATGCTATATCCATGTTATTTATGTTAAATAACATATTTAATGACGCCTAAAACTCATGACCCTTCTTACATTTTCCAAGATTTACCAAGTTCTTTAAAGAAGATAAGAGTGGGATTTGGTCTTAGAGGTAATTTTCTTGCCTTGCCTTGATATATTAGCCTCTATAAGGCATGTGTAAGCTATTGATGAAGTGTATTGATTTCTCATGGAGAGTTGGGTGGGATGACATTAATGGAGCTATTTATGGTTTATGGTAATGATCAGAACGGGATGGATAAGTCAAGGCCTCACCCTAGCTATTTAATTATATGGATTATTGCCTCAACTTGGTTCTGAAAATGGAGAACACAACTTGTAACTTATTGACGCAGTTAGGCCATTGTATATGTAGACTGAGGCTTGTTGACGAGTGAAGCCAACGTAAGGTGGAGACTTGACCTTCTAAGAGTGATTTTCCCTAAATGCATGTCAAAGAAGTATTAGGGAGAGGTGATTAGACAGAACATGACACATCTTTAGGTTACCGAGGACATGACCCTCGATCAGAGAATGTGGAGTTCGAGGATTAGGGTAGAAAGTTAGAAGGTAGTCGAACGTACTTCCTTTCCATATCAGTAGCAATAGTATTATTCTAGTATTTTCTTATTCTTCAATTTCTATTACTACCTGTTGTTTCATTTGCTTCGGCTATCTTATTATCTTGCTATTGTTACTGCTTCTTTTTCCATGGCATCTCCACTAACATATTTCTTTTTTAAAATTGTTGTGATTATACCTTCCTTGAACTGAAGGTCTATCGGAAACATCTCTACCTTCACAAGGTAGGGATAAGGTTTGCGTATACACTACTCATAACCCACTTATAATATTACACTAGGTATGTTGTTGTTGATGTTGTTGTTGTTGCATGCCTTTAAAGTGTTTGACTTAATGCATGAAAGAAGTTCTGAATATTTTGGTACCCATGTACATGCGGGGACGAGCCTATGCTTATGTTGCCAAATTACGAAATACTACAAAATAAATACAAATGCATGGAATAGGAGTCATTTGGCTTCAATATGATATTTTGGGATGAAAAACGAGATGTTTAGAAAACCTTTGATACATATCCCTAATTCGGATCAAATTATGAAGTTTTGGTGTATACATGGGTTGTCATATGAATGATTAGTTGTCTTGAAGGCATTGTAATGAAAGAATTTATCATGATTGTAGTCAATGTTCTTGTATATATAAATGTTCATGCATATAAACGAGGTAGAGATCTCCAAAGATATACAAGCTAATCATGGCTATCGAGGTAGATGCCTCTACGCTAGAAAGGACTAATTACTTTTCGAGGTTGAGGCATCCAATGCCTAAAAAAACTAATTGACGAGGTTGAGACGTCAATGTTCTAAGGAGCTATTTCTCAAGATTGAGGCCTCCAAACCATGATTGACAAGTAAGATTCCTTAGACACTATGTATGACAGATTATGGTCGTGATATAGACCTCCCTCGTGCTTAATGAATGTTGTGATATGTTACCGTGGCTTGAATGCCCAAACATGAATGATGAATGATGTTTAGGGTGGATGCTCAGCTTGCTAGATTTTTTACGTTGATGAAGCATATCATGTTTTACCAAATCATGTCCCTCCATTTAGTAGGTCATCTATGAAATTTACTAAGTACCTATCATACTCACTTCCTAATTGTTGTTTTCTACATATATGGAGGCTCTAATTGTGGATACTCTCCCCTTGTTCCGCTACGCATTCGGTGGGGAGCCCCACTCATGACCCGGTGGAGGCCAATTTTATAGTTCTGTTCTTTGCAAAGCCAGGTTGCATCTCGTGTACACTAAACATTCTTTTGTTAATCTAGTGGCTCATGACTAGTCCTTAATTGGTAAACATTCTTTTGGGGTATTTATGACATTGACATCTTCATATAGGACTTCTACTTTAATGACAATACGAGGACCTTACGTGCACACAAATAGCTGGTGCATAATGGTAAGGTGCTGCCAAGAGCCGCTTTGCATGTATATGACGGCACAGGGAAACTCGGTTCTCATATGTGCTTTTAATTAAGCTAATGAATGTATGATGTCGATTCATTTTAAAGTGTGATGCGAAATGAAGTGATGGTTAAGTCACTTCAGTCTATTGAAGCTTCGAAAGTTCACTAAAGCGTGCACTTTTTTGTTTTTTAGAATTGAAGCGTGCACTTTTTTGTTGTTGAAGCGTGAAGCCTGTCTGATGTGAAATGCAATAAAAGTGTTGCATTTTTGAAGTGTTAAAGTGTTTTTGAAAAAACAGAAGTTGCGACTCAAAACCTGGGACTCAACAATTTCAGAAGCGCCGGCTTCAGAAGCTAGGGCTTTTAGACGCTTACTTCTTCAAGGTTCTTCAACTCAGGTATAATTCTTTTTCTTCCTCCTCCTTCTTTTTTTCTCCTTCCCTTCTTCATCTTTTTCGTTTCCGTGCTTTTTGAAGCAAGTGAATGCTGCCATTTATTTTTCTACTTTTTCTTCCCTTGTTCTTCTTCTTCTTCTTATTTTCATCTACTAAAAATCTCCAAACTGATGCTTCTTCTTTTTTTCTCTTTTTTTTCCTTTTCTTCTCCTTCTTAATATTTATTTTCACTTTGCTCATCTATAATAGTTTGCCCTTTCCAGTTGATTTTCAAAAAAAAAAATTGTTGTAGCTGATTGTTTCCAATTTGTTAATTAAAAATTTCAGTCCATTTTCAGATTATTCCTTTGAATTGAAGTAGCTAGTTTTTAATTCTTTTTCTCTTAGCAGATTTTAAAAGGCGTCAAAAGATGAAAAGAAAGACCTGGCTTGGGCTTATACACAAAGAGCTAGCGAGAGCAATAAGATGGCAATTTGATGTATATTTTGTAACAAGGTTTATAATGCGGGTTTTACATAACAAACATCATCTCATCGGTGGTAATCCCAACGTCACACCTTGACCAGTTTGCCCACCACATGTGAAGGAAGAATCAAAAAAGTTTATGGAGAAGAAAACTGAGTTAAAGACTAAAATGCACTATCAACAAGTGATGATGACTATGAAATGGGAGAAGGTAAAGCCCATGATTTGTTGCTTCCCCAAAAATACAAAGTAGGGAAGGGGACAAACGTTGTCTTCAAATTGTGGTTCTGTAACGACCCGTCCGTTCGTTTTAAGAATTAAAACCTCGATCCCTATTAACTGCTTTTCCCGTGTTTGTTTCTGCTATTTTGATTTGCCGGAATGATTTGTTTTGAATTTCGGAGTGTTTACACTTAGTCCCTAAAAGAGAGCTTAAGCTTTAGAAATTGGACCATAGTCGGAGCAGTGTGAAGACGGCCTCGAAATAAATTTTGTCGGTTCCGTTAGCTCCGTTGGGTGATTTCGGACTTAGGGGCGTGTTCGGATTTTGTTTTAAAAGTTCTGTAGCTTATTTAGGCTTGAAATGCCTAGAGTTAGGATATTTGAAGTTTCCGGTTCGATAGTAATATTTTGATATTGGGGTCGAAATGGAATTTCGGAAGTTGGAGTAGCTCCGTAGTGTTGAATGTGTCGCGCTTGCAAAATTTCAGGTCATTCGGACGAGGTTTGCTAGACTTTCTAATCGAAAGGGAAATTTGAAAAATTTTGAAGTTCTTAGGCTTAAACTCGACGTTATTTTGGTGTTTTGATGTTGTTTTGAGAGTTCTGAAGGTTGGAACAAGTTCGAATGATATTTTAGGATTGGTTGACATGTTCGGTTGAGGTCCCGGGGACCTCGGGTGTGATTCGGATGCTCAACGAGTCATTTTTGGACTTAGAAAATTGCAGAAAATGCAGCAGTCTCTGGTTCTGGTTTCCTTCTTCGCGTTCGCGAGTAGGGTCTCGCGTTCGCGAAGAGGAGCTGGGGCTGGTGGGAGCTTAACGCTTCGCGTTCGCGATGATGGTCCTGCGTTGGTGAAGCTGTGAGGTCATATGCCTACGCATTTGCGAAGAGGGTCCCGCATTCGCGTAGGAGGGAGAAAGTTGCTACCACGTTCGCGATGAAGGAATTCTGGGCCAAGCGAAGTTGTGCTTCGCGAACGCGATGGGCCTTCCGCGTTCGCGAAGAAGGAATTACCTGGGCAGATTATAAAACTTCACAATCGAGGGTTTAGCCATTTTCATCAAAACTAGAGTTTGGGAGCTCGGATTTGAGCGAGATTTTGAGGGATTTTCAGAGATATCAATTGGGTAATGATTCCTAACTCATTTTTGCTTATAACCCATTAATCTAAACATGAATTCATCATCTAATTTCAGATTTGGGGTTAGAAATAGGGGAAAAATTTGGAAAAGTTCATAGGCCTAATTTTCGAGTTTTGATTAGGATTTTGACATCAAATTTGGATAATTTTTGTATGGTTAGACTCGTGAGTGAATGGGGGTTCATAATCCGTAACTTTTACCTGATTCCGAGACGTGAGCTCGGGGAGCTTTTTGGGGAGATTTTCCTAATTTCGCGTATTAGCTTCGAATTAATTAGTTGAATTAGTTACTTGAAGTTACATTTACATTATGCAATTACTTTGAATAGATTTAGGTCATTTGGAGTAGGATACTCGTGGCAAGAACGTGGTATTGAGTTGATTGAGTTGGTTCGAGGTAAGTGGCTTGCCTAACATTGTGTGGGGAAACTCCCCTTAGAATTTGGTATTGTTGATATATGAAATGCCTTGTACGTAAGGTCACGAGTGCTTACATGTACTAATTTTTTAAAATCGTGTTTTCCTTAAGTAACTATAACTGTGTTTTCTTACCTGCTTATACTACTTGTAATTTAAGCTTATTGTTAGCTTCGGAAAGCATGTCTAGTTGACTTAATTGCTTTACTTGCTCAAACTATTTTATGATAATTCTGGGCAGAATGCTAGGTTAGAAATACCTATTTTATCTTGGTATGAAATTTAGACTGAATTGAATACGTTTCGTGTTGCTGCTGTGTGTTTACTTTGGGACTACAGGACGATATCACGGGAGATCCCCTGCATGTTTACTTTGGGACTACAGATTTGTATTCCGGTAGATCCCCCTGCACATTTATATTGGAACTACGGGACGTACTGGGTATTTACCTTTGGGATTCCGACAGATCCCCGCGCACTATGAGTTGGACTACGGGATGACACCCGAAAGATCTACTAGATATTTACATTTGGGGACTACAGGACGGTATCCTGAGAGATCCCTGATTGCTATCTCTGTGTTGAGCCGTATTCCTTCTATGATTATTTTGTCTATGTTGTAGTTGTTACTACTTTTATTACCATGTGTTACATTAATACCGCTTATTTTCCTTATATATTAATGTATTTGTATATGACCGGTAGGGGCCTGACCTTCCTCGTCACTACTCAACCGAGGTTAGGCTTGGCACTTATTGGATACCGTTGTGGCGTACTCATGCCATTTCCTGCACATATATTTCGTGGGTAGATCCAAGTACTTCGACTCAGCCCTACTACCCTTGAGGCGAGGCGATTCTCCAAAGACTTCGAGGTATACCTGTCGCGTCCGCAAACCGAGGAGTCCATTTCCATTCTGTCTCATAGTTTTAGCCCTTCTGTATTTATTTTGATTTAGACATTCTGGAGTTAGAGCACAATGTAATATCCATAGCTTGTAATTTCAAGAGATTCCGAGTTTTGGGAAGTTGTTCAGTTTAGGAGTTATATTTGTATATGCCGAGCGGCATTTTAAACCTTCATTATGTTTATTCCGTAGTTTTCATTAGTTTTATCTGTTGTTTTTCCTTTTTCCGCAATTGTTAGGTTTACCTAGTCGTAGAGACTAAGTGTCATCACGATAGTTCACGGAGGGCGAACTGGGATCGTGACAAAATCTATCGGTAAGATTCAAGATCCTCTGGATTGTTATTTCCCGCAAAAGCCAGGAGATAAGGCAGGAAAAGCGGTGATAGTCATGTTGTTGTCAAGGAGATTTTGGTGGATCGTGCAGTTACAATGGTTACAATGTTTACACGATAGATGTTCGATGCATGTCTCCCGTTTAATTGTATCAACTGTACTGACACTTTTCAGCTTTTATTGAGGTCGTAGCCCAATTTGGTCCAAGAATGGAGCTCGCCACTAATTATAAAGTTAGAGGTCCTTATCTAAACAAAGAGGCAGAAGAAGCAAACAAAATTAGGGAGGATCATAAAGTAGAATGGAACAAGTTTGGATGTTCCACTATGATGGATAAGTGACGGAAAAAATAAAAAAAGAATGATCATCAATGTGTTAGTGAATTCTCTAAAAGAAAGTTTGTTTGTTAAATCAAATGATACCGGTGACTCTTCTACTGATCCCAACAAAATGTTTTTCTTATTTGAGAATACTATAGAGAAAGTTGCAGCATAGAATGTTGTTCAAGTAGTAATGGACATGCTAGTCAAAATACTAAAGTGGGTGATATGATGAAGGCACATTCATTAGTACGGTAAGGTTAGCCCGGTTTGTGTGGATAACAATATCGGTGCTACCCTCTTATTTGTACTTTTCCTAATTATTGTATTTTTCTTTTATGTTATTAATAAAAAAACTAGCCCTAGGCACTTGTCTAGTGGATTGTAAAAAAAACAAAAAACATTCATTAGACTCCATGTGCAGCTCCTTGTATAAATTTCTTACTCGGTGAAATTTTCAAGGAAAGATCCTTCAATATAGTCTTTACTTAGGCACTTAGGGTCCTCTCCTACATTTTTCAAAGATCCTTCTAATGTTCATTAATGCAATAGAACATTGAGGCATTGGTACAATGGTCGTAATATAATTGATCCAATTAGTTTTGAAAATATTGATGAGGCTAATGAACAATCCTTGACCTGGTGCTTTCTTGATATATCTTAGAATCCGTAAAAGCATCACAATGACTAGTATATGTATATGCTTACTACACCTATATCAAAAGAAATGATTAGACTGGTAAAAGTGCGATAGTTTAATTTCCCAACCAGCCTTCAATAGCTTTATGATCTGAACATGGATCCTCCTAACCTCTTAACAGCTTACAATTTGCATACATTATACATGGGACTATCAACAGCCCTGCAGTCCATCATAATAAAATACTAACACACACTTCGTCTGCGAACTAATAATACCATCTCTTGACTAGGTGACGTCAATGCCAAGCAGGTAGAACAATGACCTAAATCCTTGGCTTGAAATGTCCGTCAAGATGTTTCTTTAACTGGATGAATTTCTCAGTCATCTTTCGCAATGAGTCAAATAACTATGGTGTCTACATACACCACCACATAAGCACATTAACCAGGTGAAATATGAGTAAAACACTGAGTGATCAGCATCACTTCCTTACCAAAATGTTGAATGAAAATACTGAACTTGCCAACACTAGCTCGCAGAGACTGTTTCAATCAAAAACAAATCCCACATTTTGCACGAATTGGTACTCTACATAGCTCGTAATCACACTACTCCTAGTTCATACTTTTCCAAACTGTACCAAGACGTTAAGTACAGCAATTCAATCACTATTTTCTCTTGTCCAGCTGACTGTAAAACAATAATAGCATTCTAGTAAATTACTCTCATTATTAAAATTTTACGAAATGTAGTGAATTCACAAGCACGAAAATACCTATAAGCACACAATGCTAGAAATGGAACTGTGAAATTAACCAAAGAGGAAAAGAATAAAAGTCAAAGTCAAACCTTTTGGGAACCGACCTGCTGCCGTCGTTCTAATTCACCCTCGTGCAGTTTGATATTTGCCCTAAGCTTTTCGCCTCCATCCCTTAACTTAGCACCAATGGTTCCGGACAGAGACCTTTTAAGCCTCCTAATTTTTTCAGTCAATTCGGTATTTGATAAGTTGGAAAGTCCTTCTTTGTGTTCCTCTCCGTCCATGGCGGAGGTAACCACCAGCTCCGCCGGAGGGTCTTCGTCGTCGTTGATTATTTTTTCCCAGTCTATAGAAAATCTCGTAGGGAAGACCGGGGGAGGGAGGGGTTAATTGTCAAATTCTTACTCTACAACTTTTTTGTCGTGGACAGGTTGTTCCTAACCAAAATAAAACTAAAGTTTAATGGCTTATAGGTATCTCATTAATGATTTAACGGGCGGAAAATGAATTAAAAATTTTTATGAACGCTTATCAATTTGAGGGCAGATTATTTAATTTTCTTAATAGATAATCTGTTAATCCGTTAAGAATATATATATATATATATAATTAGAATAAAAGAAAGTCAAATAAAAGTAGTCATCTATCAATAACAAAAGACATACTTTGCTCTCTTAAACAAGATAACAATACTAGTTACACCATTACTTCATCAACTTTGTGACGAACATTTATTTTAACAATGGCCTGTGAGCACGTGATTTTTACCATACACATGAGTTATTCCTATAAAATTCAAAATAAATGATTTTTCCTTATTTTCTAAATTTTGTGCAAATTTTGTGTTAGTTGTTTTGCATGTTATTTGCGTGTGATAAATGAAAATACCGAAATTTGCATCTTTAGGAAATTAATTCTTTTTCTAACAAATTAAAGAAAAAATCAAAAAAAAATTAGTTAGCTTTTAAATTGAAAATTGTCAAAAATAGGTAATTAGTTTAATTTTTAATAAGTTTCAAATAATTACAAAGTAGAATAAATATAAAAAAAATACAAAAAGAATAAATACCAAAAATACAAGTTAGAATTAAAATGCAAAAATAGTAATACATAATAAAGGGGAAAGAGTTGAATAAGGAGATTTGGGCCAAACACCCTCAGCCATTCTTCAGCCCCAACGAAATCCTACTGGCCCAAAACGCCCCAGCCCAAAACACTCTAAACTGCCCGACCCAGCTAATCCGCCCAATCCCAAACGACCCCCGTTGATCTAGACCGTTGGATTCTCGTGATCCAACGGCTAAGATTCAATCTTGTATTTTAATATACCAAAATAAAAAAATCACCCCAAACCCTTACCACCCGTTCATACACACCTCGTCTCCCTCAGAGACAAACAGCCCGGCTCCGCCGTCTACCACTGCGCTCCGCCGGCCGGAAATCGCTTCCGCCGGCGGCGTTCATCCAAACACTTCCATTTTTACACCAAATGACCCATATCACACCCTTAACCCAAATCCGCAAACGCCTTACCTCAAATCAACCTCTATCTTCTCGAATCTTCGATTGAAGATTCGAGCCAAGACTCAAAGTATGCCAAACCGCTCCAAACTCACCCCATGTCATCCCTTGACCTCCCTCATAGCCAAACAAGCATTGGTTTCACTCGAATCTCACCGGAAATACTCGAACCCCAAATCCGAGCCCAAGAACCCTAGCATTCAAAATTAGGGAGTTTCGTCAATGGAAGTCTAATAGACTTTAATTGGGACGCTTTCATTTGAAAACGTTCCAATTAGAGTCCTTTCGACTCCAGAAATGCCAACTCGAGTCCGAATTGGCCCATGTCCGTTCGAATTCTGATTCCTTTCTTAAGGTATTTGATTTCTTTTTACTGTTTTACTCATTGTTTAGTTGTAGTTATTCATTTGTTTCTGTTTTTGTGTTTAATTTTAATCTTCTCTCTTTCTTCTCAAGACCTTTTATTTGGTCGAAATTGTTATTTCTTTTGATTGTTTGATTGTTGTTTATTATTAGTGTACATGTTCGGTTGATTAACGTCGTCGAACAATTAGTTGTTACGAAATCCTTGTTTTAGCCGAGTCTAGAAATCTTCCATGTTTGCAATATCAGATGAATTGTCCATTTTCGGCTTTGGTATGAATTTGTTTCACTGTTAATTGATTGGTTTGATACTTGAATAAAACAAGATAGTAAACTATGTTCCTTGTGTTACCTCTACAAAAGCATTTCTAGCCGAGGAACCTTTGGATTAGAGAAGTTGTGAGCTAAGTAAACTAATGAAATAGTTGAATCATGTAACAAGGATTGATGACTGTTTTAAAACACCGTCAGATGGATTAAAAATCACATGGGTACCATATCACAAAGAGAAGGCATGCTTGGATTAAAAATACAGGCTGCTCACACCAATTGAATTAACAAATGAAAAAGGGAATGTTTGAGTTGGTGTGGCACCTTTAAGGGTGGAAAATCAGAAACAACATGGGGTTCTAATAAAGAATGGAAGAGTTGACACCATTTTTAAAAAAACTTTAGGGGCTGTGCAGAGAATGTCATTGAGGAAATCCATCATTCAATGTTTTTTTAGTGCTCTTAAGAGCTGGTAAATCAGAACACCTAAGGGGAATGATTAAAAGGGTAGAGGGATACATGTGCAAGGTAGAAAAAGCAGTGAACTTGAAGGGTTAAAGGGCCTGTTTTCTTGGTTTATAAAAGGGCCATTTTCTCTGGAACAGAGAGAAGACAGAGACATAGACACTCACAAAAATATTCACTGAAAGAGAACAAAATAGAGAGAACAGAATAGGGATACACACTGGAGAGATACAGAGGGCCTGTGAGTAAAGAAAAAAAACAGTGGGAGTTTAAAGGGGCAATCTAAGATAGGGAGATACACTGAAAAACACACATACATATAGATTTCAGAATTTCTTAGAGGATAGAGTCAGAAGAGGGATAGACAGGGGATAGACATACAAAAGAGAGACAGACACTGATAACAGAGGATTTTAAGATTAGTTTTAGAAAGACTGAAAATCTTTGAGAGCATTGAGAAGTTTTAAACCGTCAGTTAGTTCAACTAATATTGTTACAGTGAGTGATTGAGAGTTCCAATATTGATCCTATATGAATTGTTTGTTTTCAAGTCAAACTTGGTGTTTTAAGTGAATCATGGTCTGTTGAGTTACTGGAGTATTTTAGAAGCTATTTGGTATCACTGTTGGGTCAAGTTCTGTTTCTGTTTGGTCCTGAGGTTTAGTAAATCATTCCTAGAGATCAAATTGTTGTGTTGGTGGATACAAACTGTTTCATTGCTGCTGGTGCTTATTGCTATTGTTCTGTGATGCTACTGCTATTATAGCTGAAACTGCCTATTGAATCATATCCTGTTGATGTGCTTATTAGATCTAATAGATCGGCTCAATTTTCAGGTACACATTTTGTAAACCTCGTGCTTATGGAAATAAAGTGAATGCTGTTTGAGCTGCTTTGCTGAAATTTTGTTTTATTTTAGTTTTGTTTTATGTAAAAAATGATTAAAGCTGTATGTTATTTGTTTATTAGATCAGTTGTAAAACTGTATAATGGGGACTGGACTGAATTCATGTAAATATTCGAACTTTGAATACATGAAACCATTAGGGAGCTCACAGTGAGAGATGATTATGTGTGGTTTGTTTAACAACAATAGAATATAACTGAATTGAATAATAGAGTGTAAGCATAATCGTGTTTTATGTTTGAAGGATTGTATTTGTGAGCACGTGATTTTTGCCTTACCGGAGAAGTACTCCCAGAAAACTCAAAATAAAAATAGTTTCGTGTTAGGTATGATTTTTGTGTTATTTTATCTTGAATTTACATTTTTCTTGTGCATGTTTATTAATAAAATACAAAAAATATACATTAGGTTTTGCATTTTTATGTGTGGTTTACATTTAAGTGACATGTAATTGTGTGGGTTAATTGTACGCATATATATATATATATATATATATATATACATGTACATATATATATGTGTAGTAATGATATCAAATTTGGGCCATAGTTTCGTCCAGAAAAACCAGGCCCAAGCAAATCCCAGTCCGTCTAGCCCAAATACCCATCCAAAGCTTCAGCCTGTGTAACACTTGATC
Organism: Nicotiana noctiflora; assembly: GCA_032618575.1. NCBI lineage: Eukaryota > Viridiplantae > Streptophyta > Magnoliopsida > Solanales > Solanaceae > Nicotiana > Nicotiana noctiflora. The sequence continues at coordinate 52,226 of JASVEL010008734.1, read as the reverse complement.
TGGACCGTTGGATTTTATTATCCAACGGCCCAGATTAATCCTTTAATTCCAAAATACATTTAGCCTATGACTTAACCAAACGACACCGTTTGGTTTAAGTGAGGAGATCCTGATCGTTGATCAAGTTTGATCCAACGATCAGGATTTAACTTCTCCAAAACATAATAAGCTCATTTCCATACCCCGCCCCCCCCAAGCCAGACCCCCCTCTCCCTTCATCTCCCTCAGAAGCTCTCAAAGCCCGGTGTAACGCCACCCTCCTCCGCCGCACTCCGCCTGCCGGAAATCGCCTCACGGCGGTTCCGGTAGGCCAATCACCACCAAACCAACGCCAAAACCTTTCCCTCACCTCCCCCATCACAAACCCAACCTCCACTAACCTCGAATCATGCCGGAGCTCCTCGAATCTTCATTTGAAGATTCGAGTCAAGCTCGAACCAATGCCAAATCACCCCAAATTCACACCACAGTCTCCTCACACCTCCCCCACACTCCCATTGACATTGGTTTGCTTCGAATCTAACCAAAAATGCAAAAGCCCCAAATCCGAGCCCAAGAACCCTAATTTTGAAGAAACTCAATTCAAGCCGGGTTAACCGTAATTGAAGTCCAAGGGACTTTAGTCTAGGTGTTCTCAATCGAGAACATCTTGATTAAAGCTCGTTTGGCTTCAATAATGCCACATCTTAGTTCGAAGCTTGGTCGGCAGATTTCTTACGAGGTATTCATTTCTTCTTTGGTCGATTTAATTCGATTTTGTGAATATGTGTGTTTGTTTTATTCATTGCTTCGGTTCTCATGCTTTTAATTTCTCATATCCGTTGGTCTGTTCTCCTCATTTGAGGCCTTTTATTTGGCCAATTCCCTCTGTTTTCAGTAGTTAAAATGAATCATAGGTTCAATGTGATTAAAGTCGTCAAGGAATTAGTTCGTAACATTGATCCCTGAAGCTGCCTGTATGCAATTCATCAGTGTAGGGGTTGGTTACTGTTTGATTCAGATTAAAGGGAATTAGTTGGTTGTAGTTAACAGTTTAATTTTTAAATCACACACCCATACAAGGGCTAGTGGAACCTGCACAGCAGGGTATCCCACTGATGCCCTGCCACCAGCCTTATTGTTTAATGCTGGAGGCCATACCTTTGGACAGTAGATAGTGGGGTTTGCGCAGGGAATATGATGGGTTGGGGAGTCAGGGTAGGGGGTAACCTTAGGGGCTGTTGGTCAGCTATAAGAAGAGGAATACCTTAGTAACTAGGGGAGGGATACAGAGATTAGAGATACCTGAGAGTAACTAGAGCACTTGAAGAAAAATAGATACAAGGATACATATAGAAGCAGAGAGAAAAGAACAGTAGAACCTGGAGAGAAAATAGACAGCAAGCTACATTTCGATACACATATAGAAAGATACAGAGAAAGGCTACTGTGTCATTGGTTTTGGAGTCACTGTTTCATCGAGTTTCTTGGCTACTGTCTCGTTGCTTTGATTCAATAGCTGAGTTGTTTTGGCCATTTGATTGCTTGTTGTTCTCGTGTTGGTGGTGCTGTGCCATTGTTGTAGTTGGTTCAGTGGTTGAGGGCTGTGGTAGTTCCAGTGATTGACTGTGTTGGTTTGGTTCATTGTTGTTGCTGTGGTGCTCATTTGGGGCTGTTTGGTCAGTAGTGTTGTTGCTCTTGGTCGTTTTGGTTACTGGCTGGTCTATAGTTTGCTGCCCGGGGTTGGTTGTTGCTGTTGTTTCATTATTTTGTTGCTGTTGGGTCTGTTTGTTGCTGCTTGGTCCAACATTGTGCTGGTTCAGTGTTGTTGAGTTTGGTCCAGTTTGTTCTTCTTGGTTGCTTGTTGCTGTGCTACTTGGCTGTGATGGCCATTTGATTGCTGCCTGGCCATTACTGTTCCATTAGTCCATTAGTTGGTAGAGTTTGAAGAATTTGATCATTGTTGGGTTGTTGGGGTTATTAGCTGGTTCACCATTTGTTTTGGTGTGGAGTTGTTGCTGTTACTGTTCCTGTTACTGTTGCGGCATCGCCATTGCTCACTCTTCTTTGTTTTTTCGCATTCCAGGTACACATCTCTGTTATTGTAATTCCTTGGTTCAAAAAGAATGAAGCCTGAAGTTTATGTTTGAAGTCTGTTGAATCATGTAGTCGTCCAAAGTCTATGCTTGATTACGTTCTGTTACTGTCTAATTAAATTTGTATTGCTAGTTTTGTTACGGAAAATGTAGCTAGACCAAAGATACACTATCATTAGATATGCACGTAAACCCGAATTAGTCTGTTGTATCTCTGTTCAATCTTCCCTACTCATGTGTGTAATCTCCAAACTTGTTAAATGATAGACCTTATGTTACAAGCAAGATTAGCTAGGGAGTTGTTACTCGACGGAATGACGTAATTAGATTAAAAAGAGTCGGGGGTGCATTTCATGTGACCCGACCCCAATTTTGGGCAAGAATAAACAAAGCGTGTTAAGAACCACAGGTGCATTTCATGTGATGTGGTTCGTAGCAAGTTTTAAGTAATTTGGAATCAACTCTTAAGTAAGATACAGTGGGATGTAGTTCGCTTTAGATTTGAATCAAAGGTACGCCTCGCCCAATAGTTACACTAATCACATAGCCGTCATAAATGTACATATAAATACTTAGATTCCGAGATGCGTCGTTTCTTAACGAATATCACGCCTTTCTCAACAGTGTAAATAAGTAGTCGATCCGGGCGCACATTTTAGTCTTACCTTTTTAAATACGGGTGTGCATTTCATGTGACCCAAATCCAAACCCCGAAATGTTGAATAAGAATATGTTGAGGATCCGGGTGCATTTCATGTGACGTGATTCGAAAGCATATTTTTAAGCAACTTTCTCTTTCGTAAATCACAACCAATAATAAAAGCGGTAAGGGGCGTTGACTTGCACTAAGTACATAATTGTAAAAAAGCAGACAGATAAGCCAAACACGACAGTTGAGCGACCGTGCTAGAACCACGGAATTCGGGAATGCCTAATACCTTCTCCCGGGTTAATAGAATTCCTTATCCGGATTTCCGGTTCGCGGACTGTTAAATAGAGTCATTCTTTTCCTCGATTCGGGATTTAACCGGTGACTTGGGACACCATAAATCTCCCAAGTGGCGACTCTGAAATAATTAAATAATTCCCGCCTCGATTGTCCTTTAATTGGAAAAACTCTTTGCATCATTGCGGGTGCGTAAAAAAGAGGTGTGACAGCTCTGGCGACTCTGCTGGGGATTTCTTTAGAATTCGAGCTCGGAATAACTGTTGTATTTGGCATATTTTATTATCTGATTCTTTTACATGTTGGCATCAATGTGCAAAATGTTGCTTTTACTGCTTTGATATTTTGTGAACTGTACATATAAATTGTGCCGGAACCAATCTCCTCTCTGAGTCTTCTAAATCATGAAGAAGGGTGCACTTCGTGTGACTTCTTTTCCGTATAGTGTCTAATTCCCATTTTAGAACGAGGTTTGGATAAGTTGCAAAACCGGTGAAGCTTCTGGTATTCCCGGGTTGCTGCCTCCTCCTCGGCTCGAGCTGTCCGCTCGGGTAAGCCAAGTCTAGAACAGATAAACCCAGGTTTTAAACCTAGAATAACAAAGCTTCATGTCGGATCCCTAGTAGGAAACGTTTATTTGCATCATGTCGCATTTGGCTTAGGGGACTCAACACGGGGGTTGGGTCCGTCTAGGACAGGTGACCTGAAATGAACAGACTATCCTGCTGCATCCTGTTTGTCTTGCGCATTTATCCGTTATAGACTTGCATGCTGACCGGCTTTTAGAGATTAAAAAAAAAAAAAAAAAAAAAAAAAAAGAAAAAATGTGTTTTTGTTCTTAAGATAGAAATAGCTTATTTGTTTTCCTTTAGTAAAATGAATAAATAATGTCGTTTGTCTCGTCAAAACCGAACTACGTGGGTTTGATTCTCATTGGATGTGAGATACGTAGGCAACCTCCATCAGGTCCAACTTCACCTTTTGAAAAAATGGCCGAAAAATCAAAACTAACTCTTGTACTAAATAAGTCGGTGACGCTGTTTTCAAAAATAGCCGAATGTTCCCGAAAGGGACGCCGGAAAGCTAATTTCGTATAAACGGCCACCTTTGGGTCAATTTTGATTTCGATCAATTTACCCCACAGCCTTAAAAGCCTTCGTCCCCGAGACGTTGAAAGGCCGTGATTGAAAACTGATTTTCTATTTTTAGCAAAACAAAGTTGTTTTCTTATTTAAATCACCTTAATAAATGTGCGGGATGAGCACGAATCAGAATAAATCATTTTCAATCTTTAGTGAGGTCCCTCGGCAGCTCCGTATATGGTGGAACGATTTGGAAGACAGTAGCAAAAAGGTTGTAGGGAGAATTTTGGGAGGTTTGGTTGATCTGTTGAATATCGAGCCAAGGGAAGACATCATCAAGGCACTGGTATCTTTCTGGGATCCGACCCGCAATGTGTTCCGTTTTGTTGACTTCGAACTGACGCCCACATTAGAGGAAATTGCGGGCTATGCAGGACTAAATGGGAAATTAAGAGGACAATACCTGCTCTCACCAAGACCGGTATCTCCACATGGGTTTCTGGATTTACTGAGCATTAGTCGGAAGGTGAAAAATGATGATCTGTTGAAAGGGTATTGCGATCTTCAATTCTTATATCAACGGTACGGCACTCCTCGGGGTTTTGAAGAGTCAAACCTTGGGCTGACTCACGCAGGGAATAGAACCAAGTGGGAGGCCAGACGAATTCTAGCATTCCTAACGACATTCTTGGGGGTTGTGATTTGTCCGCGTGAAGATAAGAAAATAGAGACAAGTCTGGTAGGAATAGCCGATGTTGCAATCAAAAAGGCTACCAGCACTGTGGTCCCTTTGGTTTTGTCCGAAATCTATCGAGCCTTGACTGTATGCCGAGAAGGGGGCAATTTCTTCCAAGGCTGCAATCTGTTACTTCAACTATGGATGCAAGAACACCTCCATCACCGAACACAATACATGAACCATGGGTTGACCGGGAAAAAACTGTATCAGGGGTTTCGAAGAACGGATGATGGGTGCTGTATTCCCCGAAGGCGTCGAGGCATGGCTTGCACGACTAAGCTCAATAGAAGCCGATCAGATTGAATGGGCGTTCGGGTGGTTACCCGATACTGAAGTAATATATATGGCAGCCGAGGAGTGTTATATCCTTCTGATGGGGATCCGCAGTGTCCAACCATATGTCCCTCGCCGTGTATTACGTCAACTAGGAAGGTTTCAGGTTATTCCTACCGATCAAGACCTGAGGAAGTACGCCATTGAGTTGAGCCCGGGAGTTGTCTTCCCCGAAGAGAAGGTTAGAAGGCTGTGGCACGAATGTCGGTTCCTTGAGCCTAAAACCATGGTCCGGGAGCTATCTAAGGGAGAGGTGGACCCAAAGTACAACGTGTGGTTCGGGAAAAGATTTCAGATTCGTCGGAAATGTTCTAAAAGAGCCCATGTCCAACAATTTACGGAAGATTCACGGGAACAATGGGATTGGTTAGCAAAGGAGGAGGGGTACAGGACGAAGATTGGCAGGATAGAACAGCAGGTCCGGGACCTTCAGTTCGAGAAGAACATGCAAGCTGCCACCGACGAAGGAGACAAAAAGAAGTTGACACAAGAAAATGACTTCTTGAGAGCTCAAATCCAGCAAATGAGCGGCTACTCGGAGAAAGGGACATGATCAAGGATAGAATTGGAGAAATCGGGCACTATGTCACCATGAAGTGCCTAGCTTGTGAACGAATGTCCCGCGCCGACCTTTTCGCTTCAATTATGGGTTATGTTCATCGGATCATGGAAGAGTTGAGGGAACTACACAAGGACCTCACACCAAGGCCTGCGGCAAGGCCGAATGATGCCTCGCAGGCCCCCAGGAGTTTTAGGGCATTGGATTTTTGATTGAAAATGTATTTTGGAATGTTGAGTCAAGCTAGTTGGTATTTTTATCTTTACTTTCCCAAGTCAAGCATTTTCTTTTTGTTTTGTTGATTTTTGTAAGACGTGTTTTGTAACTACACGGTTTTATTTGATATAAAAGTTACTGAATTTTGCCACAATCTTGTTACCAGAACTACGCTCGGTCTGATTCACGCGGGGTCGTGATACGTAGGCAATCCACATAAGATTCGACCACCACTAAAAAGAAAGAAAAAGAATCCAAAGGTTAAATAACAATAAGGCTTGCAAAGATAGTCGAAAAAGAAAAAAAAAAGGAAAAAGAAAAAGAAAAAGAAAAAGAAAAAGGGCCGGAATGACGCATGTTAAAGAGTACACGTAGAAAGGGTTATTTGGTTAGGTGCATTGCATCCAACGTGCTATAACATATCTATCAAACTCGGTGAACTAACAAGTTTGTTGCGTATTCCAGAAAGTTTAGCAGTTGGTTTGACAGAATATCCTGGCCAGCCATCACTACCGTACTAGATCCAAAGGACCAGTTACAGTAAGCATGTCGAGTTCCGGCAAGAGTCTTGAGGAAGAAAAATCCGAGCTACAAATCATGAAAGAAGAGGTAGACCGGTTAAAACAACAGATAACAGAGATGCACCTGGCCTGGGCCAGGGAACAATCTTCGCCAAACCGCCCTACTCTCGCCTCAGCTCCGGAACATTCGCCCGTCGATCCTTCAACAAGCGCCCCGAGCTATCCATACTTTCAGGGGGACAATCCATATGCCACCCAGGTTCCACCAGCTAGACAAAATACTCCTCCTCCGGTTACCCCTGTTTTTGTGGCACCTCCACCCGCTACTTTACAAAAGTCTTCCAGTGAACCACTTTTTCAAATCCATGACAATTATTGCTACTCTCCCGAGCCTACCTTCAAGGCTCCTGAACCGCATTCACACACCCCTCACTGGGATAACCCGGCAGAACCGGAAAAGCACTTCAAAAGTTTGGAGCATGAGGAAGTTATTCGGAAAGTTAAAAGCCTGGAGCAATCCTTCAGGAATATGCATGGTTTAGGCAACCAAGTCAGCGTTGCTTACAAAGATCTGTGCCCATTTCCAGATGTCCAGTTGCCCGCTGGGTTCAAAATGCCCAAGTTTGACCTATACGAGGGGCATGGTGACCCGGTAGCCCATCTTCGAGGTTTTTGTAGCAAAATGCGAGGAGCCGGAGGGCGAGATGAAATTCTGATAGCTTACTTCGGTCAGAGCTTGGGAGGGTCTGCATTAGAATGGTACACCAGGCAGGATCCCAGTAGATGGTTTACATGGGATGACTTGGCTCAAGCTTTTATCGGCCAGTTCCAATACAATCTTGAGATAATCCCCGACCGCCTATCATTGCTAAAATTAGAGAAGAAGCCTGCTGAAAGCTTCAGGGAATTTGGTTTCCGATGGAGGGAACAGGCGGCCAGGGTGGATCCACCGATGAGAGAGAGCGAGATGGTGGACTACTTCTTGCAGACATTAGAGCCCGCCTACTTCGGACATCTGGTAACGTCCGTAGGCAAATCATTCACTGAGGTGATAAAAATGGGGGGTATGATCGAGGAGGGTTTGAAGGCCAACAAGATCATGAGTTACTCAGCACTGAAAGCCACCACTCAGGCTATCCAAAGTGGTACTGGAGGAGTGCTGGGGAAAAAGAGGAGAGAGGAAGTTGCGGCCGTCGAGTCCGGGGCATGGTTCAGAAATAGAGGCCCCGCACCCCAATATAGCCCACCCCAACCTCACCACCAAAATTACCCCCACAACCCATATAGCTACCCGCAACATTACTATCCCGCACCTGATCCTCATTTTACTGTCCACCATGCACAGTCATATTCTGCACTTCCCGCTCATGCACCGTGGCGTGCACCAAACCCCAGAACAATCATCCACCCCCAAGAGCTTACGAAACCCCTCGGGCGCGAGTTTCCGTCCGAACCGAGCATTGAGGGGCGACAGGGCGCCGAGGCCAAAGACTTTCACTCCCTAGGAGAGTCTTACACTAGTATGTTCCACCGGTTAAAGCGAGTAGGGTTGCTGAATCCGGTTGAAGCTAAGTGCCAAACCTCTTCAGAAGAACACTGGACCATTCGATGAATTGTGCCTACTTGCTCGGGGTGTCGGGACATGATACGAGAAAAGTGTTGGAGGCTAAAGACGGCCATCCGAGGAGCTCGTTGACACCCGCAGGATCGAGGTCCAGACTCCAACAGAGCCCGACATCAACCAAAACCCGCTTCCAACTCATCGTGAGACCAATATGATCGAGTTGGTACGGGCGGAGGAAGGAAAGGAAGAAAGCCTCTCAGACCGTAATGATGATTAAGTCTAGCGGGCCAGGAACGAGAAAAGGGCCAAGCTTTGATGAGTCGCCCAATTGCAAGAAGGACATACCAGGAGAGTCGGAAGCGGGAAAGGAAAGTGTGAACGAAGTACCGGTGAAGCCGACCAAGATAGTTGTACCGGGGGTAGCAATCAAGCCCATTTTGACGACCTGGAGGCGTTCGAATGGATCCTTTCATCATCCAGTCGGCAACACAGTTGCCAATAACTGATAGCCGGGCTGTCCCGTGGAATTATGCTCGGATTACAACGACCTTAGAGAGGAAAGGAGGTGAAAGAGGAAGTTTGTGAAGCCGAAGGGTTGACCCGCTCGGGGAGATTTTTGCCCCTGCGGAATTGAGGAAGACCACTCCGGCGGTATTGAAAAAGCCGGTCACCGATGAAGAGGCGGAAGAATTCTTGAAAAAGATGAAGCTGCATGACTACTCTGTTTTAGAGCAGTTGAAGAAGACTCCGGCGCAAATATCATTGCTATCCTTGCTGATACATTCTGAAGAACATCGGCAAGCATTGATGAAAGTCCTGAATGAGGCACATGTACCGGATAAAATCTCGGTGAGCCATTTGGAGAAGATCACCAATCGGATCTTCGAAGCAAATCGGATCACATTCACCGATGACGAGTTGCCTGAGGAAGGCACTGAGCATAACAGGGCTTTATATCTTACGGTGAAGTGTGAAGAGGCGGTGGTTACCAAAGTCTTGGTCGATAATGGGTCCAGTGCTAACATTTGTCCTCTCTCTACACTGGGCAAATTGAAGGTAGACATCGGCAAGGTACGCAAGAACAGCGTATGTGTTCGAGGGTTCGACGGAGGAGGCAAAGCGTCGGTTGGTGACATAGTGCTAGTCTTGACAATCGGGCCAGTGGAGTTCACCATGGAATTCCAGGTGCTGGACATGGTGGTGTCATATAACCTCCTGATAGGGCGACCATGGATCCATGCCGCAAGAGCGGTTCCATCCAGCTTGCACCAACTCGTCAAGTTCGAGTGGGACCAACAGGAGATCGTCGTCCATGGAGAGAACGATCCACAATCAGGCACCATCATTCCCTTTGTTGAAACAGAAGAAGATGTTGGGCCGTGGGTATATCAGGTCTGCGATGTGGTGTCCGCCAATCGAGTTCCGGAAGGGGAATGTATTCCCGGCGACAGAACAATTACTGCGGATGTCATGGTGGCGCATGAAATGTTGCGACATGGTTTCGTACCCGGTAAAGGGCTAGGTGCATCTCTGCAAGGAATTATACAACCGGTATCGGTGGTCGAGAACTTGGGAACCTTCGGCTTGGGATTCCAGCCAACCTCAGAGGACATCCGGCGAGCAAAGAAGAGTAAGCAGAAGACATGGGTGCTCTCAAAACCTGTTCCACGCCTTTCCCAATCTTTTATCAGGTCCGGAGCAAGAGGACATCCAGCGACAAAGATTCCCGGTCCTACGATCAGGCCAGATGAAGAGTTCTTCGGGAAGTTCGAGGACCTATTCACAGATGTATGTATGCTCGAGGACGGTGAAGGATCTAGTCACGCCGAGATACAATTCGTGGGACCAAAGGCATAACTGAATAACTGGAAGGCTACTCCTCTCCCGGTCCGGAAGGAGTCTTGGTAGTTTGTCTTGGATTGTTTTTCTTTCGAAATGTTGTGTTGGGGGTTTGTCCCCGGAGTAAAATCCTGTTGTTTTGTTCATTTCTGGTTTAAGTTTGTAGTTTGTTTTCCCTTTGTACAATTCCCATCAATGAAATTTGGTTCCTTCGTGTCTAATTTTGTTTATCTTTTCTTCTTTTTACTTTTCTGAACAGCCTTCTTGCAACTGATCTTAATGATATGGCGTGCTTAAAGATTAATCAACCCAGTCTAGAAAGTCAATCGGGTTTGGAAATAATAACACATGAAATAAGAAGTGACGAGAGTGAGTCGGAGTACGGCGATGATGAAGCCGTAGAAGAAATCGGTGAAGAATTAAGTCACTTCGAGGAAAAACCCAAACCGAATTTAAATGATACTGAGGCCGTTAATCTAGGGAATGCTGATGACGTCAAAGAAACCCGGATAAGTGTCCATATTGAACCCAATCCGAGAGAAGAATTGATCAAAACACTCATGGAGTTTAAAGATATTTTCGCATGGTCGTACGACGACATGCCAGGACTCAGCACTGATCTAGTGGTTCATAGATTACCCACTAATCCGGCATATCCTCCCGTCAAGCAAAAGCTGCGGAAATTCAAGACGGAGATGAGTGTGAAGATTAAGGAGGAGGTAACCAGGCAGTTGCAGGCGAAAGTCATTCGTGTCACTCGATACCCTGAATGGTTGGCTAACGTAGTACCGGTGCCAAAGAAAGACGGAAATATCAGGGTATGCGTGGACTATCGCAATCTCAACAAGGCAAGTCCTAAGGATAATTTCCCACTTCCCAATATCCATATCCTGATTGATAATTGCGCCGGACGCGAAATTGGATCCTTTGTGGATTGTTATGCGGGATATCATCAGATTTTGATGGATGAAGAGGACGCAGAAAAGACGGCTTTTATCACACCGTGGGGGACTTATTGCTACCGAGTGATGCCGTTTGGTTTGAAGAATGCAGGAGCAACATATATGAGGGCGATGACTACGGTATTCCATGACATGATACACAAGGAAATTGAGGTGTACGTGGATGATGTGATCATAAAATCCAGGCGTCAAGAAGACCATGTTGCTGACCTCAGGGAAGTTCTTTCAAAGACTCCGAAGGTACGACATCAAGCTTAATCCGGCCAAATGCGCATTCGGAGTTCCATCGGGAAAGCTGCTAGGATTCATCGTCAGCCGACGGGGCATTGAGTTGGACCCATCCAAAATCAAGTCCATTCAGGAGTTACCCCCGTCGAAGAATAAAACAGAGGTAATGAGTCTGTTGGGAAGGTTGAATTACATCAGTAGGTTTATTGCCCAGCTTACGGCAACCTGTGAACCCATATTCCGCCTATTGAAGAAAGACGCTGCGATAGAATGGACGGCGGAATGTCAGGAAGCGTTTGACCGGATCAAAGGGTATCTGTCAAATCCACCCGTACTAGTTCCGCCTGAGCCAGGTAGACCCCTGATTCTTTATCTGACAGTCTTTGGAGAATTCGTTTGGCTGCGTACTGGGGCAGCATGATCTTACTGGCAGGAAGGAACGGGCCATTTACTACCTCAGCAAGAAGTTTACAGTCCACGAGGGCAAGTACACTCATCTGGAAAAGACATGTTGCGCCCTGACTTGGGTAGCCCAAAAGCTGAAACACTACTTGTCTTCTTACACCACGTACCTCATTTCGCGGTTGGATCCGTTGAAGTATATTTTCCAGAAACCCATGCCTACGGGGAGGTTAGCAAAGTGGCAAATATTACTTACGGAATTCGACATCATATACGTGACAAGGACGGCTATGAAAGCTCAAGCCCTGGCCGATCACTTGGCTGAAAATCCCGTTGATGACGAATACGAACCTTTGAGGACGTATTTTCCAGATGAGGAAGTATTGCAGATTGAGGGGTTGGAACTAACCAAGGATCCGGGATGGAAGCTCTTCTTCGATGGAGCGGCAAACGCAAAAGGAGTCGGAGTAGGGGCTGTGCTTATATCTGAAACAGGACATCATTATCCTGTTACTGCTCAACTGCGTTTTCATTGCACCAACAATATGGCTGAGTACGAGGCATGTATCTTGGGGCTGCGATTAGCGGTGGACATGGATGTACAGGACGTCTTGGTCTTGGGGGACTCGGACCTTCTGGTACATCAGATTCAGGGAGAATGGGAAACCAGAGATTTAAAGCTTATCCCGTATCGTCAGTGCTTGCATGATCTGACCAAGCGCTTTCGATCGGTAGAATTCAGACACATCCCAAGGATGCATAATGAGGTTGCCGACGCTCTAGCTACTTTAGCGTCGATGCTACATCACCCGGACAAGGTTCGTGTCGATCCGTTACATATCCATGTCCGGAATCAACATGCTTATTGTAATGTGATAGAGGAAGAGGTGGATGGTGAGCCGTGGTTTCATGATGTCAAGGAATACCTCGGGTTAGGAGTATACCCAGAGCAAGCAACCGGAGATCAAAAGCGAGCTATTCGGCGGTTGGCGAACGGATTTTTCCTTAGTGGAGGGGTGCTGTACAAAAGAACCCCGGATTTGGGATTGTTGAGATGTATAGATGCAAGTCAAGCCACAACAGTGATGACAGATATACACTCGGGAGTTTGCGGACCACACATGAGCGGATACGTATTGGCAAAGAAGATTCTTCGAGCAGGATATTATTGGCTCACTATGGAGCGGGATTGTATAAGTTTCGTGCGAAGATGCCATCGGTGTCAGATACACGGAGATTTGATTCATTCTCCGCCGACTGAATTGCATACAATGTCAGCACCATGGCCGTTTGTCGCATGGGGTATGGATGTTATTGGACCCATTGAGCCTGCAGCTTCCAACGGTCACAGGTTCATTCTGGTAACGATTGATTATTTTACCAAGTGGGTGGAGGCCAAAACATTCAAATCGGTGACCAAGAAGGCGGTAGTGGACTTCGTACACTCCCACATCATTTGTAGGTTTGGAATTCCAAAGATGATCATTACAGATAACGGTGCAAATCTTAACAGTGGATTGATGAAAGAGGTATGTCAACAGTTCAAGATTACACACCGAAATTCCACACCGTATCGCCCAAAAGCAAATGGTGCGGTCGAGGCAGCAAACAAGAACATAAAGAAGATATTGAGGAAAATGGTAGAAGGATCTAGGCAATGGCATGAAAAGCTACCATTCGCGCTGTTGGGTTATCGCACTACCGTCCGGACTTCGGTAGGTGCAACTCCTTACTTGTTGGTATACGGGACTGAAGCAGTAATACCCGCAGAAGTTGAGATTCCATCCCTCCGAATCGTCGCTGAAGCTGAGATTGACGACGACGAGTGGGTCAAAACCCGATTAGAGCAATTAAGCTTGATCGATGAAAAGAGATTGACAGCAGTATGTCACGGCCAATTGTATCAAAAGAGAATGGCGAGAGCATATAACAAGAAGGTATGTCCCAGGAGATTTGAAGTGGGACAGCATGTGCTGAAGAGAGTTCTACCACATCAGGCCGAGGCGAAAGGCAAGTTCGCTCCAAATTGGCAGGGACCTTTTGTGGTGACTAGAGTATTATCCAACGGCGCTCTATGTTTGACCGATGTCGAGGGAAGATGCACCGATATGGCTATCAATTCTGATGCAGTTAAGAGATATTATGTGTAATTCTTTGATGCATTTGTCAACGTTTGGTTTCGTTTGTGTGTATTTGGCATTTTTCGGAGAATGAAATGACAGAGGCAATTTTTCTACTACCCAAACACTTTAACCTTTGTTTCCCATTTGAGCCTTAATTATTCTTTCATATACCCTCTTTCGGAATCATCAAGGAAGATGTGTAACGGAATAGAAAAGAAACAAAGAAGTAATACAAGAAAAAGTGAACTACGTTCGACCTGATTCCTCAAGAAGGATACGTAGGCGCCACACGGCTCGGTCATAATAAAGTAAAAATCAAAAAAATCCCCCAAGCAACAAAACTGGGGCAGAAGTTATTGTTCCGTTGGAAAGATAGTGTGGATTCCGAAGGTTGTAATAAGCTAACCGTTGAGGCTAAACCCCTTTCTTCAGCCTCACGCGCAGAAACCATATCAAGAACCAGAAAGACCTCTCGATCAGTATTTGAAAAGTGCCAAGTCATGTGAATGAAAGCCGGGAGTGACATCCCGACCCTCGATTGAATCCAGGATGCAAGCCAAAAGGGGATAACACTCTAGAGGGAATCTCAGGGGTGATACCCTGCCGCAGGGAAAGAAAGCATAAATGAGAGAGGCTTAACGGTGAAAACCCTCGCGGGCACCTTAAGGCGAAGGAAGTTGAGAGAAGTAAAATGAGAGAGTCTTACGGTGAAAACCTTTACGGGCACCTTAAGGCGACGGGAGATAGAGAGAAATGAGAGAATCTCATTAGTGAAAACCCTTTGAAGGGCACTGTGAGGTGGCAGGATGAGATGGTTACAAGATGTCCGCATGAGACAAGGTTGGGACATCCGTTTACCTCTAGCAGGACGCGGTATCAGAAAGTGATTGACATGAATAGACTGGGTAGTTTAATCTCAAAGGCGCGGCATAACATTGGATCAAGCACACATTCAGATAAGTTTTCCTATTTTTTGAGTTCAGAAAAGTTTTTCTCTTCTTTTGTCATTTGCGGTCGGTATTCTTTTCTTTTCTTTCATTTTCGAAAATTGATTTTTCAAAGCTTACTACCAAGTCTCCCAAAGCAGTATATTGAAAGTGAATAGGCATGGAACAAGGCAATGAGACAAAAGTCGTTACGACAGTAAGATTGGGATGACAGGCTGATTGGAAGGTTCGCAAGAATTATGGAGTATGATGGACACATGTGGCATGTCCGAAAGATGATTTCACGCAACGGATCACCAGCTAAAAAGAGTCGGATCAAACCAAAGATTGGAATAAAAGGAAAGATGAGAGGTCGTTCGTGGAAAAAGCATCTTCCCAAGCAAGCGTCAACGTCGTCCTCAAAGTTCGAAGAGGCCAAGCAGCTGAAAGAGAATGGCCTCGACAAGAGTGGCACGACCACTCGCGGCATTTTT
Source organism: Nicotiana noctiflora (assembly GCA_032618575.1). NCBI lineage: Eukaryota > Viridiplantae > Streptophyta > Magnoliopsida > Solanales > Solanaceae > Nicotiana > Nicotiana noctiflora. The sequence continues at coordinate 37,217 of JASVEL010008734.1, read as the reverse complement.
GAAACTAACAATTTTTCTTTGATTTAAAAGCAGGAAAAGAGGGTTCGTCGGCAGAAAAGCGTACCGTCCAGAAGTTTATCACACTGGGGCAGAAAATTTTCTCCGGTTGCGAAAATTTCCTGGAAAGCAAGACTCGGAGGATAAGTGTAGAAAGCAACACAAGATGGGGCGATCCTTGAGCCGGGTATCATCCCCAGCAGTTATTGGAAAAAGAAAAATGGCTTCGAGATTCCCCCAGCGGTATTACATCCTATAATTTGATCAAGGAAACAAAAGCGTGAGTCCCAGAAGAGGTAGGGGAAGAAGGAAGAGAATGAGGGGTGAAGGAAACAAAGAATACTTCCTCGGCAGCATCACCCCCAGCAGGCGAGTAAACAGTTCCAAAAATATCCCCAGCAGCCAGAAGAAAAGTAACACGACCTAGGGGAAAGCAATTCCAAGACGGGATAATTCAGAAGTGAAGGTGGTCCGAGAGGTAACGCAGGAAGAAGAAAATGGTACAAGAGGCGAAGGAAGGTAATCAAGATAGGATGAAATCGTTGAAGTAGTTGAAGTCAGGGAGCCCGCCTGGAGAATGGAGTGGCGATTTAATTTTAAAGTTGTAGTTGAAGTCAGGGAGCCCGCCTGGAGAATGGAGTGGCGATTTAATTTTGAAGTTGTAATTGAAGTCGGGGAGCCCGCCTGGAGAATGGAGTGGCGATTTAATTTTGAAGTTGTAGTTGAAGTCGGGGAGCCCGCCTCTGGAGAATGAAGTGGCGATTTAATTTTGAAGTTGTAATTGAAGTCGGGGAGCCCCCGGAGAATGGAGTGGCGATTTAATTTTGAAGTAGTAGGCGAAGTCAGGGAGCACCTGGAGAATGGAATGGCGATTTAATTTTGAAGTAGTAATTGAAGTCGGGGAGCCCCTCTGGAGAATGGAGTGGCGATTTAATTTTGAAGTTGTAGTTGAAGTCGGGGAGCCCGCCCCTGGAGAATGGAGTGGCGATTTAATTTTGAAGTTGTAATTGAAGTCGGGGAGCCCGCTTGGAGAATGGAGTGGCGATTTAATTTTGAAGTTGTAGTTGAAGTCGGGGAGCCCGCCCTGGAGAATGGAGTGGCGATTTAATTTTGAAGTTGTAATTGAAGTCGGGGAGCCCGCCCTGGAGAATGGAGTGGCGATTTAATTTTGAAGTAGTAGCTGAAGTCGGGGAGCCCGTCTGGAGAATGGAGTGGCGATTTAGTTTTGAAGTAGTAGTTGAAGTCGGGGAGCCCGCCCCTGGAGAATGGAGTGGCGATTTAATTTTGAAGTAGTAGTTGAAGTCGGGGAGCCCGCCTGGAGAATGGAGTGGCGATTTAATTTTGAAGTAGTAGTTGAAGTCAGGGGAGCCCGCCTGGAGAATGGAGTGGCGATCTGTTTAATTTGGTAGAGGAAAGCGGTAGAATGTAACGTGAAATCCCCGGCATGAATCCAAGTTCATAAGAAGAGAAGAAGCATCAGAAGGAACGCCAAGTCAGACGAGGATGGCAAGGAGCGCGACAAGATCAAGTTAAAAAGGATAGATAAGAACTTGTAGTACTGTAACTTAGTCTAGCTTCTTGTTTTTCGTTGCCTAGGGCGGTGTAACAAGGAAATCAGCGGAGCAGTGGTAACAGCAGTAACAGCGGCAGTAGCAGTAACAGCGAGATCGCAACAGTCATGGTAGTCCCAGCTACCAGAACTTCCCGAACTACATTGACCTGATTCCCTTTTAGCCAGGGATATGTAGGAGACCTTTGAAGCAAGGTTCGGTCAAAACTTTTCCAAAAAAATGCTTCATACGGAGTGCTCGAACGGGCAAAATCGCTTATGTCTGCTCACTTATCTTTGCACGAAAACTCTGCATGTTTACGCGCAAAGAGGGGCAGCTGTGAGCACGTGATTTTTGCCTTACCGGAGAAGTACTCCCAGAAAACTCAAAATAAAAATAGTTTCGTGTTAGGTATGATTTTTGTGTTATTTTATCTTGAATTTACATTTTTCTTGTGCATGTTTATTAATAAAATACAAAAAATATACATTAGGTTTTGCATTTTTATGTGTGGTTTACATTTAAGTGACATGTAATTGTGTGGGTTAATTGTACGCATATATATATATATATATATACATGTACATATATATATGTGTAGTAATGATATCAAATTTGGGCCATAGTTTCGTCCAGAAAAACCAGGCCCAAGCAAATCCCAGTCCGTCTAGCCCAAACACCCATCCAAAGCTTCAGCCTGTGTAACACTTGATCTGGACCGTTGGATTTTATTATCCAACGGCCCCGATTAATCCTTTAATTCCAAAATACATTCAGCCTATGAGTTAACCAAACGACACCGTTTGGTTTAAGTGAGGAGATCCTGATCGTTGATCAAGTTTGATCCAACGATCAGGATTTAACTTCTCCAAAACATATATAAACTCATTCCATACCCCGCCCCCCCAAGCCAGACCCCCCCCTCTCCCTTCATCTCCCTCAGGAGCTCTCAGAGACCTAGCGTAACGCCGCCGTGCCCCGCCTGCCGGAAATCGCCTCACGGCGGTTCCGGTAGGCCAATCACCACCAAACCAATGCCAAAACCTTCCCCTCACCTCCCCCATCACGAACCCAGCCTCCACTAACCTCGAATCATGCCGGAGCTCCTCGAATCTTCATTTGAAGATTCGAGTCAAACTCGAACCAATGCCAAATCACCCCAAATTCACACCACAGTCTCCTCACACCTCCCCCGCACTCCCATTGACATTGGTTTGCTTCGAATCTAACCAAAAATGCAAAAGCCCCAAATCCGAGCCCAAGAACCCTAATTTTGAAGAAACTCAATTCAAGCCGGGTTAGCCGTAATTGAAGTCCAAGGGACTTTAGTCTAGGTGTTCTCAATCGAGAACATCTTGATTAAAGCCCGTTTGGCTTCAATAATTCCACATCTTAGTTCGAAGCTTGGTCGGCAGATTTCTTACGAGGTATTCATTTCTTCTTTGGTCGATTTAATTCGATTTTGTGAATATGTGTGTTTGTTTTATTCATTGCTTCAGTTCTCATGCTTTTAATTTCTCATATCCGTTGGTCTATTCTCCTCATTTGAGGCCTTTTATTTGGCCAATTCCCTCTGTTTTCAGTAGTTAAAATGAATCATAGGTTCAATGTGATTAAAGTCGTCAAGGAATTAGTTCGTAACATTGATCCCTGAAGCTGCCTGTATGCAATTCATCAGTGTAGAGGTTGGTTACTGTTTGATTCAGATTAAAGGGAATTAGTTGGTTGTAGTTAACAGTTTAATTTTTAAATCACACACCCATACAAGGGCTAGTGGAACCTGCACAGCAGGGTATCCCACTGATGCCCTGCCACCAGCCTTATTGTTTAATGCTGGAGGCCATACCTTTGGACAGTAGATAGTGGGGTTTGCAGGGAATATGATGGGTTGGGGAGTCAGGGTAGGGGGTAACCTTAGGGGCTGTTGGTCAGCTATAAGAAGAGGAATACCTTAGTAACTAGGGGAGGGATACAGAGATTAGAGATACCTGAGAGTAACTAGAGCACTTGAAGAAAAATAGATACAAGGATACATATAGAAGCAGAGAGAAAAGAACAGTAGAACCTGGAGAGAAAATAGACAGCAAGCTACATTTCGATACACATATAGAAAGATACAGAGAAAGGCTACTGTGTCATTGGTTTTGGAGTCACTGTTTCATCGAGTTTCTTGGCTACTATCTCGTTGCTTTGATTCAATAGTTGAGTTGTTTTGGCCATTTGATTGCTTGTTGTTCTTGTGTTGGTGGTGTTGTGCCATTGTTGTAGTTGGTTCAGTGGTTGAGGGCTGTGGTAGTTCCAGTGATTGACTGTGTTGGTTTGGTTCATTGTTGTTGCTGTGGTGCTCATTTGGGGCTGTTTGGTCAGTAGTGTTGTTGCTCTTGGTCGTTTTGGTTACTGGCTGGTCTATAGTTTGCTGCCCGGGGTTGGTTGTTGCTGTTGTTTCATTATTTTGTTGCTGTTGGGTCTGTTTGTTGCTGCTTGGTCCAACATTGTGCTGGTTCAGTGTTGTTGAGGTTGGTCCAGTTTGTTCTTCTTGGTTGCTTGTTGCTGTGCTACTTGGCTGTGATTGCCATTTGATTGCTGCCTGGCCATTACTGTTCCATTAGTCCATTAGTTGGTAGAGTTTGAAGAATTTGATCATTGTTGGGTTGTTGGGGTTATTAGCTGGTTCACCATTTGTTTTGGTGTGGAGTTGTTGCTGTTACTGTTCCTGTTACTGTTGCGGCATCGCCATTGCTCACTCTTCTTTGTTTTTTCGCATTCCAGGTACACATCTCTGTTATTGTAATTCCTTGGTTCAAAAAGAATGAAGCCTGAAGTTTATGTTTGAAGTCTGTTGAATCATGTAGTCGTCCAAAGTCTATGCTTGATTACGTTCTGTTACTGTCTAATTAAATTTGTATTGCTAGTTTTGTTACGGAAAATGTAGCTAGACCAAAGATACACTATCATTAGATATGCACGTAAACCCGAATTAGTCTGTTGTATCTCTGTTCAATCTTCCCTACTCATGTGTGTAATCTCCAAACCTGTTAAATGATAGACCTTATGTTACAAGCAAGATTAGTTAGGGAATTGTTACTCAACGGAATGACGTAATTAGATTAAAAAGAGTCGGGGGTGCATTTCATGTGACCCGACCCCAATTTTGGGCAAGAATAAACAAAGCGTGTCAGGAACCACGGGCGCATTTCATGTGGTGTGGTTCGTAGCAAGTTTTAAGTAATTTGGAATCAACTCTTAAGTAAGATACAGTGGGATGTAGTTCGCTTAGATTTGAATCAAAGGTACGCCTCGCCCAATAGTTACACTAATCACGTAGCCGTCATAAATGTACATATAAATACTTAGATTTCGAGATGCGTCGTTTCTTAACGAATATCACGCCTTTCTCAACAGTGTAAATAAGTAGTCGATCCGGGCGCACATTTTAGTCTTACCTTTTTAAATACGGGTGTGCATTTCATGTGACCCAAATCCAAACCCCGAAATGTTGAATAAGAATATGTTGAGGATCCGGGTGCATTTCATGTGACGTGATTCGAAAGCATATTTTTAAGCAACTTTCTCTTTCGTAAATCACAACCAATAATAAAAGCGGTAAAGGGGTATTAACTTGCACTAAGTACATAATTGTAAAAAGCGGATAGATAAGCCAAACACGACAGTTGAGCGACCGTGCTAGAACCACGGAATTCGGGAATGCCTAATACCTTCTCCCGGGTTAATAGAATTCCTTATCCGGATTTCTGGTTCGCGGACTCTTAAATAGAGTCATTCTTTTCCTCGATTCGGGATTTAACCGGTGACTTGGGACACCATAAATCTCCCAAGTGGCGACTCTGAAATAATTAAAATAAATCCCGTCTCGATTGTCCTTTAATTGGAAAAACTCTTTGCATCCTTGCTGGTGCGTAAAAAAGAGGTGTGACAGTATTGATGTCTTCAAAACCTTAGGATATAAAATACAATTGTAGTGTTGTTGAATTAATTGATTCTATATTCCCCTGGAAGGATTGGTTAGGCTTGTAATCAAAGGTGTTAATGAAATTGTAACGACTAATTTAGTATAGATACAGTGAATTAGCAAAAATTTTGATATTACATTAATAGGTATTTGGTTGTAATTAAATTAAGATTCAAAAGAAGCTATCAATGGCTGGCGAGAGATTTAGTAGAATTTTGGTATTGGAAATACGTATAAATTCAAACTCGGTCGGAAAACTCAAATTTAGAGATTAGTTAAATTTTAAATGCTTGAAAAATGTGTTTTAATGCAATGTATAAGTTGATCAATCAATAATAGTGTAATATAATTGTGCATAACAATTGCAGGTTCAAATTTAAGAGTTGTTCATTCATATGGTTCAAATATAGCATTACGGGCCTAATTCAATCTCCCATATTGTCGAATAACCTCTAAGAGGCCTAAACTTTAGTTACTTGCTAATATTAGTCCTACCAGAAGTTGAAATCGATTTAGTAAAAAATATAGTTGCTTTAGGTTTGACCTTAGTTAATAAAAGTGAGATGAGTCTCGCCGCACTAAATACACAATTGCAGGGCCCTCAAATAAATTGTTATGATAATCTTAGACTCGGAAGGACCGTTTAGTGAATTTCACGGTCTTTCCCCGAAATTAACAAATATGTAGAATCTTTAGGCACGACTTTAATAAAATCACTTTCCTAAATGCGGGTGCGCATTTATGTGACCCAAATCTTACTCTCGGCGAAACTGAAATGCATTAAAGTCACAGGCGTACCGGTTGCGGTGTGACTCTAAATGTATTTTCGTGACGTCGCAATTCTTCTAAAATTGAAAAGCGGAACGTAAAAGCACATAATTAAAAATATATAAAGAAATCAGATAAAAATAAAAAATTGCGGTTGAGCGACCGTGCTAAAACCACAGAATTCGGGAGTGCCTAACACCTTCTCCCGGGTTAACAGAATTCCTTATCTAGGTTTCTAGTTTCGCAGACTGATATACAGAGTCATAAATTTCCTCGGTTCGGGATTAAACCGGTGACTTGGGACACCATTATTTTTCCAAGTGGCGACTCTGAATAATTAAATAAATAAATTCCGTTTCGACTGTCCTTTAATTGGAAAAAACTCCTTCGCTCCCTCGCGGGTGTGCGGTGAAAAAAGGAGGTGTGACAGCTCTGGCGACTTTGCTGGGGACAAATAACCCAGAACTTCGGTTCAGGGTTTAAGAATTCGAGCTCAGTTAAATTGCTGTTTTTGCTTATATCTGATTTCATTATATATTTTGATTAATGTGCTACATGTTTATCGCTTTGATATTGCGTGAACTGTATATATAAAACTGTGCCGAAAACCCTTCTCTTCTTACCCCCGGGGATGTGCTTACTGGTTGAGACTCCCCTTTCTGTTAGTGTCAATTCCAAAAATAAGAAAAAGAGGCCGGACAAGTTACAAAGCCGATTGACTCCGCGGGTCACCGGTACGTAGCCCCCTCCTCGAATCCGAGTTGTGTGCTCGGATACACAGTCTAGCATCAAAAAAAAAATCAGGATATTGAGCCTAAATTAGGACGATTATTTGCATCATGTTTTGACTTAGGGGACTCAACACAGGGGTTGGGTCCTTCTAGGACAGGTAACCAGATACAGTATGACATCGTATGAGCATTTCGCATGTTGCATTTATTTGTCCTGAACCCGCATGCTGACCAACTTTTAAAACGTCGAAGGATATAATAAAAGAAAAAGAAAAGAAGGTGTAAATAAAAATAAAAATAAAAATAATAAATAAAAAAAAATAAATAAATAAATAATAATAATAATTTCATTTTTGAAAAAAAGGTTTTGTAGAAAGGACTATCTTATTACGAATTCAATCTTGAAAGAATAAGAGAGTGTTGTTTTAAAATAGTTCGTCCATTGATCAAACTACGCTGGTTTGATTCTCACCGGATGTGAGATACGTAGGCAGCCTTTAACAAGTCCAACTTCCCTATATTTTCAAAATAAGTTTTTTTTTTATGAAAGAAGAAATAATGACGGAATGCCTGGATGTTTAACTTTGCCTCAACGACCACCTTTTCATCAGTCTTAATATTTTGACCAGTCAATTACTATGGTCCGTTCTATTTTTTTTTTTAAAATAGTTTTTGTTTGGGTCAAATCAAGATTTTCCTTTCGTCTAAAAACTACCTTAATAAATGTGCAGAATGAGGACGAGTTAGAATACAACCGAAGCTATCATAAACAAGGTCCCCTTAAGTTTGCATATGTGGTGGAACGACTTGGGCGAGCAAGGACAAGACGCGGTTAAGCTATACCTGGGAAATCTAGTGGGGCTACTAAATATTTCCCCGAGAGGAGACATCATACGAGCCTTGATATCATTCTGGGATCCAGCACACAATGTGTTCCACTTCTCAGGACTTTGAACTCACGCCAACACTGGAAGAATTGGCCGGATATATCGGAAGACCAAAAGTCCCTATGAGGGAACAATATCTCATTGCACCAAGGGTCGTGACAGTACATAGGTTTTTGGATACCGTAAAAATCTGCAGAACTGTACACAACCCAGATTTATGAGAAGGGTTCTGCACTTTAGCATTTCTATATGACAAATATGGTCATTATGGGGGTTTCAACAAACACAAAAGCAAAATCTGCAGTGGAGAAAACCGGTTGAAATGGGAAGAGCATAGACGTATCGCCTTCATGATAGCTTTCCTAGGTTCATTGGTATTTCCCAGAAAGGACGGGAATATCAACATACATGTGGCAGGGGTCATCAGCACTTTGATGAAATAAGACAATAGTACTTTGGCTCCCATGATAATATCAGATATCTCTCGTGCACTCACTATTTGCAAAGCTGGAGGGGTCTTCTTTGAAGCTTGCAATGTACTGCTCCAAATATGGATGATCGATCACTTATGTCGCCGCCCGCAGTTTATGAGGTATAGTTTATCGGAGAAAACCTGTATAGAAGAATTCCCTACAAGGATCGAGGGATATGATTTGCCAGAGGGGACTAGCGGATGGATACGCCTCTTGCGTTTGATTCCAGCCAGCAAGATAGAATGGACATTTGGCTGGCTACCCATGGACGAAGTCATATATGCATCGGCCACGGAATCATATCTATTACTAATGGGCCTCAACAGCATCCAGCCTTATGCGCCATGTCGAGTATTGAGACAGTTAGGACGATGCCAAATAATCCCAAAAGAAGAAGACCTCAGCCCACATGTGGTTGAAATTGGACCGGGAGGACAGTTCCCTGAAGCGTTGGTCCGGAAGATTTGGAGTGAGTGTCAAACATTGAAGATAGACACTCGGGTGCGAGATCGAGCCCGAGGCGAAGTATCGTCAGAATACCCTGCATGGTATAGCAGAGAACTGGAGCATCAAAGGCCCACAAAAAGGCCCCACCTCAGGGAGTTTGCTGAAGCGTCACAAGAACAATGGGACTGGTTGGCCAAGGAAGAAGCTTATAGAACAAAGATTAGAAAGATAGAGTAACGGACCCAAGAACTCCAATTTGAAAAGGATATGCAAGCTGCCGCCAGCAAAGGAGATAAAAAAAAGTTGGCACAAGAAAATGACTTCTTGAAATCTCAAATCCGGCAAATGCAAATAGATGCTGACAGACAATTGAGGAGTCGATCAGACGAAAAATTGATAAAGGGTTTAAAAAATCAAGTCGCAGACGTCCAAAAAGAATTGGAAGAGTCGAAGGCCCAGACGATGAGGATCCGCGCTAGCTGGAGAAGGGAGGCACATCAACAGGCACTTCATCTACAACGAGTGGAAAAAGATTATACTGAGATCATCACTAATCTAAGGGAAGCGAATGCTACCCTCAGGGAGCGGGTTTTCAAACAAGCCCGGGATGCCAGAGAAGACCTCGACCGTTGTTACAATTTGATGGCACGACTGCAAGAACAAGTAGACAGACTCTTAGACCGAGTCACCAACAATGTTCATATATTAGGAGCAAAGAACCAGCGGATAGAACAGCTACTCAGAGAAAGGGACAGAATCAAGGACAGAATTGAGGAAATCGGGCATTATGTCACCATGAAATGCTTAGCTTGTGAACAAATGCCCAGCACCGCCCTTTTTGCTTCAGTTGTGGACTATGTTCATCGGATCATGAGAGAGTTAAGGGGACTACACAGGGACCTCACACCAAGGCCCGCGACAAGGTCGAACGATGCCTCGTGGGCCCCCAGGAATTTAAGAGCATTAGACTGTTGATTAAAAGATGTATTTTTGAAATTTTGAGTCAAGCTGGTTGGCATTTTATTTTATTTTTTTTCGAGTCAAGTATTTCTCTTATTTTGTTGATCATTGTAAGACATGTTTTGTAACTGTAAGGGTTTTTTTTATAAAAATTACCGAATTTCGCCAAAATCTTGTTATTAGAACTACGCTCGGTCTGATTCACGCGGGGACGTGATACGTAGGCAATCCACATAAGATTCGACCACCACTAAAAAAAAATGGGGAGGTTAATAACAATAAAGTTTTCAAGGATAAGAAAAGAAGAAAAAGAAAAGCTGGAATGACGCATGCGAGGAATACATGTAGAAATGGTTAATTGATTAGGTGCATTGCATCCAACGTGCGATAACATGCCTGTTAAATTGAGTGAGCTAACAAGTTTGTTGCAATTTTAGAAAAGTTTTGCAGTTGACTTGATAGAGTATACTGGCCGATCACCCTTACCATACTAGATCAAAAGGTCCAATTCCAGCAAGCATGTCTAGTTCCGGCAAAAGTATCGATGGGGAGAAAACAGAGATACAAGTCATGAAAGAGGAGATAGACCGGTTGAGACAGCAAATGACAGAGATGCACCTAGCCTGGGCTAGGGGACAAGCATCACCAAACCTTCCTACTCTTCCACCAGCACCAGAGCGTCCGCCCATTGACCCCTCGACAAGTGCACCGATCTATCCTTATTATCGAGGGGAAAACCCATATACATCCCCGGTTTCACCAGCCAGGCAAAATCCTCCTCCCCCGATTACCCCTGTTTTTGTGGCACCTCCACCTGCTACTTTACAAAAGTCGTCCAGTGAGCCGCTTTTTCAAATCCATGACAATCATTGTTATTCTCTTGAGCCTACCTTTAAAGCTCCTGAACCGCATTCACACACCCCTCAGCTGGGATAACACGGCAGAACCGGAAAAGCACGTCAAAAGTTCGGAGCATGAGGAAGTTATACGAAAGGTTAAAAGCCTGGAGCAGTCCTTCAGGAATATGCATGGTTTGGGCAACCAGGTCAGTGTCGCTTACAAAGATCTGTGTCCATTCCCAGATGTCCAGCTGCCGGCCGGGTTCAAAACGCCCAAGTTTGACCTATACGAGGGGCATGGTGACCCAGTAGCCCATCTTCGAGGTTTTTGTAGTAAAATGCGAGGAGCCGGAGGGCGAGATGAGATTCCGATAGCTTACTTCGGTCAGAGTTTGGGGGGGTCTGCACTAGAGTGGTACACCAGGCAGGATCCCAACAGATGGTTTACATGGGATGACTTGGCTCAAGCATTCATCGGCCAGTTCCAGTATAATCTTGAAATAATCCCCGATCGCTTATCATTGCTAAAGTTAGAGAAGAAACCCGCCGAAAGTTTTAGAGAATTTGGTTTCCACTGGAGGGAACAGGCAGCGAGGGTAGATCCGCCGATGAGAGAGAATGAAATGGTGGATTACTTCCTACAGACACTGGAGCCAACCTATTTCGGACATCTGGTGACGTCCGTGGGTAAGTCATTCACCGAGGTGATAAAGATGGGGGCTATGATCGAGGAAGGCTTGAAAGCTAACAAGATCATGAGTTATGCAGCGTTGAAAGCCACCACTCAAGCTATTCAAAGTGGCACCGGAGGGGTGCTTGAGAAAAAGAGGAAAGAAGAGGTCGCGATAGTTGATTCCGGAGCATGGTTCAGGAACAGAGGCCCCGCACCCCAGTATAATTCGCCACAGCCCCACCAACAAAATTACTCTCACAATCCATATAACCATCTACAACACTATTACCCAACACCGGATGCTCACTTCACCGTCCATCATGCCCAATCATATGCTCCACCTCCCGTCCAGGCACCATGGCGTGCGCCAAATCCACAGAATAATTACCCGCCCCCAAGAGCCTATAGAAATCCCACGGGTGCGGGCTTTCGTCCGAATCAAGCCTTCAAGAACGACAGAGCACCAAGGATGAAGACCTTCACTCCCTTGGGAGAGTCTTACACCAGTTTGTTCCATCATTTGAAGCAAGTAGGGTTGCTAAATCCGGTCGAGGCTAAGCTACCAAACCCTCTTCCAAAGAATATGGATCATTCAATAAATTGTGCATACTGCTCAGGATGTCCGGGGCACGACACAGAAAAGTGTTGGCGATTGAAAACAGCCATCCAGGAACTCACTCCAGCGGAGCCCAACATCAACCAAAATCCACTTCCAACTCATCATGAGACCAACATGATCGAGTTGGTACGGGTAGAAAAGGGAAAGGAGAAAACCTCTCAGACTGTAATGATGATCAAGTCTAGTGGGGTAGGAATGAAAAAGGGGCCAAGCCTTGATGAGTCACTCATCTGCAAGAAGGACGTACAAGAGGGGTTGGAAGCAGAAAAGGGAAGTGCGAACAAAGTGCCTATGAGTCCAGAGGGAGTAAAAATAGTTGTACCCGGGGCAGCAACCAAACCCGTCTTGACTGTAGCAGGTGTTCGAGTGGATCCTTTCATCATCGAGCCAGCAATACAGTTGCCAATAGCTGATAGCAAAGCTATTCCATGGAATTATGATCGGATCACGACAACTTACAAAGGGAAAGAAGTTAAAGAGGAAGTTTGCGAAGCGCAAGGTTTGACCCGCTCAGGGAGATGTTTTGCCCCTGCGAAATTAAGGAAGACTACTCCGGCAACACTAAAAAAGCCGGTAACTGACGAAGAGGCAGAGGAATTCCTGAAAAAGATGAAGATGCATGATTATTCTGTTTTAGAACAGCTGAAGAAAACCCCTACGCAAATCTCATTGATGTCCTTGCTGATACATTCGAAGAACATCGGCAAGCTTTGATGAAAGTTTTGAATGAGGCCCATGTACCTGATAAAATCTCTGTGAGTCATTTGGAAAAGATCACCAATAGGATCTTCGAAGCGAACCGGATCACCTTCACCGATGATGAGTTGCCTGAGGAAGGCACCGAGCACAACAAGGCTTTATATCTTACGGTAAAGTGTGAGGAGTCGGTGGTTACCAAAGTCCTAGTCGACAATGGGTCCAGTGCGAACATTTGTCCTCTCTCTACACTAAACAAGTTGAAAGTGGATATCGGCAGGGGGTACGCAAGAACAGTATATGTGTCCGAGGGTTTGATGGAGGAGGCAAGGCATCGGTCGGGGACATAATATTAGTCTTGACAATCGGACCTGTGGAGTTCACCATGGAATTCCAGGTGCTAGACATGGTAGTTTCATACAACCTTCTGATAGGACGACCGTGGATCCATGCTGCAAAAGCGGTTCCGTCCAGCCTACACCAACTAGTCAAGTTTGAATGGGATCGACAGAAGATCGTAGTCCATGGAGAGAATGATCTACAACCAGGAACCATCGTCCCCTTTGTCGACACAGAAGAGGATGTTGGGCCATGGGTATACCAGGTCTGTGATGCGGTATCCGTCAACCGAGTTCCAGAAGGGGAATGCATTCTTAATGACAGAATAATTACTGCAGACGTCATGGTGGCTCAAGAAATGTTGAAAAACGGTTTCATACCCGGCAAAGGTTTAGGTGCATCTCTACAAGGAATCATACAACCGGTATCCGTGGTCGAAAATGTGGGAACCTTCGGCTTGGGATTCAAGCCAACATCAGAGGACATCCAGCGAGCCAAGAGAAATAAGAAGAAGACATGGGTGCTCCCGAAGCCTGTTCCGCGTCTTTCCCGATCTTTTGTCAGGTCCGGGACAAGAAGACATCCAACGACAAAGGTTCCCAGTCCTATGATCAGGCCAGACGAAGAGTTCTTGAGAAAGTTCGAGGACTTGTTCTCTGATGTATGCATGTTAGAGGATGGCGAAGGACCTAGCCATGCCGAGATACAGTTTGTGGGATCGAAAGCAAAGTTGAATAATTGGAAGGCTACTCCTCTCCCTATCCGGAAGGAGTCTTGGTAGTTTGTTTTGGATTGTTTTCTTTCAAATTTTGTGTTGGGGCTGTCCCCGGAATAAAATCCATTAGTTTTAGTTCGTTTGAGTGTGCAAGCTTGTTTTTCATTGTATTGTTCCCATTTAATGAAATTTTGTTCCCTTTGTTTCTAATTTTGTTTATTTTCCTTCTTTTTACTTTTCTGAGCAGCTTTCTTTCAACCGATCTTAATGATATGGCGTGCTTAAAGATTAATCAACCCAGTCTAGAAAGTCAATCTGGTTTGGAAATAATAACGCATGAAATAAGAAGTGACGAGAGTGAATCAGAATATGGCGATGATGAAGCCGTAGAAGAAATCGGCGAAGAATTAAGTCACTTCGAGGAAAAGCCCAAACCCAACTTGAATGATACTGAGGCTATTAATCTGGGGGATACGAATGATGTTAAAGAAACCAGAATAAGCGTCCATATCAAACCCAACCTGAGAGAAGAATTGATCAAAACACTCATGGAGTTTAAAGACATTTTCGCATGGTCGTACGACGACATGCCAGGACTCAGCACCGATCTAGTGGTTCATAAATTACCTACTGACCCGGCGTGCCCTCCCGTCAAACAAAAACTGCGGAAATTTAAGACGGAGATGAGTGTAAAGATCAAGGAGGAAGTAACCAAGCAGTTGCAGGCGAAAGTCATTCGTGTCACTCGATACCCTGATTGGTTGGCTAACGTAGTACCGGTGCCAAAGAAAGACGGGAAGATAAGAGTATGTGTGGACTATCGCAATCTCAACAAGGCGAGCCCTAAGGATAATTTCCCGCTTCCCAATATCCATATCCTGATTGATAACTACGCCGGACGTGAGATCGGATCCTTTGTGGACTTCTACGCAGGATATCATAAAATCTTGATGATGAAGAGGACGCAGAAAAGACGGCTTTTATCACACCACAGGGAACTTATTGCTACCGGGTAATGCCATTCGGCCTGAAGAACGCAGGGGCAACATACATGAGGGCAATGACTACGGTATTCCATGACATGATACACAAAAAAATTGAAGTGTACGTGGATGATGTGATCATAAAATCTAGACGTCAAGAAGACCACATTGCCGATCTCAGGAAGTTTTTCCAAAGGCTTCGAAGATATGACATCAAGCTTAATCCGGCCAAATGTGCATTTGGAGTTCCGTCGGGAAAGTTGCTAGGATTCATTGTCAGCCGACGGGGCATTGAGTTGGACCCATCCAAAATCAAATCCATCCAGGAGTTACCCCCGCCAAAGAATAAAACAGAGGTAATGAGTTTGTTGGGAAGGTTAAATTACATCAGTAGGTTTATTGCTCAGCTTACAGCAACTTGTGAACCCATATTCCGTCTGTTGAAGAAAGACGCTGCGATAGAATGGACGACAGAATGTCAGGAAGCATTTGACCAAATCAAAGGTATCTGTCAAACCCACCCTTGCTAGTTCCGCCTGAACCGGGTAGACCCCTGATTCTTTATCTAACGGTTTTGGAGAATTCGTTCGGTTGCGTACTTGGGCAGCATGATCTTACTGGCAGAAAGGACAGGCCATTTACAATCTCAGTAAGAAATTCACGGTCCACGAGGTTAAGTACACTCATTTGGAAAAGACCTGTTGTGCTTTGACTTGGGTAGCCCAAAAGCTGAAACATTATTTGTCTTCCTACACTACTTACCTCATTTCACGTTTGGATCCATTGAAATATATTTTCCAGAAGCCTATGCCTACAGGGAGGTTAGCAAAATGGCAAATACTACTTACAGAATTCGACATCATATATGTGACAAGGACGGCTATGAAAGCTCAAGCCTTAGCCGATCACTTAGCTGAGAATCCTATCGATGACGGATACGAACCTTTGAGGACGTATTTTCCAGACGAAGAAGTATTGCAAATTGATGGGTTAGAATTAACCGAGGATCCGGGGTGGAAGCTTTTCTTCGACGGAGCGGCGAACGCAAAAGGAGTCGGAGTAGGGGATGTGCTTATCTCTGAAATAGGACATCATTATCCTGTTACTGCTCAACTGCGTTTTCATTGTACCAACAATATGGCTGAGTACGAGGCATGCATCTTAGGGTTGCGATTAGCGGTATACATGGATGTACGGGACGTCTTGGTCTTGGGGGACTCGAACCTTCTGGTACATCAGATTCAGGGAGAATGGGAAACCAGAGATTTGAAGCTTATCCCGTATCGTCAATGTTTGCATGATCTGACCAAGCGTTTCCGATCAGTACAATTCAGGCATATCCCAAGGATGCATAATGAGGTTGCAGATGCTTTGGCTACGTTGGCATCAATGTTACATCACCCGGACAAGATTCATGTTGATCCATTACATATTCAGATCCGGAATCAGCATGCTTATTGCAATATGATAGAGGAAGAGATGGATGGTGAGCCATGGTTTCATGATGTCAAAGAATACCTCAGGTTAGGAATATACCCAGAGCAGGCAACTGGAGATCAAAAGAGAGCTATTCGGCGATTGGCAAACGGATTTTTCCTTAGTGGAGGGGTGTTGTACAAAAGAACCCCAGATTTGGGATTGTTGAGATGTATAGATGCAAGTCAAGCCACAACGGTGATGACAGATATACACTCCGGAGTTTGTGGGCCACACATGAGCGGATATGTATTGGCAAAGAAGATTCTTCGAGCAGGATATTGCTGGCTCACTATGGAGCGTGATTGTATAAGTTTCGTACAAAGATGCCATCAGTGTCAGATACACGGAGATCTGATTCATTCTCCGTCGACCGAATTGCATACAATGTCAGCGCCGTGGCCGTTTGTTGCGTGTGGTATGGATGTTATTGGACCTATAAAACCTGCGGCTTCCAATGGTCATAGGTTCATTCTGGTAACCATCAATTATTTTACCAAGTAGGTGGAGGCCAAAACCTTCAAATCAGTGACCAAGAAGGCGGTGGTGGACTTCGTACATTCCCACATCATCTGCAGGTTTGGAATTCCAAAGATAATCATCACAGATAACGGTGCCAATCTTAACAGCGGATTGATGAAAGAGGTATGTCAACAGTTCAAGATTACACACCGAAATTCCACACCATATCGTCTCAAAGCAAATGGTGCGGTTGAGGCGGCAAACAAGAATATAAAGAAGATATTGAGGAAGATGGTAGAAGGGTCTAGGCAATGGCATGAAAAGTTACCATTCGCACTGTTAGGTTATCGCACTACCGTCCGTACTTCGGTAGGTGCAACTTTTTACTTATTGGTGTACGGGACTGAAGCAGTAATACCAGCAGAAGTTGAAATTCCATCCCTCCGAATTGTCGCTGAAGCTGAGATTGACGACGATGAGTGGGTCAAAACCTGATTGGAGCAATTGAGCTTGATCGATGAAAAGAGATTGACAGCAGTATGCCATGGCCAATTGTATCAAAAGAGAATGGCGAGAGCATATAACAAGAAGGTACATCCCAGGAAATTTGAAGTGGGACAGCATGTGCTGAAGAGAGTTCTACCACATCAGGCCGAAGCGAAAGGCAAGTTCGCTCCAAATTGGCAGGGACCATTTGTTGTGACTAGGGTATTATCCAACGGCGCGCTATGTCTAACTGATATTGAAGGAAGATGCACTGATATGGCTATCAATTCCGATGCGGTCAAGAGATATTATGTGTAATTCTTTAATGTATTTGTCAACGTCTGGTTTTGTTTGTTTGTATTTGGCATTTTTCGGAGAATGAAAACACTTTAACCCTTGTTTTCCCCTTTGAGCCTTAATTATTCTTTCATATACCCTCTTTCGGAATCATCAAGGAAGATGTGTAACAAAATAGAAAAAGAAACAAAGAAAAGACACAAGAAAAAGTGAACTACGTTCGACCCGATTCCTCAAGAAGGATACGTAGGCGCCACACGGCTCGGTCATAATAAAATAAAAATCAAAGATCCCCCAAGCAACAAAACTGGGGCAGAAGTCATTGTTTCGTTTGAAAAGATAGTGTGGATTCCGAAAGTTGTAATGAGCTAACCGTTGAGGTTAAATCCCTTTTCTTTAGCCTCACGCACAAAAACCACATTAATGACCAAAAAAGACCTCTCGATCAGTATTGGAGAAATGCCAAGTCATGCGAATGAAAACTACGAATGACACTTCAATCCTCGACTGAATCTAGGACTCACAAGCTGAAAAGGGATAGCCCTTTAGAGGAAATTTCGTGGATAAACACCCCATCCCACCGCATGGAAAGAAAGCGAAATGAGAGAGTCTTAACGGTGAAAACCCTCACGGGCACCTTAAGGCGAAGAAAGCTAAGAGAAATAAAATGATAGAGTCTTACGGTGAAAACCTTTACAGGCACCCTAAGGCGACGGGAGATCGAGAGAAATGAGAGAATCTCATTAGTGAAAACCCTTTGAAGGGCACTATGAGGTGACAAAGCGAGATGGTTACAAGGTGTCTGCATGAGACAAGGTTGGGACATTCGTTTGTTTCTAGCAAAATGCAGCCGTCAGAAAGTGATTGACATAAATAGACTGGGTAGATTAATCTTGAAGGCACGGCATAACCATTGGATCAGTTATACATTCAGATAAGTTTTTCCCAGTTTTGAGTTCAGAAAAGTTTTCCCTTCCTTTTTGTCATTCGCGGTCAGCATTCTTTATTTCATTTTTTTTACCCTATTTTTAAAGATTTTTATGTCTATGTCGAAAATTGACTTTTTAAAGCTTACTACCAAGTCTCCCCAAAGCGGTACAATGAAGATGAATAGGCGTGGAACAAAGGCAATAAGACAAAAGTCGTTCCGATATTAAGATTGGAACGATAGGTTGATTGGAAGGTTCACAGGAATTACGGAGTAGGATGGACACATATTACACATCCGGAAGATAGTTTCTTACAACAGATCACCGACTAAGAGGGTCGGACCACACTGAAGTTTGGAATATAAAGGAGAGATAAGAGATCCTGTGGAAAGAGCACCATCCACCAGAAAGTATCAACGTCGTCCTAAAGTTCGAGGAAAGCAAAGCAGCTAAAAGAGAAAAGGAAAATTGCCCCCAGCAAGAGCGGTATGACCACTCACGGTGTTTTGAAACTAACAATTTTTCTTTGATTTAAAGCAGGAAAAGAGGGTTCGTCGGCGGAAAAGCATGCCACGTAGAAGGTTATCAAACTGGGGCAGAAAATTTTCTCCCATGGCAAAAATTTTCTTGAAAGCAAATACCCAGTGGATAAGGATAGAAAGCAACGCAAGATTTTGGAAAATACCAGTTTCAAGCAGAATAGTTTTGAAAGAGGCCAGATAATACGAGGAAGTGATCGTTAAGCCTAATATTATCCCCAGCAGTTCTTGGAGAAATGAAACACTGATTTTCGAGATTTCCCCAACAACATTATATACCATAAGTTTTCAAGGAAGCAAAGCGCAAGTCCCGAAGGAGGTTGGGAAAGAGGAAAAAGGAAAAGGAAGTCCCTGCCAAGGTAACCCTCAGTCAATGAAAATTCAACCCCCAGCAAGCCCAGGAGAGAATAAAGGTTAAAGGAAGTAGAAAAAGAGGAAATAAAGAATACTTCCCCAGTAGCATTATCTCCAGCAGGTAAGTAAACGGTCCCAAGGATATCCCCAGCAGTCAAAGGAAAATAACACGATCCAGGAAGAAAGCAATTCCAAAACAAGGTAATTCGGAAGAAAAGGTGGCCCAAGAGACGATGCAGGAAGAAGAAAATGGTACATGAAGCAAAGGAAGGCGATATGGATGGGATGGAGTTAGTGAGTTGTAAGTTGAAATCAAGAAGCCCGCCTGAAGAATGGAGTGGCGATTTAGTTTTGAAGTTGTAGTTGAAGTCAGGGAGCCCGCCTGAAAAATGGAGTGGCGATTTATTTTGAAGTTGTAATTAAAGTCGGGGAGCCCGCCTGAAGAATGGAGTGGCGATTTAATTTCGAAGTTGTAAGTTGAAGTCAGGGAGCCCGCCTGAAGAATGGAGTGGCGATGTAGTTTTAAGTTGTAGTTGAAGTCAGGGAACCCGCCTGAAGAATGGAGTGGCGATTTATTTTGAAGTTATAGTTAAAGTCAGGGAGCCCGCCTGAAGAATGGAGTGGCGATTTAGTTTTGAAGTTGTAATTGAAGTCGGGAGCCCGCCTGAAGAATGGAGTGGCGATTTATTTTGAAGTTGTAGTTGAAGTCAGGGAGCCCGCCTGAAGAATGGAGTGGCGATTTAGTTTTGAAGTTGTAATTGAAGTCAGGGAGCCCGCCTGAAGAATGGAGTGGCGATTTAGTTTTGAAGTTGTAATTGAAGTCAGGGAGCCCGCCTGAAGAATGGAGTGGCGATTTAGTTTTGAAGTTGTAATTGAAGTCAGGGAGCCCGCCTGAAGAATGGAGTGGCGATTTAGTTTTGAAGTTGTAATTGAAGTCAGGGAGCCCGCCTAAAGATGGAGTGGCGATTTATTTTGAAGTTGTAATTGAAGTCAGGGAGCCCGCCTGAAGAATAGAGTGGCGATTTATTTTGAAGTTGTAATTGAAGTCAGGGAGCCCGCCTGAAGAATGGAGTGGCGATTTAGTTTCGAAGTTTATAGTGGAAGTCAGGGAGCCCGCTTGAAGAATGGAGTGGCGATTTATGATTAGAGTGTGTCGATAAAGGCGTAAGCTCGCCGGAAAAGCAGAACGCCGTCTCAGTTTTTAAGATTTGATAAGGAAAGTGAAGAATCGGAAAGTGACAGAATGTAACGGAAATTCCGAGCATGAATACAAGTTCATAATCGGAAGGAAGGCAACAAGGATCAGAAAGATAGATTCAGACCCCGAAAGAAAATAGTTAAAAGATCACAAGGAAGGAACCAATGGTCAGAGTTCGGCAATCAAGATAGGCCGAAATAACAATTGTCAGAAGAGAAGAAGCATGTGAAGAAACATCAAAGCCAGCAGGATGGCAAGGAAAATGACAAGATCAAGTTGAAAAGATAGATAAGAATTTGCAATACTGTAACTTTGCCTAGCTTCTTATTTTTCGTTTAGCACGGTGTAATAAGGAGATCAGTTAAGCAGTAGCATCAATAAAATCAGCAGCAACAGCAGTAATGGCGAGATCACAACAGTCATTGGTAGTCCCGAACTACACTGACATGATTCCTGTTTAGCCCAGCATATGTAGGCAACCTCCGAAGCAGGGTGCGGTCAAAGCTTTTCAAAATGCTTCACAAATGGAATACTCGAACGGGTAAAAATCGTTCATAGTTGCTCACTTATCTTTGTACGGAAACTCTTCGTGTCCCCGAGCAAAGAGGGGCAGCTGTGAGCACGTGATTTTTACCCTACACATGAGTTATTCCTATAAAATTCAAAATAAATGATTTTTCCTTATTTTCTAAATTTTGTGCGAATTTTGTGTTAGTTTTTTTGCATGTTATTTGCGTGTGATAAATGAAAATACCGAAATTTGCATCTTTAGGAAATTAATTCTTTTTTTAACAAATTAAAGAAAAAATTTAAAAAAATTTAGTTAGCTTTTAAATTGAAAATTGTCAAAAATAGGTAATTAGTTTAATTTTTAATAAGTTTCAAATAATTACAAAGTAGAATAAATATAAAAAAAAATACAAAAAGAATAAATACCAAAAATACAAGTTAGAATTAAAATGCAAAAATAGTAATACATAATAAAGGGGAAAGAGTTGAATAAGGAGATTTGGGCCAAACACCCTCAGCCATTCTTCAGCCCCAACGAAATCCTTCAGGCCCAAAACGCCCCAGCCCAAAACACTCTAAACTGCCCGACCCAGCTAATCCGCCCAATCCCAAACGACCCCCGTTGATCTAGACCGTTGGATTCTCGTGATCCAACGGCTAAGATTCAATCTTGTATTTTAATATACCAAAATAAAAAAATTACCCCAAACCCTTACCACCCGTTCATACACACCTCGTCTCCCTCAGAGACAAACAGCCCGGCTCCGCCGTCTACCACCGCGCTCCGCCGGCCGGAAATCGCTTCCGCCGGCGGCGTTCATCCAAACACTTCCATTTTTACACCAAATGACCCCTATCACACCCTTAACCCAAATCCGCAAACGCCTTACCTCAAATCAACCTCTATCTTCTCGAATCTTCGATTGAAGATTCGAGCCAAGACTCAAAGTATGCCAAACCGCTCCAAACTCACCTCATGTCATCCCTTGACCTCCCTCATAGCCAAACAAGCATTGGTTTCACTCGAATCTCACCGGAAATACTCGCACCCCAAATCCGAGCCCAAGAACCCTAGCATTCAAAATTAGGGAGTTTCGTCAATGGAAGTCTAATAGACTTTAATTGGGACGCTTTCATTTGAAAACGTTCCAATTAGAGTCCTTTCGACTCCAGAAATGCCAACTCGAGTCCGAATTGGCCCATGTCCGTTCGAATTCTGATTCCTTTCTTAAGGTATTTGATTTCTTTTTACTGTTTTACTCATTGTTTAGTTGTAGTTGTTCATTTGTTTCTGTTTTTGTGTTTAATTTTAATCTTCTCTCTTTCTAGACCTTTTATTTGGTCGAAATTGTTATTTCTTTTGATTGTTGTTTATTATTAGTGTACATGTTCGGTTGATTAACGTCGTCGAACAATTAGTTGTTACGAAATCCTTGTTTTAGCCGAGTCTAGAAATCTTCCATGTTTGCAATATCAGATGAATTGTCCATTTTCGGATTTGGTATGAATTTGTTTCACTGTTAATTGATTGGTTTGATACTTGAATAAAAGAAGATAGTAAACTGTGTTCCTTGTGTTACCTCTACAAAAGCATTTCTAGCCGAGGAACCTTTGGATTAGAGAAGTTGTGAGCTAAGTAAACTAATGAAATAGTTGAATCATGTAACAAGGATTGATGACTGTTTTAAAACACCGTCAGATGGATTAAAAATCACATGGGTACCATATCACAAAGAGAAGGCATGCTTGGATTAAAAATACAGGCTGCTCACACCAATTGAATTAACAAATGAAAAAGGGAATGTTTGAGTTGGTCTGGCACTTTTAAGGGTGGAAAATCAGAAACAACATGGGGTTCTAATAAAGAATGGAAGAGCTGACACCATTTTTTAAAAAAACATTAGGGGCTGTGCAGAGAATGTCATTGAGGAAATCCATCATTCAATGTTTTTTTAGTGCTCTTAAGAGCTGGTAAATCAGAACACCTAAGGGGAATGATTAAAAGGGTAGAGGGATACATGTGCAAGGTAGAAAAAGAAGTGAACTTGAAGGGTTAAATGGCATGTTTTCTTGGTTTATAAAAGGGCCATTTTCTCTGGAACAGAGAGAAGACAGAGACATAGACACTCACAAAAATATTCACTGAAAGAGAACAAAATAGAGAGAACAGAATAGGGATACACACTGGAGAGATACAGAGGGCCTGTGAGTAAAGAAAAAAAACAGTGGGAGTTCAAAGGGGCAATCTAAGATAGGGAGATACACTGAAAAACACACATACAGATAGATTTCAGAATTTCTTAGAGGATAGAATCAGAAGAGGGATAGACAGGGGATAGACATACAAAAGAGAGACACACACTGATAACAGAGGATTTTAAGATTAGTTTTAGAAAGACTGAAAATCTTTGAGAGCATTGAGAAGTTTTATTCCGTCAGTTAGTTCAACTAATATTGTTACAGTGAGTGATTGAGAGTTCCAATAGTGATCCTATATGAATTGTTTGTTTTCAAGTCAAACTTGGTGTTTTAAGTGAATCATGGTCTGTTGAGTTACTGGAGTATTTTTAGAAGCTTTTTGGTATCACTGTTGGGTCAAGTTCTGTTTCTGTTTGGTCCTGAGGTTTAGTAAATCATTCCTGGAGATCAAATTGTTGTGTTGGTGGATGCAAACTGTTTCGTTGCTGCTGATGCTTATTGCTGTTGTTCTGTGATGCTACTGCTATTATAGCTGAAACTGCCTATTGAATCATATCCTGTTGCTGTGCTTATTAGATCTAATAGATCGGCTCAATTTTCAGGTACACATTTTGTAAACCTCGTGCTTATGGAAATAAAGTGAATGCTGTTTGAGCTGCTTTGCTGAAATTTTGTTTTATTTTAGTTTTGTTTTATGTAAAAATGATTAAAGTTGTATGTTATTTGTTTATTAGATCAGTTGTAAAACTGTATAATGGGGACTGGACCGAATTCATGTAAATATTCGAACTTTGAATACATGAAACCATTAGGGAGCTCACAGTGAGAGATGATTATGTGTGGTTTGTTTAACAACAATAGAATATAATTGAATTGAATAATAGAGTGTAAGCATAATCGTGTTTTATGTTTGAAGGATTGTATTGATGTCTTCAAAACCTTAGGATATAAAATACAATTGTAGTGTTGTTGAATTAATTGATTTTATATTCCCCTGGAAGGATTGGTTAGGCTTGTAATCAAAGGTGTTAATGAAATTGTAACGACTAATTTAGTATAGATACAGTGAATTAGCGAAAATTTTGATATTACATTAATAGGTATTTGGTTGTAACTAAATTCAGATTCAAAAGAAGCTATCAATGACTGGCGAGAGATTTAGTAGAATTTTGGTATTGGAAATACACGTATAAATTCAAACTCGGACGGAAAACTCAAATTTAGAGATTAGTTAAATTTTAAATGCTTGAAAAATGTATTTTAATGCAATGTATAAGTTGATCAATCAATAATGGTGTAATATAATTGTGCATAACAATTGCAGGTTCAAATTTAAGAGTTGTTCATTCATATGGTTCAAATATAGCATTACGGGCCTAATTCAATCTCCTATATTGTCGAATAACCTCTAAGAGGCCTAAACTTTAGTTACTTGCTAATATTAGTCCTACCAGAAGTTGAAATCGATTTAGTAAAAAATATAGTTGCTTTAGGTTTGACCTTAGTTAATAAAAGTGAGATGAGTCTCGCCGCACTAAATACACAATTGCAGGGCCCTCAAATAAATTGTTATGAAAATCTTAGACTCGGAAGGACCGTTTAGTGAATTTCATGGTCTTTCCCCGAAATTAACAAAGACGTAGAATCTTTAGGCACGACTTTAATAAAATCACTTTCCTAAATACGGGTGCGCATTTATGTGACCCAAATCTTACTCTCGGCGAAACTGAAATGCATTAAAGTCACAGGCTTACCGATTGCGGTGTGACTCGAAATGTATTTTCGTGACGTCGCAATTCTTCTAAAATTGAAAAACGGAACGTAAAAGCACATAATTAAAAATATATAAAGAAATCAGATAAAAACAAAAAATTGCGGTTGAGCGACCGTGCTAAAACCACGGAATTCGGGAGTGCCTAACACCTTCTCCCGGGTTAACAGAATTCCTTATCCAGGTTTCTAGTTTCGCAGACTGTATTACAGAGTCATAAATTTCCTCGGTTCGGGATTAAACCAGTGACTTGGGACACCATTATTTTTCCAAGTGGCGACTCTGAATAATTAAATAAATAAATCACGTTTTGACTGTCATTTAATTGGAAAAAACTACTTCGCTCCCTCGCGGGTGTGCGGTGAAAAAAGGAGGTGTGACATGGCCAATTAGAAATCACATGGGCTAAGGCTAATGTGCATAAACATAAATAAGATTTTAGGCAAATAATTTACCCATTACGGTGTCTCTTTTGCGTGTCCCTCTTAGTACGTCGACCACCTATTTAAATATACACAGACTAAATTTTTTTTTTTAATTAATTAGGCCGATAAACCGCTCGAAAACCGCCCGTTAAGAGCTAAATAACTGATAAGCCAAATCGTTAAGAGTAAATAACCGGCCAATCCGCCCGATAAGCATCCCAGTCCTAGTAAATTGATCCGCGTAATATTTCAATTTCGCCAAATACATAAGTGGACCCTCGAACATGGCCCTTTTTTTTATTTAGGCACTTGAATTAAACTTTATTCCTATTGAACACCTTAAGTTAAGTCTAAGTGTATTCATTAAACACACATTGCTAATATGTCTAGGTATGTGTGCTATAGTGTGAATGAGCGTGTGATGTCCTCTTTTTCTTATCAATCTTTTTTGTTCTCTTTCTTCATCACTCTCTCTGCCTACTGTATGGGTCGGAACCCTACCCTATAACAATCGACGAGGTTAATCGTTTCTCTCGGCTAAAGCGAGATTAATAAGTGTCATGACCACTCTAATGAGGTTCCATATGATTATTAAGGTATCAGCCTATTCGTTATATCTAGAATGACCTCCTAACGAGGGCCCGGCCACCAAAGGCCATCTGAGACCGTTCACAGCTATAAATACCAAGAAAGGAAGCCAAATAAAGGGTTCCGCTCCTTTCTCATGGGGGCTCTAAAACATGTAGAGCAAAATGAGGAGTGAGAATCCACAAAAGAAAGACAGAAAGATGGTAGATCAAAAGGAACATGATTGTAAGGCTCTCAACCTCCATGTGGGGAGGCAGACCGCCCTATTGTCATCAATAAAGATCACCCATGTTTTCTATCATTAGCAGAATCATCTTTTATTATCCTTTCCTTTGCTAGATTCTTGATTTATTACGACCTGCTATGATTGGCCCTTAACCTACATATATTGTTTTGTATTCATAAAGTGATCAATAACTTTTGAGCCAAACAACTTGGCGCCGTCTGTGAGGACTTCCTAGCAATATCGCGTAGTTCATTCTGAATTCAAAAGCAAAGGGAAAACATTGGGAAAGGGGAAAAAATCCAATCAGAGCAAGCCTGATTCACCTCGTCCACACATTGGTACTCGGGCCATGTGTCTTCGCCAACTAACTCAACTACGATTGAAATAGGATTCGGGCTACGCACCTTCGACGCCAAATAATCAACAATGTTCAATAACAATTGAACTAAGACTTGGGCCATGTGCCTTCGCCAACAAATTCAACTACGGTTGAAATCGGATTCATGCTACGCGCCCTCGACTCCAAATAATCAACAATGTTCAACAACAGTTGAACTAAGACTCAGGCCATGTGCCTTCGCCAACTAATTCAACTACGGTTGAAATAGGATTCGAGCTACACGCGCTCGACTCCAAATAATCAACAATGTTCAACAACAGTTGAACTGGGACTCAGGCCATGTGCCTACGCCAACTAATTCAACTACGGTCAAAATAGGACTCGAGTTACGCGCCCTCGACTCCAAATAATCAACAATGTTCAACAACAGTTGAACTAAGACTCAGGCCATGTGCCTTCGCAAACTAATTCAACTACGATCGAAATTGGACTCGGGCTACGCGCACTCGACTCCCAACAAATCAACAAGGCTCAAGTACGGTTGAATTAGAAATCAAGCCATATACCTCCGCCAACTAATTCAACTACGGTTAAAATAGGATTTGGGCTACGCGCCCTAGACTCCAAATAATCAACAATGTTCAACAACAGTTGAACTGTGACTCAGGCCATGTGCCTTCGCCAACTTATTCAACTACGGTCGATATAGGACTCGGGCTACGTGCCCTCGACACCAAATAATCAACAATGTTCAACAACAATTGAACTAAGACTCAGGCCATGTGCCTTCGCCAACTAATTCAACTATGGTCGAAATAGGACTCGAGCTACGTGCCCTCAACGCCAAATAATCAACAATGTTCAACAATAGTTGAACTAGGACTCAGGCCATATGCCTACGCCAACTAATTCAACTACGGTCAAAATAGGACTCGGGCTACGCGCCCTCGACGCCAAATAATCAACAATGTTCAACAACAGTTGAACTAAGACTCAGGCCATGTGCCTTCACCAACTAATTCAACTACGATTGAAATAGGATTCGGGCTACACGCCCTCGACTCCAAATAATCAACAATGTTCAACAACAGTTGAATTGGGACTCAGGCCATGTGCCTTCGCCAACTAATTCAACTACGGTCGAAATAGGACTCGGGCTACGCACCCTCGACTCCCAAAAAAATCAACAAGGTTCAACTACAGTTGAATTAGGAATCAAGCCATATACCTGCGCCAACTAATTCAACTATGGTTGAAATAGGATTCGAGCTACGTGCCCTAGACTCCAAGTAATCAACAATGTTCAACAACAGTTGAACTGGGACTCATGCCATGTGCCTTCACCAACTAATTCAACTACAGTTGAAATAGGACTTGGGCTACGCGCCCTCGACGGCAAATAATCAACAATGTTCAACAACAATTTAACTAAGACTTAGGCCCTGTGCCTTTGCCAACTAATTCAACTACGGTCGAAATAGGACTCGGGCTATGCGACCTCAACGCCAAATAATCAACAATGTTCAACAACAGTTGAACTAAGACTCAGGCCATGTGCCTGTGCCAACTAATTCAACTACGGTCAAAATAGGACTCGGGCCATGCGCCCTCGACGCTAAATAATCAACAATGTTCAACAACAGTTGAACTAAGACTCAGGCCATGTGCCTTCGCCAACTAATTCAAATACGGTTGAAATAGGATTCGGGCTACGCGCCCTTGACGCCAAATAATCGACAATGTTCAACAACAGTTGAACTAAGACTCAGGCCATGTTCCTTTGCCAACTAATTCAGCTACGGTCAAAATAGGACTTGGGCTACGCGCCCTCGACGTCAAATAATCAACAATGTTCAAAAACAGTTGAACTAAGACTCAGGCCATGTGCCTTCGCCAACTAACTCAACTACGGTTGAAATAGGATTCGGGCTACGCGCCCTCGACTCCAAATAATCAACAATGTTCAACAACAGTTACTATGACTCAGGCCATGTGCCCTCGCCAACTAATTCAACTACGGTCGAAATAGGACTCGGGCTACACATCCTCGACACCAAATAATCAACAATGTTCAACAACAGTTGAACTAGGACTCACGCCATGTGCCTTTGCCAACTAATTCAACTACGGTCAAAATAAGACTCTGGCTACGCGCTCTAGACTCCAAATAATCAACGATGTTCAACAACAGTTGAACTGGAACTCAGGCCATGTGCCTTCGCCAACTAATTCAACTACGGTTGAAATAGGAATCGGGCTACTCGCCCTCGACTCCCAACAACCAACAAGGTTCAACTATGGTTGAATTAGGAATCAAGCCATATACCTCCGCCAATAGAGTGACAAGTGAACTGAGACACGGAGCAAGCGCCCTCGCTGGCCAAGTGGGTATGTCTAACTCCTACTAAAATGAAAGACATGCGAGATTTGGCACCTGCCAAAACACTAGGTCGCACATTCGTCCCCACGGCGAATAGCCTGACCATGCCCAAAATGGGACTAAGGTCAGGACAAGCCTCCCTCGAGTAGATGCCTTGCCTTGGCCACTCGAGTTGCGAGGGGACTAGCCGTCAACGTCCAGAAATTAGTACCCCAACTAGAATCGAATATCAAAACCAAATTAACCCCCCCCAAGATGCAAATGAAACAATCAGTAAACAAACGACAAAAGGAGAATTCCCCCTTGTTCATAAAACAATCATGGGCCACGTCCGCTTACATCTGTCCAAGCACAATCCAAAAAAATGGGGGAAGAAGAAAGACAACAACGTACAAAAAAAACAACAGCAACAACCACTAAAAAGATGAAGAAACTACTCGTTTCACTTGGCGCCATCTGCGCCATCACCTGCTCTAGCCGCATCGTCGCCTGCTCCATCTGCACCACCACCTGTAGCCCCTGCACTGTTGCCAGCTCCCCCAAACTTTCGCCAGCATTATCGTCAATACCAGGCATTGCAGAGTCAAAACCACATTCCATACAAGCCTCCCACGCCCATTGGCGTGCTCCATCAAAAACGGCTTCGGATATGATGACGACCTCAAACAAATGTTTATAGATATCCCGCTAGGCCTCAGCATAAACCCAAACCACGCGAGAGTGACCCATAAAAGTGGACTGCTCCTGGATATGCTTATTCTCCTCCTCTAAAAGCGCGATCTGCCCCGCTGCATCTTGAGCACCCCGCTCTAAGACCCCGATCTGCTCTTCAAGGCTGCCCTCTCTAAAGGTAGAAGAAGCCCTCACCAACGACAACTGAGATTCGTTAGCACAGATGACCCGCTACAACTCATCCGTTCGGGCCGAGGCATCAGCCAACCTCTGCTTTGAAGCTGCTACCTCCCCTTCAAGCATGACGACCTTCCCACTCCACTCTGAGGTGACTTCTATCACCTTAGTCAAACACAAATGCTCACATTCAATCGAGGCCCTCCGCCCAGCCTCGAGCTCATCATCCTTCCAATGCAATTGGTCCTCTAAGGCCTTTATACGACCAAGCGTTTGGTTCGCGTGTAACTCTCTCCTAGCCAACTCTTCAACCAACACCCGATTACGGGGATCAGTCCTCATACGCTCGCTCATCTCCCTGCACTTGTCTCGATAGCGATAGCACTTGTCAAGCACCCGCAAAAATACTCCGACCGAACGTTGGCTTAGTGGAGACTCTCCACCTATAACAAAAAAGCCTACAAAACGAATAACGACGGTTCAGGCAGGAAATAAAATAAAGGGAAAAAATAAACAAGGTAAAGGGAAAGAATGTAAGCTTCCATCTCCGAACACGTACCCTCGTTCCCATAACGGCCACTTTGTTCATCAAGCCTTTCTTCCTCTTCACACGAAGACGAGCCGTCTCGTGTGAGGATGGTCCCCAGTGGACCTTCATCACGAAACAAAGGACGGGAAGGAGAGGGCGCCACAGAAGATTTAACCAATGTGACCCTCAGAACACGGCATGGCACCGGTGCCGCAAAGAACCTAGCAATAGCGCCAGGCTGCCGAAACGCTAGTTGAGGAGCTCTGGCTCGATATACTCTCCCTTTAACAAAAGACAAGGTCTGCCCGAGGATTTACTAAGTTCGAAACATGACGAATCTCAAAAGCATAACCTCCTACCAACTGCTTGCCCCTGGCCATACTTCTCCTAAAAGGACGCCCACATATGGACCCCCTCGGTATGTGAAACCACGACTTCGAGCCATCCGCGCAGCCCAACAAATGAAGCCGGTGGCGACCTCTCGGTTATAAAAGCAATAACAAAAGCAATGATGACCTAAGCACAGTAAAAAGGAAATAAAGAAACAAAGATTGCCGCTCAAAAATAACTCACATCTGTGATTCTAGGCCTTCGAGAATCCCGGGGAAGACGCCAGCAGGTGCTCAGTCCGAATGTAAAAGAACTGCTCGAACGGTCAAGGCTCAACCACATCGTCCAATGCATAAGATGTCAGCCCCTCGACCCACGCGGGCTCATCCGAAGCATAGTTCCCCGCACCCGCTGAGGAGCGTACATGTAAAGTACGTGCTGAAGCATAACAATCCAACCATCCAACTCCGCATACTTCAAAAACATCACCAGGAGCTTGTAGAGAGGGGGTGAGTTGCCCCGGACACACCTTATAATAGCGGCAGAAGTACACCACCCAATTGGGAAGCGGGACCCTGAAACCCAATCTGAAGGGGTACGCATAAAAAATACAGTACCCATCGTGATCAGTGTGGACCCTCTCCTCATGTAGAGAAATAACAACATCGGCGTGAGAAGACACGAACCTTTTCTCTCGCAGTTGGGCCATACCCACCTCCCCCATCAGTGGGGCCTCATCCACGGGGTCTTCCCCTCCATCGGCGGTGAAATCTACCGCCGGGCCTCCAATTATGGGGAGTATTTCGTCTATTGACGGGACCTCCTCAACCTCAATCTGCTCCCCTCCTCCCAGCGCCGGAGACGGTCCTTCAACCACCAGGGGATTGACTGGCAGATCCACCGGAAGAACTCCACGAGAAGTAGAACTGGCCATTGCTCAGTTGTCAAGAGAATAGAATAGAAATGTCGGGTTTGACAAATAACGATGAAAAACTCATTGCAAAAGAGAAAAGACTTTAAGTTTACAAGAAACAAAAAATCCAATATCTCATAAGTAAACTGTAGAATGTCAAGAATCGGATGTCCCAACTGTCTTATAGGCAACATAATTGATTTTTGAGAAAACTGATGGATGTCATTAACTGCACATCCAACCGTCAAAAATGGTTCAATTATACCGAAACAGGCGCTGCCATAATTATCATCGTAAAGTGTCCGCCCGATCACAGTCGCCATATCACCAACTAAAGAAAAGCGAAGAGCCCTATCGATAAGGGCTGAGTGAGCCCTACGCCATTGAAATTTTGAGTAGATTATGTGTATCGTACTTGAACTACTGCATACGGATTATTTCCCTTCGCCGATGGTGCTCGTATACATAATAAGGGGATCGTACTATCGCCATATAAAAAGGAGGGGGTGTCATGGCCTCGACACGAGTAGTCGCCACCCGCGCCTCACCTAAAAACCATCCACTTCACGATGCTAAAGTCCGCTCATCAAGCTCGACTTCGAGGTGACCCTAATAAGTGAAGGGACTAACTGTATGGGTCGGAACTCGACCCTATAACAATCGACGAGGTTAATTATTTCTCTCGGATAAAGCGAGATTAATAAGTGTCACGACCACTCTTAATTAACGAGGTTCCATATGATCATTAAGGTATGAGCCTATTCATTATATCTAGAATGACCTCCTAACGAGGGCCCGTCCACCAAAGGCCATGTGAGACCGTTGACATCTATAAATACCAAAAAAGGAAGCCAAATAAAAGGTTCCGCTCCTTCCCCATGGGGGCTCTAAAACATGCAGAGCAAAAGGAAGAGTGAGAATCCACAAAAGAAAGAAATAAAGATGGTAGATCAAAAGGAACATGATTGTAAGGCTCTGAACCTCCCTATGGGGAGGCAGGCCGCCCTATTGTCATCAATAAAGATCACCCATATTTTTTATCATTAATAGAATCATCTTTTATTTTCCTTTCCTTTGCTAGATTCTTGATTTATTACGACCTCCTATGATTGACCCTCTACCTACATATATTGTTTTGTATTCATAAAGTGATCAATAACTTTTGAGCCAAACATCTACCATCCTCTACTTTCCGTCATTAATCCACCATGTTCTTCAACTGAAATAATCCACTATATTCTTCAAAGACTTAATTTTGACAAGAGCACAAACAGGGTAAAATTTTTTTTTGCATCAGTGTAAAAGCTTGTTATCAAAAATTTAGAACAAAGGATATCAAAATTTAGCTAAGTAGTAGAAAGCACTGTTTTTAAAGGCTTTTTTGAGACTCGACTCGAAGCTCACCCGCGGCGGGTGATCACGCCCAACTCTAGTCCTAAAAAGGATAAGCGGTTGTTGCAAATACAATCTAGTCTAAAAGTCTGAAGTCGAATCCTACAAAGAACTAAGGCTTAGTTTATATGTTTAATATCATCAAGAAGACAAGATTGAATAATTTTTTAAATTATAAAGATTGAGATTTTTATTTCTAACTAATTAACTAGCAAATATCACAAAGCGATAAAATTATCAACTAACGAGACAAAGGGTTGAAGACTAAATTAAGGAGGTCTAGAGTTATGATTTTCCCAATTGTTAGAATCCTTCTAGCTATGTTCCCTACAATTTTGCCAATGTATTCTCTACTGTTCATGAGCACTTTAGATGTTTTAACTCTTTCTTGAGCAACTATAATAATTCACTAGACATATTCTTTCGAACTATATTAGTTAACCTTATCTAACCGCTCATTATGACCACGTCAAGGCTTTGTAATTTCTAAACCTACCTTTAAACCCATTGTATTAATTTCTCACATACGTTAGGAGTGACATTGTTCAAAATCCACCTAAATATGTTATCCCTTCTCAAGAAACACATAATAAATAGGCACAATCAATTGATGGTCATTCAATCAACAACAATAAACACGTAGTTGAATAAGTAGAGAAATCCAACGGCTCAATTATATAAAAACATAACAAGAATTTATCCTACAAAAGGTTTTATAAAAACGCTAGATAAAAAATTAGTTATTCATAATAATATGTAAAACTACAATACTAAAGGTCATAATCAACAATGAAAAAATAAGAAGAGGAAGGGAAAAACTCGTAGAAGAATTCCTCGCCTTGCTTCTATTGTGTCTCTACCTCCTTAGGTCGAATCTGTGATAAAATTGGTCTCCTCCTTAAAAAATACTATTTTTCATGTATATATACCAAGTAGGGTTGGGCCCAAACAATTATACCTTCTCCTACACGAAAAAGGACATATTATTGCTATACAGCCCTAGTGTTACGATCCGGATTTTCCACCCTCGAGAGTCGTGATGGTGCATACTCGTGGAAGCTAGGCAAGCCAAATATTATAAAATTATTACCTTCCTTTTTATTAAACATGTTTAACAATTTAAAATAATAAGTCATTAAATAGCGGAACAAATTAATAACCAGAATTGCAGAAGACGAAACTTAATAATTCAACAAACATTGCTACATAATCTGAAGTGCAATACTACTCATAATTCGGTGTCACAAGTCACAGACTATCTAAGAATACTATAAATAAGGTCTGAATGGAAATACAAAAGTCTGTCTTTGAATAAGTAAAAACAGAAAGAGAAATGATAGGAAGAGACACCAAGGCTCGCGATGTTTGCAGGACTATCTCGGGTTGCCTAAATGGACTGAAGGCAGCACCCTCACTGCGGTCCAAATGCTCCGATATCAGTATCTGCACACAGTGCAGAGTGTAGAATCAGCACAACCGACCCCATGTTCTGGTAAGTGCCTAGTCTAACCTCAGTGAAGTGGTGACGAGGCTAGAACCATAGTACCAAATAAACCTATGCAATTAAATTATATACAACGAAAAATAAAAGCAGATATTCTGTAACGACCCGGCCCGTCGTTACGGGAATTACCACCCCGTTACCTTCCATTTACATATATTATGCTTTTAAAACAGTATTAGAGTATATCGGGCGAGTTAAGAGTGAATTGGATTGAAAATGAGGCATATAGCCTTTGTGAAGGAAACTTGAATAAGGAAAATCAACCCGGAGTTGACTATTTGGTTAGAGGGCTCGGAATCGGATTCTGATGATTCGGTTAGTTCCGGAAGGTGATTTGTGACTTAGGGGAGCAATCGGAATTGAATTTGGAGGCCCGGTGTAGAAATAGACTTGAATTGGCTAAGGTTGAATTTTGGCGAAATCCGAACGGTAGGTGAGATTTTGATCCGGGGGTCGGAATGGAATTCCGACAGTAGCAGTAGCTTCGTTAGGTGATTTTGGATGTGCCTGCAAAATTTCAGGTCATTCGGACGTCGTTTGGTCGGGTTTTTGATCGAATGTGTAATTCGGAAAGTTTTAAGAAATTTAGGCTTGAATCCGTGTGTAACTCTGGTGATTTTGATGTTTAGTATGGTGTTTTTATGATTGGGACAAGTCCGTATCATGTTTTGGAGTATGTTGGTGGTTTTCGTTTGGGTCCCGGGGGCCTCGGGATGGATTCGGACCATCAACCGGGCATTTAGAACTTGGAAAAATTCTGCAGAAAATTGCAGTCAACAATTGCTCTATGCGATCGCATAGAGATGATTGCGATCGCATAGAAGAGTGGAAGGGGGCGTGAAGTTTACTCTATGCGATCGCATGGAGGGCATTGCGGTCGCATAGTGTCCGGAAATTGTGCATTGCGATCGCGGGGGCTCGATTGCGATCGCGGAGGGTATTTGATGCGAAGCTATGCGATCGCATGGCTAGGCCTGCGATCGCAGAGAACAAATTGGAGGCATGAGAAACTTGCTCTATGCGATCGCAACAAGGGGAATGCGATCGCATAGAAGAAATTGTTCTGGCAGTGAATTAAATCACAGAACAGAGGGGTCGCGGGTTCATACACCCAAAACGCCATTTTTGAGTTCTAGAGAGAGAAACTCACGGGAATTGCTGGGTAATTCATCGGGGATTCGTTGGAGGTAAGTTTTGTGGCTTAATTACATCATTTTAACATGAAATCATGGGTTAAATTTCTGTAAATGGAAGATTAAAGGTGGGTTTGAACCCTAGGCCTAAATTTAAGAAAAAACACTGATTTGAGTGGGCAAATGGAGTCCGATTTTGGTAAATTTTATATGCCTAGACTCGTGGCGAGACGAGGGTTCCAGAAATGTGGATTTCGTAAATTTTCGGAATGTGGGCCCGGGGCTCGGGTTTTGGCAACTTTGGGAATTTTGATGTAAATTGAGTTGTATGGATTGGGTGTCGTCCCATTGGCCTAAATTGTTGTATTTTTACTGTATTTGATCAGATTCTACGCGTGCGGAGCTTGATTCTCGTGGCAAGGGCATTGCGGAGTAGTCGTCGCGCTGTATTGAGGTGAGTAATAGATGTGGGTGATGACGAGCGGGTTCGAAACCCCGGTATACCACTTTGTGACGCCGTATAGCGGCGAGACACGCACACTCTTGAGAGTGCGGGGTCGATCATGAACTGGAGACTACATATTAGTCCAACCTGTTGATATTGTATTATTGGCTATTCTAGAGCCGTCGAACCTCCTTCTCGGATGGTTGCATATATATATATATATATATATTGTGATAATGGCCACTCTTGAGCCGAGGAACCCCCTTCTTGGGCGGTTGAGTATACATGTGGGCCGTGAGCCGGTTATTGGATCCCGCGAGGATCGTTATCATTGTCTTATCACA
The DNA here is from genome assembly GCA_032618575.1 of Nicotiana noctiflora. Lineage (NCBI taxonomy): Eukaryota > Viridiplantae > Streptophyta > Magnoliopsida > Solanales > Solanaceae > Nicotiana > Nicotiana noctiflora. Next base: position 951 of record JASVEL010008734.1, on the reverse strand, counting down.
TAGACATGCTAGTTTACTACTAGTCCGCAGCTATTTTTGTTATTATGCAAATTCCAATCTCTGGAACTTGATATTACTGTTTTCCAACCGAAAAATGATAAAAGAGTTTTCAAAAACTACTTTTGAGCCTGCGAGGCTGTATCTGCATATTAGCTGACTAGTAGTGGATCGGGCTGCACGCACTGCAGCGGTATATATATTGGATCGGACTGCACGCCGCAGTGATATTGTGCTTGGGTTGTAGGAGCCCCTCCGAGTCCGAACCCCCACAGTGAGCACGAGTACCCAAATTGGATCGGGCTATGTGTCGTAGCGGTCATATCATGCATTGCATTGCATTTAGCTACATCTGCTAGCTGTTATGCTATTTATTGGTATTTTTGTTGGTACAGGTACAGTGAATATTGATTCTATGACAGGGTAGCCGATTATAGCTTTACATAGTGCTTTATTGCGGATTTCTTATCTGTGCTGTCTTACCCTTGTTTATTACCACTGAGTCTGGCAGTACTCATTTTACTCCCTGCACCTTGTGTGCAGATCCAGGTACCTCTCAGCAGTGATCCAGTAGCTGTGCGAGACAACGTTTGTGGATATTCGAGGTAGCTGCAGAGTCCGCAGGACCCGATATTCCTTCTTACTGTCTTGATGTTGTATTGACTTTTCTTTCCGCACTTGGTATCTTGTAAACCTTTATACACTTATGTTCTTTAGAGGCTCATGACTCTTGACCCTTCGGTCTATGGGAGTTAGTATATTTTGGGACTTGGTTTCCCCGTTGTTGTACTATTGTTTCATATTTTGAAATGCTTAAATGGGTTAAAGAGAGCTTCTAGCTCCGTTGTTGATATTGATTGGTCAGGTTGGCTTAGCAATGTGCTAGGCGCCATCACGACAGGATTTGGGGTCGTGACAAGTTGGTATCAGAGCCTAGGTTTACTAGGCCTCATG
>JASVEL010008733.1:0-42813 GCA_032618575.1 Nicotiana noctiflora | reverse complement strand
AAAGGGAGAAAAAGGTTGTACTTTGAACAATGATGTTTATAACCTAATGGACATGGTCCTTGATGATAAATGATAAAATATTCTAGCATTGTGTTGATGTTGAGCTGAGTTGAAAGGGGACTTAATCTTATGAAAAGTATAGAGAAACACATAGTTTGTTATCATAAAAAATAGAGAATTTATTGGCCCAAGTAAACATTTGTTTTGAAGATTGACAAAGAAAGCCCAAGCATGAACCAGGTCCATCCCTTCTAAACATAGACACGGGATTATTCGAACATATGGGATGCATGTGAAGGAGATAAGCTTAACTTGGTATACTTAATATCTCCTGGTCGAAAAAGTTGCAAAATTGATAAGGAGAATGACTCCTTACTCAAAGAGAACACTATCCAAGATAAGGAAGAAGTTAGAGGTTCAAGTTAACTAGAACTCTTCCACAAAAGAAAAGTAGCATTAGAACTCTAGTTATTTTCTTCTCTACTAACTCTATAAATCACAGGATGTTCTCATTTTACATGTTACGCACAAAGGCAGAAAAACGTGAATTAAGAGCGAAATAGCATGACATTTTGCAATCAATTTGTTTGTGATTCAAGTGTGCAAATTTGAAGCTACATGAACCAGATAGAAGAACTAGCTCCAAGTGTTTGCCTATTATTCTAGTTCAATTGTAGTAGGTGTTTTTATATTGTACCTTTGAGCTTTATGTAGAGGCAATTAAAATAGGTACTTTGAGTATTCAAGTGTCACAATCCGGATTTCCCACCCTCGGAAGTCGTAATAGTGCATACTCATGAAAGCAAGGCAAGTTGAATATTATAGATTTACCAACCCTTATACTTAGCCTTTTTAACAGTTTAAAATAGCATGCGATCAATAGTGGAATATTAGCAATAATTAAAGACATGCGGAAATCTGATAGCTTAGCCAAATACAAGTACAAAAATACCAAGTACATCTCTTCCAAGAGCTGGTGTCACTATATCATAGACCATCTACGAATAATACAAGTAGTTGTCTGGAAGAAAGATACAATCTGTCTCTGAAGTAAATGAAAACAGAATATAAATATAGAATAGAACGCGAGTCCTGTAGACGCCTTCAAGACTACCTCGGAATCTCTGACTAGACTGAAGGCAACCACCCAAAGCTACGGTCCAAAAGGTGTTGCTCCGGGATCTGCACACAGTGTAGAGTGTAATATCAGCATAACCGACCCTATATGCTGATAAGTGTCTAGCTTAACCCCAGCGAGGTAGTGACGAGGCTCGGACTAGAATACCAAACAAACATGTGCAGTTATATCATATACAACGGAAACTAAAAGTAGGAATGTACAGTTAAGGATGGGAGGGGAAAACATACTGCGGGTGAATATTATTTACCAACAGTAACTCACGGGAAAAGCATAAAGATATATTTAATGTTCGCAATAGAAAGAATAAGTAAACCGTAATAAATCAATAACCACTTCTATCCTTTATTGTTGTGGCGCGCAACCCGATCGAAATCAGAAAAATATTGTTGCGGCATGCTACCCGATCCATATCATATATCACTATTGCAGCGTGCAACCCGATCCAAATATGGTATTGTTGTGGCATGCAACACGATCTAAATATAGTATTGTTGTGGCGTGCAATCCGACCAAAATGTTCTATTATTGTGGTGTGCAACCCAATCCATGTATACAACTTAATACCAATCATAGAAGACTCCCAACAAGGAAACAACAATATCCCGGCAAAAGAAGTAAGCACGTCCCGGCAAGGGGATCAACTATAACCAAAATTGTTCCAATATTTAACTTCACAAAAGCAACCTTAACCAAAATTGACCATAAACAATTTCCACAAGAATATTCGTAATTATTACCTAACAAAGAAAATCAATAACTTAGGCATTTGTAGTACCTACTAAGAACACAACACTTCAATTTAAGACTCACGGGCATGCTTGAAAATGACGTATACATACTCGTCACCATTCCTATACGTCGTACACAATATGACTCGGCTCCTAATCCCTCTAGCTAAGGTTAGACCAAACACTTACCTCAAACTTTCACGACCAACTCAGTCCTCAAACACCGCTTTTCCTTTAGAATCCACCTCTGAATTAAAATTAAGTGATAAAATATTCTAGCATTGTGTTGATGTTGAGCTGAGTTGAAACGGGGCTTAATCTTATGAAAAGTATTGAGAAATACATAGTTTGTCATCATAAAAATTGGATAATTTATTGGCCCAAGTAAACGTTTGTTTTAAAGATTGACAAAGAAAGCCCAGGTAAGAACCAGGTCCATCCCATCTGAACAGAGACACGGGCATATTCGAGCATATGGGATGCATGTGATGGATATAAGCTTAACTTGGTATACTTAATATCTCCTGATCGAAAAAGTTACAAAATTGATAAGGAGAAGGACTCCTTACTTAAATAGAACACTATCCAAGATAAGGAAGGAGTTAGAGGTTCAAGTTAACTAGAACTCTTCCACAAAGGAAAAGTAGCATTAGAACTCTAGTTATTTTCTTCTCTACTAACTCTATAAATCACAGGATGTTCTCATTTTACATCTTACGCACAAAGGCAGAAAGTAAACGTGAATTGAGTGCGAAATAGCACGACATTTTGCAAGCAATTTGTGTGTGATTCAAGTGTGCAAATTTGAAGCTATATGAACCAAATAGAAGAACGAGCTCCAAGTGTTTGTCTATTATTCTAGTTCAATTGTAGTAGGTGTTTTCAGATTGTATCTTTTAGCTTTTTCTAGAGGCAATTTTAATTGGTACTTTGAGTATTCCAGTTAGAGTTAACTCGAAGTTGTCGCAACAGTTAGAGGCTGGTTGCCACAATGGTATTAGAGGTAATCCTTAGGTTTACAAAGAGTTTTTGTAAATATTGTTTTGGCTCATTGATTTAGTAAAGTGTTGGGGGGAAATTCTACTGAGTACCACGTCGTGGTTTTTTTACCTTTTGAATTAGGTGTTTTTCACGTAAAAATATTTTTATTTTGTACTTTTCGCATTTACTATTTTTGCAACAGTAGATTAAGGAATACTTAGAAGAATCAAAACCTTCTATAATTAATGCACACAAAAAATTAGACACCGCATAAATCACCCATTTGATATTGAAGTTAAAAGATCAATACTTTAGGAAAATTGAGTTGGAATATCAAACAAAGGTTGGAAACGAAAAGGACAACTGGAAATGGGGGTGTAAAAAGTACGGGTAATATCTCCATGGCTTCCTTTTTACCCTCCGGCTATTTTTGAGATAAATGACAAGAATGTTTATTTAGAAAGATTTTGTGAGGTTACTATCACAACTTTGCCTAGAAACTTTCTTCTTTTTACATTAAGGCAGACATTTCCAGAGTAATCAACACATCGCTGTAAAAATAGAGGCTGCCAGTGTGAACCAAAAGGTTACGAGTTACACAAAAAAGTTGTTTACAATTATTTTAGTTTTATATATACATCATAAATAACAATTACTGTAATATAGAAAAAAAAAATAGTTTGTCTAAAGAAGGTAGGTCTTCTAGGGGTTGTATCGGAAAAAAAAAACAATTAAAACTATCCTAGAGTTTGATGCAATAGTAATTACAATGGAAAATGACATACACACATATTTCTATAAGTTATAGAAGTATAAATTTTATACTCTTTTGTGGTTATCAAATATAAATAATTTTGATCGCGAGCTGAAAGTAATTTTGTCCTAATTGGAATGCGAGGAAAATAATTTTCCTTTGCTTTATGCGCCACTGAGAAGCCGTTTGGTCATGAGTTTTGGTAAAGTAAATTTTAAATTTATTTTCAAAACTCATGTTTAGCCATAAATTTTGCTCATATTTTGGCCAAATTCTAAATCAAAAATTTCAATTTCCAAAATCAGCTATTGATCTGATTTTGGGCCAAATTTCCAAAACTTGGGAACTATATACATGTTTTTTTAAAATAAAGTTGAAAAATATGTTTTGAAATCATATGACCAAACACATTTTTATCTTCAAACCAAACTTCACTCAAATCAAAAATTTTAAAATAAATTTGAAATTTATGACGAAACGCTAGCGAAGTCATTTTGAAGACTTTGATCAGATTTGAAAACTTAGGATTTCATCAGCTCTATGACAAAAGAAATATTGAATCACTATATATTTGTTTGTTTGTGCATATATTCCAAAAATTTGATAAGCATTTAACAGCTAGCTAGCAGATGGTTCGCTACCACGGTTGATAATGTTGACTGGGTAATTTATTGATTACGAACGTGATCTTTACATCTAAAACTTGCCTGCTTTCGATTTTTCCTAATTTATGCTCTTATATATAACTGCATTTCTATTTTCTTTTTTTTTTCTCAATTAAAATTTTGATCTTTACGCTTATTAACATGTTAGTTTTAACTTTTAGATATTCATATTGTCAGTGTTATTGCCTAATTGGGAAACAAACATTTATACTAAGTGCGGAATCTAATGTTAATGCCTTTATTTTACATGTATCAAAAGCTTTTTCTTTTAAATTTTTCTTCTTTAAATATAAAAATTTATACTTGTATATTGTCTTAGCTTTTTCCTTTTTACTTTAAAATTGTTACATTAAGGTAGTGGAAAGTACTAAATATATGCCAATTTTATGGATAATCGTTTATGAATTGCCTCACAAAATATACTGGTATTAATAAATACATAAACAAACGCAATAATGTGCTTATTCGTGTTGTTGTGTCATCTAAATGATTAGAAAGTTAAATACTTTCTTACCTATGATTTTATCAATTTATTAGAACGGTTCTTTGTCTAAAGGCACAATTATATTACCATTATTTTTAATGGTTGTTTGATATTTGATAGCTTTTACTTTGAGAAGTTTTCGCAAAAGAAAAAGGTGAATATTTCTATAACGCATGAGAAATAAATAAATGAATATAGGAATAGCATGTGTGAGAGAATAATAAAGTGTTAGAAAATGATTCATGTTTTTTATTGCAGTTTTTGAAAACATAAAACGATGTTACTATGTGTTAATGGAATAGGATAAGGGCGTATGGAAAAATCGCTATAAATCAGTAGATGGTTAAAAATATATACATATTAAAATTATCTTTGAAATTGATGATATGGAATATTTTGGAGCTAACTAGAAAAAAGATATTAATAAAGAAATATATATAAATTAAAAATTAATCTACTCTATCCCGAATAAATTAACAATAAAATCGTATTACAATTTAATTTTGTTTATAACCGTGCGAAGCGTAAATAAATTGACTAGATATCTAATAAGGGAGGTTGGCGGATTAGAGACTTTGAGACTACTAACTATGTTGAATTTAGTTAGGCCAGCTAACAGATGACAAGACAACTAACTATATTAATCGAATACATATCGTTTTTTTTTCTTCGCTTAATTGGTGCATATCTCTTTATAATAAATTTGATAAGAATTTAATTCAAGATGGTGCATGACTGCGGATCCATAATTAATTTTAAACAATATTGACTTGAAAACAATTAGGAACGTGTTATTTTGAACTGTCGTCCCGTTTAATCTTTCCCTAATTTAAGCTCTTAGCAATCCATCACGTGAACCATGCAATTCAATACATTTTTATGACTAATCAAATTTGTTGTATTTGATGGACATCTACTTGGCCTTTCTTTATTTCTTCCTTTACTTTACATCAAACTGGTCGAACTTATTAAGTTTGTCACAATTTAATGTCCCATATATATATATATATATATATATATATATATATATATATATATATATATATATATATATATATATATATATATATATATATATATATATATATATATATATATATATATATATATATTGATTACAATTACTTTACTTGAGGTGGGTGGATGGGGGAATAAGGGGCTTATCTTTGTTAATAACTGAATAAAAAGATCTATATTTGTGATATTTCAATAGACAAGTGTAATGTTAGACATGTGATCAGAGTAGGATCCTACAAATTAAGATCAAACCATGGTATGCATTGCTATGATCTTTCCTTGTTTTACAGTCCAATCAGTCCATAAAATATACATGCTAATCATACCTTCTGGCTTCTGTTTAATATATATTATTCACAACCAAATTTAGCAAATTTAGAAACTTACATCCCAGAGATCTGATCATGTTGTATTTGCAAAAGGACAGTCAAATAACTTTCAAACATTTCAAAGAAAATTTTAAAATGAAATTTTTTGGGGTTTGCTAGTAAGTTCTTTGATTATCTTTCAGTTAAAAGCGCATCAAGAATATAATTTACCAAGTGGAACACGAGACACCTTCTTGAAGTCTTTCTAACCTCCATGATAATGATTTTATAATCTAATTAAAAAAATAATTTATCATAAAATTACGTGTGTTTATATGCTAACCAATGGTATAGTTAAACACAGGAACACATTTTGGAGATACTATAGGGTTAGTTAATATAGAAACTCAACCAGCCATGAGTTGATGAGGGAAAATCACGCCAAAAAATAAAAGTTTTAGGATAAACAGAATTAACTAAGACATAATATATGTGACGACCCAAAGGGTCATCACTTATTTTATTAATTATTTTGAGCTTCTGAGGCCTTGAAAACCTCATTCTATGTTGCCTTGATTTACGTGCACGATCCGAGCATGTAGCCGGAAAGATTTTGTGATAGAAAATATGAATTCTATGAGAAATTTGGATAAAAATGATATTAATATTGATATGGTTGACTTTGGTCAACATTTTTGGTAAACGGACCCGGACCCGAGATTGGATGGTCCCGGAAGGTCCGTAGGAAAATATGAGACTTGGACATGCGTTCGGAGTCGAATTCTGAGACCTAGAGCCCAAGTTATGAATTTCTCTATGAAATTGTTTTTGATGTAATTATTAAAGGAAAACGAATTAATTGACCTTGGTATCGGGCTCGTATTTTGGTTCCGACGCCCGGTACAAGTCTTAAATATTATATATGTGTTTTCTGCACAAAGTTTGGTGACATTCGGATGTCGTTTGATATGTTTTGGACCTTGAGTTCTAAGTTTGAAAGTTTTGAAAACCAAAAGTATGAAAATCATGAACTTGAGGCTTGATTTGATGAAAACGATGTGATATTGGCGATGCGATCGTATGAACAAATTCGTAATGAATTTTTGATGTTGTGTATATGTTTGGTTTGGAGCCCGGGGGGCTCAGGTAGAGATTTGATAGGCTCTTGGTTCAATTTCTGAATTTTTGCACTGCTGGTTTTTCACCCAGCTGTTGGTTTCCCAATTGCGAAGCTTTTCTCGCAATTGCGAAGGTGACAGATCAAGGCAGGGTTCGCATTGATCGCAAATGCGAAGGGTGCCCAGGACTGTTTGGGTTCGCAAATGCGAACCAAACCTCGCAAATGCGAGGCCTTCTGTGTTAAGCCATTCTTCGCAAATGCGAAGAATTCTTCGCAAATGCGAAGGCCCCTCAGCCCAGCTTTGTTCGCAAATGCGAAGGCCCCAGAATTGCCTTGGCTTCGCAAATGCGAATAAAAGTTCGCAAATGCGAACTTCCCAGCCTTAGCTTATTTTTCAAACTCCAGAAATTGGTCGGGGTTCGCAATTGCGAACCCATGTTCGCAAATGCGAACACGGAGACCTGTAAATCCCGATTTCCAGCTTCATTTTTCACATTTCACAACTCAAAAACACCCATTGGCGATTTTTCACGAACTCCCTCTTCTTCAAAACAATTGTAAGTCACTTTTTACTTAATTCTTTCAATTCCTAACAACATTAAACATGTTTTTTAATAGAAATCAAAGGTTTTCATGGTAGAATTTCTTGTTTTTGGTAGAATACAGGGTTTTTCATGAATTAGGAAATTGGACCTCGAATTGAGGTCCGATTTTGAAACAAATCATATACTTGAACTCGTGGGGAGATGGGTAACTGGATTTTGGTCCGAACCCCGAGTTCCGACCATGTGGGCCCGGGGTCGAAATTCACTATTCCGGGCAGAATGTTGTAAAAGTTGTAATTGGCCTTATGAATTAGTTTGTTGAGTAGTATTGATGATATTAAATCAATTGTGTATAGATATGATTGGATTGGAGCCAAATTTGAAAGGAAAAGGCATTGCCACGGATTGAATTGTTCATAAACATTCGAGGTAAGTGTTTGTTCTATCCTAGCTTGAGGGAATAAGATTATGTGCTATGTGTTATGCGATCGAGTGCGGTGTATGGGCTGTGGTGACGAGCATCCATACACTGGCGTCTAGCATGGCCGTGAGTCGTTGTTAATACTTGTTGCGAGACATATTTGAAGATAAATTGTTGAACTCTTGCCGGGTTGTAGAATTGTTATTGTTCTCCCTTGTCGGGACTTGTTGTGAAGATGATTATTGATTACCCTTGTTGGGACGGTTTATGATTTACTGTTTCATTCTTTGCCCTTAACTGTGATTGTTATTTGGGTGAGGAAGAGTGATAATGCACGAAGGGTGATGCCGTGCCTTGATTTATTATTTTTGCACGAAGGTTAATGGCGTGCCTTGATTTATTATTTATGCACGAAGGTTAATGCCGTGCCATGTTTTATTGATTATGCACGAAGGTTAATGCCGTGCCATGTTATTGATTATGCACGAAGGATCATGCCGTGCCTTGTTATTGAACCATGCACGAAGGATCATGACATACCATGGATGTGAGGATGAGAGTAAAAGCACGAAGGGTGATGCCGTGCACTTTATTTACTTATTTGGTGAGGATGAGAGTAAAAGCACGAAGGGTGATGCCGTGCAACTACTTTCCATTCCTTGACTTGATATTACTTGTTTTTCCATTATACTTTGTTTTCCTTGTGAACTTATTATCTGTTGTTAATTGTTGAGTTCTTTTGAGATATTCCTTATTGTGTTATTACTTGGTTATTTCTCGTTATTTTGTGGTATATATATATATATATATATGGAACTGCACAGGTTTATGTGGGTGTCTGGTCCTAGGCTTGTCACTACTTCGCCGGGATAGGCCGGGCACTTACCAACACATGGGGTCGGTTGTGCTGATACTGCACTTCTGTGCATTTTTGCATAGGTCCAGGTTTCGATCAGGAGCAGCAGCAGTAGATCTTTTGCGTGGGAGTTGATCATATTTGAGACCGAGGTAGCTTGCAGACATCCGCAGGCCCGACATCTCTCTCTTTACTTATGTTACTAGTTGTAGTCTCTTTGTTCCGAGACAAACAGATTATGTTATATTTCTTTCAGACTTTTATGTGTAGTATTCGGTAGTAGTTCGTGAGTTGGTGACTCCACGTCTTGGGTAGAGGATATCAGTATGACTTTACCTTGAAACTGGTTATTTCTATTTCGATAAAGTCTTCCGCACTTATTTAATCAAAGTTATAGTTTTGTTGATAAATTAATTATGAAATATTGCTAAAAACAGGATAGTGTGAATAAAGTGGCTTGCCTAGCTACCACAAGTAGGCGCCATCACGATCCCGATGTTGGGGGAAAATTCGGACCGTGACAAGTTGGTATCAGAGCTCTAGGTTACATCGGTCTCACCACTCACGAACAAGCTTAGTAGAGTTTGAGAGGTAGGTACGGAGACGTCTGTACTTGTCCTCCAAAGTCTATTGAGTTAGGAAAGAGTCTCTCATTTGTTCTTTCTTGTCGTGCGACTTGTTCCTCAAATACCGATTGAACTTATATTATGTCCTTTCGCAGATGGTGAGGACACGAGCTTCTTCGTCCGCTGACCAGGCAGCCCGAGCCCCAGGCAGCTCCCGTGAGGGGCAGGGGCCAAGGCCGTATCGGAGGCCGTGGTAGGGGTAGAGCTCAGCCCCAGGCAGCTACCCCAGAGGTGGAACCTCATATTGAGATTGACGAGGAGGTTCCGGTCCCAGCAGCTCCAGTGGGCCCAGCTCAGGTCCCAGGAGAGGCTTTATTTACCCGGATCTTCGGGAGGCTTTGGTCAGGATAGCGGGATTTATGGACGGCGTTGCCAGAGCAGGTTTATTATCGGTTGCACCGGCCGCTTCTCGGGCTGGAGGAGGGGCCCGGACTCCTATTGCTCGTACTCCGGAGCCGGTAGCTCCTCAGCCTCGGGCACCGGTGGTTCAGCCAGTTGTGGCCACACAGCCAGGTACCATGGCTCATGCCGGAGATGGAGCGACCATGACTTTTGATTCTTTATGGAGACTTGATCGGTTCTCCAAGCCGTTTACCACTACTTTCAGCGGTGCCACATCAGAGGATCCTCAGGATTTCTTATTCGGTTGCCACGAGATTCTCAAGACTATGGGGATCGTGGAGTCCAATGGAGTTGACTTCGGTACATTCAGGCTTTCGGGATCCGCCAAGACTTGGTGGAGGGATTATTGCTTGACTCGACCGGTAGGGTCCCCGACTTTATCATGGGATCGGTTTGTAGAGCTATTTTTGGAGAAGTTTCTCCTCGTTACTCAGCGGGATGCACTCGGAGGCGGCTTGAGCGCCTCCATCGGGGCACTATGACGGTCACTCAATATGAGACGAGATTTGTTGATTTGGCTCGTCATGCGGTGGTGATACTTCCCACAGAGCGGGAGAGGGTCCGCAGAGGTTTATAGATGGTCTTAATCAGCCAATTAGACTTCGGATGGCTATGGGCGTGGGGAGTGACATATCATTTCAGGAGGCAGCTAATGCTGCACGCAGGGTTGAGATGGCTCTTGCTCGGGGAGGTGGTTATTCTTCGGACAAGAGGCCTCGTCATTCAGGCAGGTTTAGTGGTTCTTCTTCTGGTGGCAGAGAATCTTTTGATAGAGGCCAGTCTTCCAGGCCTTTCCATTCCGCCTTTCAGGCTTCACAGGGTGGACCAGGTGATCGTGGTTTTCGTGGGCAGTATTCAGATCAGCCTCCTGTTAATGCTCAGCCTCTTCAGAGTGTACGTGGAGGCCATTTAGGTCGTCAGGGGCCAGCAGCCCTATCAGTCTAAGAGTTGCTACGGTTGTAGTGACCCAGGTCATTTTATCAGGTACTGCCCTCGAGCAATGGGCAACTCTCAGCAGCGGGGTCCTCGTCCTATAATTCAGGCCCCAGCTGACCCTCAGCCTGCCCAGCTAGCCAGAGGCGGGGCTAGAGATTATAGAGGTGGAGGTAGAGACCGTAGAGGTGGAGACCGTCCAGCCAGATGTAGAGGTCAACCAGTTGATGGCCGTCCTAGAGACGTAGCTCAGAGGGGAGGTGCAGATCCCCGATTCTATGCTTTACCAGCCAGGACAGAGGCAGAGGCATCAGATGCCGTGATTATAGGTACCATTCTTGTGTGTGGCAGAGGTACTTCAGTATTATTTGACCCTGGATCTACATATTCATATGTGTCTTCCTACTTTGCACCATATTTGGCCGTGCTCAGCTATGCTCTGGATATTCCAGTTTATGTGTCTACACCGGTGGGTGACTCCATTGTAGTCGACCGGGTGCATCATTCGTGCGTAGTTATATTTGGGGGTCTTGAGACCCGTGTTGATCTGTTGCTTTTGGATTTGGTGGATTTTGATGTCATATTGGGGATGGACTGGTTGTCCCCATACCATGCTATTCTAGATTGTCATGTTAAGACTGTGACCTTGGCCTTGCCAGAATCACCCCGACTAGAGTGGAAAGGTACCTCAAGCCACTCCGTTCGCACTGTTATTTCCTATGTTAAGGCTCGACGCATGGTCGAGAAAGGGTGTCTAGCTTATCTAGCTTATGTTCGTGATTCCAGCGCAGAGGTTCCTTCTATTGATTTAGTCCCTATTGTACGGAAGTTTCCTGAGGTTTTCCCTTCAGACCTGCCGGGCATGCCACCCGACAGGGATATTGATTTCTGTATTGATCTGGCACCGGGCACTCACCCATCTCTATTCCACCCTATCGTATGGCCCCGCCGAATTTAAAGGAGTTAAAAGATCAGTTGCAAGACCTTCTAGAAATAGGCTTTATCAGGCCTAGTGTTTCCCCCTGGGGAGCACCTGTATTGTTTGTGAAGAAGAAAGATGGCTCGATGCGGATGTGTATTGATTACCGGCAATTGAACAAAGTGACAATAAAGAATAAGTATTCACTGCCGAGGATTGATGATTTGTTTGACCAGCTCCAGGGAGCGAGGGTATTCTCAAAGATAGATTTGAGGTCAGGCTACCATCAACTGAAGATCAGGGCGGCTGACATTCCTAAGATAGCCTTTCGCACTAGATATGGGCATTATGAGTTCTTGGTCATGTCCTTTGGGTTGAACAATGCCCCAGCAGCATTCATGGAGTTGATGAATCGGGTATTCAGACCTTATTTAGATCTGTTCATGATAGTCTTCATAGACGACATCCTAGTATACTCCCGCAGCCAGGAAGAGCACGAGCAGCACCTCAGAGTGGTTCTTCAAACTCTGAAAGATAACCAGCTATATGCCAAATTTTCGAAATGTGAGTTCTGGTTGAGTTCGGTAGTATTTCTGGGTCACATTGTATCAGTGGAAGGTATTCAGGTACACCCAAAAAAGATTGAGGCAGTCCAGAATTGGCCTCGACCAGCTTCAGTGACTGAGATCCGGAGTTTCTTGGGATTGGCAAGTTACTACCGTCGATTTGTAGAGGGGTTTTCTTCTGTTGCAGCCCCGATGACCAGGTTGACCCAGAAGGGTATCTAGTTCCAGTGGTTAGAGGAGTGTGAGGCGAGCTTTCAGAAGCTCAAGACAGCCTTGACCACCGCACCAATGTTGATACTACCTACGGGTGCAGGGCCTTATACAGTTTATTGTGACGCATCTCGTACAGGGCATGGAGCGGTATTGATGCAGGATGGTAAGGTTATCGCTTATGCTTCGAGGTAGTTAAAAATACATGAGAAGAATTATCCAGTACATGATCTTGAGTTAGCAGCAGTGGTACATGCCTTGAAGATCTGGAGACATTATCTATATGGTGTGACATGTGAGGTGTACACTGATCACAAAATCCTACAATACTTGTTCAAGCAAACGGAGTTGAATCTACGACAGCGGAGATGGTTAGAATTGCTAAAAGACTATGATGTTATTATCTTATATCACCCATGTAAGGCCAATGTGGTGGCCGATGCATTGAGTAGAAAGTCTGCCAGCATGGGTAGTCTTGCATTCATTCCGGTCAGTCAGAGACCATTAGCTCTAGATGTCCAGGCCTTAGCCAACCGGTTCGTGAGATTAGACATTTCTGAGCCTAGCAGGGTGTTAGCCTGCACGGTCGCTCGTTCTTCTTTATTAGAGCGTATCCGTGAGAGGCAATTTGATGATCCTCATTTGCGTGATTTGAGAGATACAGTACAGCGGGGAGGTGCCACACAGGTAAATCTAGATGATGATGGGGTATTGAAATTGCAGGGTCGAGTTTTTGTGCCCAATGTCGAAGGGATTCGAGAGTTGATCTTAGCGAAGGCCCACAGTTCGCGGTATTCCATTCACCCGGGCGCCGCGAAGATGTACCAGGATTTGCGGCAGCACTATTGGTGGCGCAGAATGAAGAAAGATATCGTTGCGTATGTCGCTCGGTGTTTAAATTGTCAGCAGGTGAAATATGAGCACCAGAGGCCTGGTGGTGTATTCTAGAGGATTGAGATTCCCGAGTGGAAATGGGAGCGGATCACTATGGATTTTGTTACTGGACTTCCTTTGACTCGGAGGAAATTTGATGCTATTTGGGTCATTGTTGATAAGCTGACCAAGTCAGCACACTTTATTCCAGTATCTGTCTCCTACTCGTCGGAGAGGTTAGCGGAGAGTTTCATTAGGGAGATTGTTCGTCTTCATGGGGTGCCAGTATCTATTATCTCTGATCGAGGTACGCAGTTTACCTCGCGGTTCTGGAGTGCGGTCCAGTAGGAGTTAGGTACCCAGGTTCAGTTGAGTACAGCATTTCATCCTCAGACGGATGGCCAGTCCGAGAGGACTATTCAGATTCTATAGGACATGCTTCGAGCCTGTGTTATTGATTTCGGAGGCTCGTGGGACCAGTTTCTGCCATTAGCAGAGTTTGCCTACAACAACAGCTACCAGTCTAGCATCCAGATGGCCCCGTATGAGGCGTTATATGGTAGGCAATGTCATTCTCCAGTTGGATGGTTTGAACCGGAAGAGGCTCAGCTGTTGGGTACAGACTTAGTTCAGGAGGCCTTGGATAAGGTCAAGACTATTCAGAAGAGATTGCGTTCAGCTCAGTCCAGGCAGAGATCGTAAGGTTCGAGATGTAGATTTCATGGTTGGTGAACGAGTATTGCTCCGAGTGTCGCCTATGAAGGGCGTGATGAGGTTCGGGAAGAAGGGCAAGCTCAGCCCTAGGTATATTGGCCCATTTGAAATTCTAGACAGAGTGGGAGGGGTGGCTTACAGGACTAGCTTTGCCGCCTAGCTTATCGGCCGTACATCCTGTTTTTCATGTATCTATGCTTCGAAGATACCGCGGCGATCCCACTCATGTATTAGACTTCAACACTGTCCAATTGGACAATGATCTATCTTACGAACTCCCTCTTCTTCAAAACAATTGTAAGTCACTTTTTACTTAATTCTTTCAATTCCTAACAACATTAAACATGTTTTTCAATAGAAATCAAAGGTTTTCATGGTAGAATTTCTTTTTTTGGTAGAATATAGGGTTTTTCATAAATTGAGAAATTGGACCTCGAATTGAGGTCCGATTTTGAAACAAATCATATACTTGAACTCGTGGGGGGATGGATAATCGGATTTTGATCCGAACCCCGAGTTCCGACCATGTGGGCCCGTGGTCGAAATTCACTATTCCGAGCAGAATGTTGTAAAAGTTGTAATTGGCCTTATGAATTAGTTTGTTGAGTAGTATTGATGATATTAAATCAATTGTGTATAGATATGATTGGATTGGAGCCAAATTTGAAAGGAAAAGGCATTGCCACGGATTGAATTGTTCATAAACATTTGAGGTAAGTGTTTGTTCTATCCTAGCTTGAGGGAATAGGATTATGTGCTATGTGTTATGTGATCGAGTGCGGTGTATGGGCTGTGGTGCATCCATACACTGGCATCTAGCATGGCCGTGAGTCGTTGTTAATACTTGTTCCGAGACATATTTGAAGATAAATTGTTGAACTCTTGCTGGGTTTTAGAATTGTTATTGTTCTCACTTGTCGGGACTTGTTGTGAAGATGATTATTGATTGCCCTTGTTGGGACGGTTTATGATTTACTGTTTCATTCTTTGTCCTTAACTGTGATTGTTATTTGGGTGAGGAAGAGTGATAATGCACGAAGGGTGATGCCGTGCCTTGATTTATTATTTATGCACGAAGGTTAATGTCGTGCCTTGATTTATTATTTATGCACGAAGGTTAATACCGTGCCATGTTTTATTGATTATGAAGGAAGGTTAATGCCGTGCCATGTTGTTGATTATGCAAGAAGGATCATGCCGTGCCTTGTTATTGAACCATGTACGAAGGATCATGCCGTACCATGGATGTGAGAATGAGAGTAAAAGCACGAAGGGTGATACCGTGCACTTTATTTACTTATTTGGTGAGGATGAGAGTAAAAGCACGAAGGGTGATGCCGTGCAACTACTTGCCATTCCTTGACTTGATATTACTTGTTTTTCCATTATACTTTGTTTTCCTTGTGAACTTATTATCTGTTGTTAATTGTTGAGTTCTTTTGAGATATTCCTTATTGTGTTATTACTTGGTTATTTCTCTTTATTTTGTGGTATATATATATATATATATATATATATATATGGAACTGCATAGGTTTATGTGGGTGTCTGGTCCTAGGCTTGTCACTACTTCGCAGGGATAGGCCAGGCACTTATCAGCACATGGGGTTGGTTGTGCTGATACTGCATTTCTGTGCGTTTTTGCACAGGTCCAGGTTTCGATCGGGAGCAGCAGCAGTAGATCTTTTGCGTGGGAGTTGATCATATTTGAGACCGAGGTAGCTTGCAGACGTCCGCAGGCCCGGCGTCTCTCTCTTTACTTATGTTACTAGCTGTAGTCTCTTTGTTCCGAGACAAACAGATTATGTTATATTTCTTTCTGACTTTTATGTGTAGTATTCTGTAGTAGTTCGTGAGTTGGTGACTCCATGTCTTGGGTAGAGGATATCAGTATGACTTTACCTTGAAACTGGTTATTTCTATTTCGATAAAGTCTTCCGCACTTATTTAATCAAAGTTATAGTTTTGTTGATAAATTAATTATGAAATATTGCTAAAAACAGGATAGTGTGAATAAAGTGGCTTGCCTAGCTACTACAAGTAGGCGCCATCACGATCCCGATGTTGGGGGAAAATACGGGTCGTGACAATATATGAATTGTAAGTTTAGCTCTCTAGGAAGAATGGAAGCAAAGTTATAAGATCAAATGGGATTATGATGTTTAAATGTGGACAATTCCAATACATAGGCTTGTTTTTCTAGAAGAATTATAACATAGATGAACATGTAGTACATAAATTTATAGTTGGATGAACGAGTAAGAGTATTAAGCAGTATTTTTTGTATAATATGAGAGTGAGTACTGAGTCTCCGAGGTTTCAACATGTCCAAAAGATGAATGTTCTAAAAATACAAGTGCATTAAGATAGAATGTGCAATCCGACAAGATTAAAAGGACAATATCATATAGATAAGCATTTTCAATTGTCATAAACTCATTAATTCAGCACTATGTAATAACTAAAGAAATACTTCGACATGGCAAAATTTAGCTCTTTGAGGTAACAAGGATAAAATGATAGGTATAGTCTAATCTCTCTATGATATTCTTATATAATAATCATTCACTTTTAAAGTTATGGTTTTCTTGGAACCAATTTTTATGTCATATTATAATATTTGTTATCTATAATAACACGTCATCATAGCAACCAAAATTATCACAACGCATAAGGTTAGCTATTTGTGATGACCCAAAAGGTCATCTTATATTTTAGAACTCGATTCCGTGTTCCTAGGCTTTCAAATCCAAATTTTACTTCTGCTTGTTTTTGCGTGCGCAATCCGGGCGCGTTCCAGGAAATTTGTTTTGTGGAAAATTGATAAAAATAATAATGTTTACATTTAAAAGTTAATGTAGTTGACTTTGGTCAATATTTTGAATAAACGGGCCCATCCCCGATGTTATGCTTTCCCGGTGAGAACTGAGGATGAGTCACCTAATGCTGTTATCAATAGTACTGTTTCAATTTACAGTAGAGATGTTTCAGCTTGATCAAAGGGTCTACATACTCCTATGTTTCATCTTATTTTGCTTTATATTTTGTTGTGCCTCATGATTCTTTGACTGCTCTCATGTATGTGTCCACGCCGGTAGGGGATTCTATTATTGTAGATTGTGTCTATCGTTCATGTGTGGTTATTATTGGGGCTCTTGAGACTAGCGTATATCTCTTACTTCTCAATATAGTTGATTTCGATGTTATTCTAAGGATAGATTGCTTATTACCTTATCATGCTATATTGGACTGTCATGCCAAGACTGTAACCTAGCATTGCCGAAGTTGCCTCGATAAGAGTAAATGGGGAGTCCCGGTCATTCAACCAGCATGGTTATCTTTTATATGAAGGTTTGACGTATGGTCGAGAAGGGGAATTTTTCTTATGTCCGTGACGCTAGTGCAGATGTTCCTTCCATGGACTCTGTACTTGTTGCTCGAGTGTTCTTAGAAGTATTTCTTGCAGACATACCGAGGCACCCGAAAGGGATATTGACTTTTACATTGATTTGGCTCCGGGCACTCAGCCCATTTCTATTCCATCAAGAGTCGAAAGAGTTGAAGAAGCAGTTTCAAAATTTACTTGATAAGAGATTTATTAGACCTAGTGTCTCTCCATAGGGTACGCCGATGTTATTTGTAAAGAAGAAGGATAGATCGATGAGGATGTACATAGACTATCGACAGTTGAACAAAGTCACCATCAATAACAAGTATCCTGCCGAGGATTGATGACATATTTGATTAGCTTCGGGAAGCCAAGGTGTTTTCAAAGATCGATTTGAGGTGTGTCTACCATCAGTTGAGGTTTAGGGCATTCGATGTCCCTAAAACAGATTTTCTGACTCGGTATGGGCATTATGAGTTTCCAGTGATGTCATTTGGGATGACAAATTCCCTGGCAACATTTATGGATTTGATGAACGGGTGTTCAAGCCTTATCTGGATTCCTTCGTGATTATTTTTATTGATGATATCTTGATCTACTCCCCAGTCAAGAGGAGCATGAGTAGCATCTTCGGATCGTTCTTTGAACTATGAGAGACAGCTAGTTATATGCTAAGTTTTTGAAATGTGAGTTTTGGTTGAGTTCAGTTGCTTTCTTGGGTCACGTTGTATCATTAGAGGATATTCGGGTATATCCTATGAAGATTGAGGCCGTTAAGAATTGGCCTCTACCTACTTCAGTCATAGTGATTTGTAGTTTCTTGAGTTTGGCGGGTTATTACCATCAATTTGTGGAGGGGTCTTCATCTATAGCAGGACCGTTGACAAGATTAACTCAGAAGCTTTCCCCGTTGAGATGGTCAAACGAGTGTGAGGTGGGCTTTCAGAAGCTCAACATAGCTTTGACTACGACACCGATATTGGTATTGCCCACAAGTTCTAGGCCTTATACCGTATATTGTGATGCATCTCGTATTTGGACTTGGTGCGGTATTGATGCAGGGTGGAAATGTATTGCTTATTCAGCTCATGACTTGGAGTTCGCAACCATTGTTTACGCGTTGATAGTTTGGAGGCACTATCTATATGGCTTGTCGTGTGAGGTGTTCACGAATCATAAGAGTTTGCAGTATTTATTCCAACAAAAGGAGCTCAATTTGAGAAAGAGAAGGTGCCTGGAGCTATTGAAAGACTATGATATCACCATCTTGTATCATCTAGGAAGGCCAATATGGTGGACGATACTTTGAGCTGGAAGTATGCTAGTATGGGCAGCCTTGCATACATTCCATTTAGTGAGAGACCGCTTGCATTAGATGTTCAGGCCTTGGCCAATCAGTTCGTGAGGTTGGATGTTTTTGAGCCCAATCGAGTTTTAGCTTGCACGGTTGCTCGGTCTTCCTTATTTGAGCGCATCAGATATTGGTAGTATGAGTACCCTTATTTACTTGTCCTTAGGGACACACTGCGACACGATGATGCCAAGCAGGTTACAGTTGGAGATGAAGGGGTTTTAATGATGCAGGGTCGTGTTTGTATGCCTAATGTGGATGGAATTCGTGAGTTGATTCTAGAGGAGGCTCATAGTTCTTGGTATTCTATTCATCCTGTCGTCGCTAATATGTGTCTGACTTGCTGAAGCATTATTAGTGGAGGGGGGTGAAGGAGGATATAGTTTCATATGTAGCTCGGTGTCTAAATTGGCAGCAAGTGAAGTACGAGCATCAGAGACCTGGTGGTTTGCTTTAGAAGATAGAGATTCCTAAGTGGAAGTGGGAGCGTATCACTATGGATTTCATTATTGGCTCTCACGGAGAGGAAGTTCGATGCAGTTTCGGGTATTATGGATAAACTAACCAAGTTAGTACATTTCATTCCTGTAGTAATTTCCTATTCTTCATAGCGGTTGGCAGAGATTTATATCTGTTTGATCATTTATCTTCACGGTGTGCCTGTGTCTATTGGTTCTGATCGAGGTATGTAGTTTACCTCACACTTCTGGAGGGCGATACAATGTGAGTTGGATACGCGGGTCGAGTTAAGCGTACCATACGGATAGACAGTCCGAGCGTAGCATTCAGATTTTGGAGGATATGCTCCGCGCCTGTGTTATTGACTTTTAATGTTCTTGAGGTTAGTTATTAGCGTTAGTGGAGTTTGCCTATAACAACTGTGAGCACATAATTTTTTCCCTAAGCAATAAAATTCTAAAATTAAAATAAATAATATTTTTGTGTGCAATTACATGTTTTGATTAAAATAAAGTGCATTTGTGTGATTGAACAACTAAAAATGAAAATTAGAAAATTAAAAAAAAATAGGTTAAGTATAAATATCACAAATAAAATAATTAAAAGAAAATTAGCAAAAATACAAGTATATTCTGAAAATAAGGAAAAATAGCAAAAAATATCAAAAACATTAGAGAAAATAGGAAATAAAAAGAATTTAAATAATTGAAAAAGAATATAAAAAGAGAAAATAAAATACAACAAGAAAATATATAAACATAATTAAAATCAGGAAAAAATACTCAAAAATATGTAACAGTGCCAAATGTATAAGCCCAAATACATTGGCCCAGTTAATTATAAGAGACCAGACCATTTTGTTATGTATTGAGTAATTTGAGCCATCCATCTACAAAATCCAACGGCTTAATTTTAATCTGAGATTTTAATTGAAATGGTATAGTTTTTGATGAGTGATCTGGGCCGTCCATCTAAAGAGATCTAATGGAGATGAGTTAGTCTCCATTTAAAATTAGACGACACCGTTTCAAGATATAAAATCCTGACTGTCGATCACAGACAATCCAAAGGTCAGGATTAATCTTTCAACTCAGGGTATTTAAGGCTGGTCTCAGTAGAGACCGGCCATTTTTCAACACATAGCAAACCCTAGCCACCCATAAGCTTCTTTTTCTTCTCCGTTCATCTCACACCGGCCATGGAGACTGGCCACCGTTCATGGCAGTCTCCGGCCATTTTTAAACCCCAAACCACCTTCTTCTTACTCCTCTACCCCCAACCTTCATGAAAACCCAAAAAAAAACCCAAAAGCCCCAAGTTCTTGAAAATCTGGCCACCGGAGTTCTTCTCTGGTGACCACCACCTTTGAAACTGACCTCCAAACCAACATCCCTGAACCGCCTTACCTTGATATTTAACCCCATGAACCCATTTTCTTTCAAATGTTCTTTAAACGTCTCGAATCTAAGAAAATAAGTCGCCGGAACCCTAACTCCGGCAGACCCTTTTTCATCTCTGAAATCTATTTCCTTCACTAAACACTCAATAAAAGATTCGAATCTGAAGTCTGAAGTCTGAAAGAAAAGAAAACTGGAAAAAAAAGAAAAGAAGAAAAGAAAAGAAAAGAATAAAAAGAAACAACGGGGAAGCTCATGAGAGCAATCCTGCTAAGCTAAGTCCCTTGTCCCATTTTTGATTTTGTTTGAGCATGATTTTATGTATTAGTTCTATTTTTCCTTAATTTCTTTGATTAGTTATTTGCATGTTAGATTATCTTCTTCTTTGAATAATTTCTTGTTATAAACTTGTTTCTTTTATTAGCAAGCTCTATTAGACTTTTTGATAAAACTGTCTATTAACACTTGATTAAATATGCTCGAGTCTTTTAGGGTTTTTGTGAGTTCGAATATGAAAATATTCCGAATATATCTTTTATGTCAAATCTGTTATGCTATGCCTGAAATCTGAGTTGTGAAGTTGTTTAATTGAAATTTAACCATATTCAAATTTCTCTCTGAGTTTTGGTTAGATGATAAATGATTCTGATTTGTAGCTATGTGTGCAAATTGATATGAAAGGCTATATTTGTGATAAGTTCATGTTTTTAGACTTCAATTAAGCTTATTATGCTCTAGGGGATATAGGTTATAGCTGTTTTAGATAAGTAATTGAATAATTGGCTAACTTTGAAAGCATGAAAAGTAGTTTAATTAGGTTAAAATTGAAATGACATAAAAAGGGTTACAATTGAAATAACAATAGAGTGGTCAATATTGAAACTGGCCAATTCTGTAAAATTATAAGGCTTAAATCCAATTGGCCAGTTCTGAAACTAGTTAACATAGTAATAGACCATAAATCTCAAACTGGCTAAATCTTCAAGTCTTAAACTAATTCTAAGAAGCCATTGAACAATAATGGCTAATTTTGCAAAGCCAAGTCCAAAATAATAGACTAGCTAAAACTGAAAGAGTTTAATACTAATAAATAAATAGGCTAGTCCTACAAATTAATTCTGATAGGCAATAATGAAATAAATACCTCTTAAAAGATGTTAAAATTGAAAGGAAACTAAGATCCAAATCTGACTAAGTCTTAATGACTTATAGAATAGTGACCAGAAGTTAAATAAAGGCATAAAGCCATGTACCAGACCTTGGATCGGGTAAGTAGTAATTAATAATAGGGGTATTAAAGGAATGAAAAATAGCATAATTGTAGATTTAATAGAGTCTATGAGGATAAATGAGATATTTAGGCCTAGTATTTCTACAATATTGCACAAAACAAAGGGTATAATAGACCCAACAAAAAGGCATATTAGTTAATAACCTTAGCAAGTGAGGGCACACTAGTAAATCACCCCAAATAGAAGCCAATAGAACCTTCCAGCAGATGATAGAAGGCATTTGTAAATCTGAAATAGGGATTAAAGTGTAATAAACAAAAGAATTAAGGGGAGGGAATTAGGAATAACTTTTTCAAATCTCTTCCCCCCCCCCCCCCCAAGTTGCACCATTTTTATCTATAAATAGGCTTGAATAATGCCTGAAAATGGGCTGGATTTTTATGATTTCAGAGAACATATTCTGAAAACTGAAAAATATCATATACTAGGAGAAATTTCTTGGTTTAGTGGAAGCACTGTTCTGAAATCTATAGAATTCCTCTATCATCTCTTGGTTTTTGCGGGGTTTTCTACTGGTTTTCTTCTATTGTGCAATTGGATTACTACTTTGCTGAATCTGGAACTCTTATTCGATTGTTGATTTCAACTGTGTTGCAGTGTTCATTCATCTCTACTGTTGTTGCTTTGCTGTTGTGGTCAATCTGCTTATTCTCTCATCTTCACTCCCTTAGACTCATAAGGTTTTCATTGCTTAATCAAGTACACAGCTGAACTTTCAACATGTAACTGCAGTGAATTTGAAGTGCATGAATAAAATGAGATGATTTTCGAGAATTGTTTCTGCATCTACTTTTGTCTTTAGAATATAAGTAGTTAAATTTGTAATTAGATAGGATTTTGTTGTATAAGTAATCTATGTGAAGCACTAACATATACTGGAAATGATGTAATAGAGTAGTAAGTATGATTAGATGTAGTGATAGTAATCATAGTCACCTAGTTAACTAAAATAGGTTAATAACTAATCTGATTCATTTAATCTAAAAAAAAAAAGCAAGTTTGTAATAGGTAGATTAATAATAATATTAGCATATGTGGCAATTATTTTAATTCAATATATGTTAGTTCAATCTAGATAGTTTAATAGTAATTAAAGTGGTATATGGAAAACTGATAACAAATATGAAGTCATTAATCACATAGTTAATAGAATTTGTTACATATTTAGCTTGACGTTCGATATGATTAGTTTCTGCAAGTTACAATTCAGTGAATCATTTAGTATTAATCCTGTCTTATACAGTTAAATAACATTCTATCTTTTTAGCTAATAAATAACTCGTTTCAGTAGTCTAAAATAGTTGTTGAAACATAAAAGTAAAAGTAGTTTGTTAATTGGATTTCATTCATATTTGATAGTTAAGATCTGAAACTGCCACTGTAATTTTGTAATATTGCTTCTTTTCATTGAATAAATATAATTCGAAATTGT
Source organism: Nicotiana noctiflora (assembly GCA_032618575.1). NCBI lineage: Eukaryota > Viridiplantae > Streptophyta > Magnoliopsida > Solanales > Solanaceae > Nicotiana > Nicotiana noctiflora. Next base: position 19,231 of record JASVEL010008733.1, on the reverse strand, counting down.
TCTCTACTGGTTCTGAATATTTGTGTATATGATGAATTTTAATTTTCGTTTCTCCTTTTCAATTACGTTTGGTTTAGGCCTAATAGATAGCGAAGGCCCAGATCTATACCGATTTATAATTGGGATTCTGATGGACAGCTTCAGTGTGTTCTGGGTTTTAAGACCTAGTCACATGAATTAATCTGCTGAGTTGAGCCCAAAGAGTCCAGGCCCAGTAATATAAAGAATAAGGCCTGGACTTGTATTCTAAAAATTAATTGACTAAGGAAAAATCAAGTGATAGAAAATATAGTTGTATATTAGGATTGGACTATAAAAATCAAATGGGACGAGCCTCGCATGAAAACAAAATAGCGGGGCCCTCATATAAATGAATAATTATATAATAGACTCGGGAAGGTTGGTAGCTAATTCCACAACCTTTCCAAAAGATTAAAAGCCGATAGACGATGTAGGCGTGATTCTAAAATATACTTTCCCTAAAATGAGTGCACATTTGATGTGACTCAAATCATAAGTATCGGCGAAGCCGAAGCGTGTTAAAAGTCACATGCGTACTGGTTGCGGTGTGACTCGAAATACATTTTCGCAACGTCGCAATTCGTAAAATATTCAAATAAAAACATGTACATATTGTTTAAAAAACATATAATAAATCAACTAAAATCAAGAACGACAGTTGAGCGACCGTGCTAAAACCATGGAATTCGGGAGTGCCTAACACCTTCTCTCGGGTTAACAGAATTCCTTTTCTGGATTTCTTATTGCGCGGACTGTTAAACAGAGTCAACTTCCTAGGATTCGGGATTAACCGGTGACTTGTGACACCATTATTTTCCCAAGTGGCGACTCTGAAATTTTAAATAAAATCCCAAACCGATTGTCCTTTATTTGGAAAAACTCCTTCCTTATTGTTATATCCTTTCTCGTGGTATTTGTAATATCGAGGTATACCTTATTCTCTTAGCCGGGAAAATCAAAAAAAGGTAGTACAAAGGGAGGCGTGATAGCTTTGGCGACTCTGCTGGGGATAAGCAACCCAGAACTTCGGTTCAGGGTTTAAGAATTCGAGCTCGTTAGAATTTCCGTTCTTGATGTTATTTGACTTCATTATATGCTTTGAACAACGTGTTACATATTTTTATCGCTTTGATATTACGTGGATTGTATATATAGAATTGTGCCGAAAACCCTTCTCTTTTTTATCTCCGGGGATGTGCTTACTGGTTGAGACTCCCCTTTCTATTAAGTTATACCCAAAATAGGAAATAGAGGCCGGATAAGTTACAAAGCCGAATGACCTCGCGAGTCCTTGGTACGTAGCCCCCTCCTCGATCCGAGTTGTCCACTCAGGTACACGGTCTAGCACCATATAAAACCATAAGATATTGAACATAGGTCTAGGACGATTATTTGCATCATAACTAACTTAGGGGACTCAACATAGGGGTTGGGTCCGTCTAGGATAGGTGACCCGAAATATTAAAGACCGAGCATATTACATGTTGCATTTTAATTATCTTGGATTATTATGCGGACCGGCAAAATTCCCAAAAAAAAAAGAGAAAATTCTGAAAAGAAAAAAAAGAGCATTGAATATTAGCAAAATATTGTCAAAAAATGTGGAATGAAAAATTTGAAAAAGGAAAAATAGAAGGAACAATGTTGTTGAAATAATTGGTCACATAATCTGACCGAACTACGCAGGTTTGATTCTCGCCATTAGGTGGGATACGTAGGCAACCCTCGACCGGTCCAACCACTCTTTTAGAAAATGACCAAAAAATATTGAATTTTAGTTTCAAATAATCGAGGTGATTGCTATTTTCAGAAATAGCCGAATGTTCCGGAAGGCTGTTTTGGCAAAAATGGCCACTTCGAAATCATGTCTTTCCTTTCAAAAATAAAAAGCCTGAAAAGGTTAATTCTTTCAAGAAAATGAAAATTGTCTTTGAAAAATATATTTTTTTTCTTTTTCTGAATAAAATCGCCTTTAATAAATGTGCAGGATGAGCACAGTACAGAATGAACCCTTCACCTTAATGAATAAAATCCCTTTGGAGTTGAGACTATGGTGGAACGATATGGGTCAAGAAGGACAGGATTGGGTTAAATGCTATCTAAATGACCTTACGGGATTGATGGACATAATTCCCCGTGGTGATATTATCCGGGCACTTGTCACTTATTGGGATCCCGCACATAATGTTCTACATTTCTCAGACTTCGAGCTCACTCCTACCTTAGAGGAAATTGCTTACTATATCGGGAAAGATGATGTTCCCCTGAAAGAAAAATACTCGGTGGATCCGAGGGCGATAAATTGCCAGGAACGTCCACAACGAGGACTTGGTTAATGGTTTTTGTTCTTTAAATTTCATCTACAGCAGATATGGTCACATCGGGGGATTCAATGACCCTATGAACAAGCTCTGTAGTAAATCCAACCGAGTCAAGTGGGAAGAGCATAGGCGATTTGCCTTTATAGTGGCATTCCTCAGAATAGTCATATTTCTGAGAAAAGATGGAAACATTGATACAAGGGTCGCCGGGGTGGCTAGTACTCTTCTTGTACAAGATAATAGCACACTAGCCCCAATGATTATAGCTGATATCTTCCGTGCCCTCACATCCTCTAAAGCGGGGCATGACTTCTTTGAGGGTTGCAATTTGATTCTCCAGATTTGGTTGATAGAACATTTGTGTCGTCATCTTCCGTTCTCGAGTTATGGGTCGTCTGAGAAGACATGCATTGAAGAGTTCTATATGAGAACAAAAGAAGTTAAGCTATCGGAAGGAGCAAAATGTTGGATTTCATACTTGCGATCGTTGACCGCTAGCCAAATTGATTGGGCATACGGATGGTTGACCCTCGATGAGGTGATGTACATGTCAACAGAAGGATCACATTTCTTGATCATGGGTCTTAAAAGCATTTAGCCTTATGCACCGTACAGGGTACTATGACAACTTGGGAGATATCAAGTTATACCAAAAGACGGGGACCTTAGCTTACAAGCATTAGAAATTAGTTTGGACGGACAATTCCCAGAAGCAAAGATTCGACAGATTTGGAATGAATGCCAAAGCTTGAAGGTAGACACTTGTGTAGGAAACCGAGCTCAGGGAGAAGTATCGCTAGGGTATGCTGCATGGTATCACCGGGATGTCAAGCATGATAGACCAATGAAAATGCCTCACATTCAAGATTTGGTCGAGCAGTCTAAGGAGCATAGAAATTCGATGGCCAGAAAAAATGAGTATAGAGCCAAGATCAGCTTGCTAGAAAAAACATTTCGAGATCTCCAATTCGAGAGCGGTTTACAAGAGGCATCTGACGAAGGAGAAAAGAAGCAGCTGAGAAAAGAGAATGAAATCTTAAAGGCTCCAATTGCAAAAATGAAAATTACAGCCGAGATCCCAGTTCTCCTAGCCCGAGACGAGAAATTGATTGAAAATCTTTGGCGCAAAGTGAATGACTACAGCTTCGATCTTGATAAAGCAGAAAAGGAGTTAGTCGGGGTTTGAAGACAACTGGCCAGAAATGTCGAGGAAAGAGCTAGAATGGTTCAGCAATTACAAGATGAACTTAAGATTGAGGTAGCTCGATTGAGAAAGAAAGTCATTACAACCGAAGTCAAAAGTTGCAAGATAATCAAAGAATTTGAAGCAGAGAGAGAACATTGTTACATGGCTATGGCTCGGTTAGAATTTGAGCTACAACAACTACATAAAGAGAACCAACAAATATTAGATCCTCGCGCCAAACAGATCAGCAGGCTGCTTCAGGAAAAAAAGGGTCATCCGTGAAAGAATTGTCAACATTGCTCAGTACATCACCAGAAAATGCCAATTGTGTGAAGATATGTCCCAGGAAACATTCACATTAGCAGTAAAGTTCTTTGTAAAGCAAGTAATGTCTAACCTAGATAAACTCCAAAGTGGATTAGCATATAGGCCCGCGGCAAGACCGAACGACGTCTTGCGGGCACTAGGAGTATTAATGTATTCGTAGGGCATGCATTTTGTATTTGTATTCCTTTTGCATTTGTAGTACGGCATTATTTGTAATCAATGTTTTTGAGTATCAATGAAAAATTCAAAAGAAGTTGTTATCATTCTTTTTCCATTTTATACCAATTGTCTGGGCGATAGGCATATATATAGGAACGGAAAACAAATTGAAAAAAATGGAAAAAAGAAGAAAACAAGAAAAAGAAAAGATGAATAGAAAAGCAATGAAAAAAAAACAGAGGTGAAAAGAAAATGGTGGTTTAAGGAGGAATGAAGGCCGGGATGATGCATAATGATCAAGGGCAAAAGTTGTGATTTTAATCATTACATTTTACCCCTTATGAACTAACTATTAACGAGTTTTGTTGTTGATGAGTATTAGATTTTCAGCTGGCAACTGGCATTCTGGCACATCATCATTACAATACACGTTCAAAAGCTATGTTTAAGGCTGTGACTCAGGAGATTGAACCTACCATCATGGACCCAGTACAGGAAGAAGAGGTTGTAGATGTTGCGGGGATGAAAAAAGAGATGTATAAGCTAAGGCAACAAATGTTGGAAATGTACCAAGCCTGGTCCAGGGGTCAACCTTTGCCCACCTATCCAGCCAATCCAACATATTCCCCTCCCGCAAATCCTAATCCTGAACCACCTGCCATGAACTCATCCTCCACGTACCCAAATTACCAACACTACTATGCCACAACTTCACAGGCACCACCACCATTATCCAAACAAGTTCCACCACAACCACCCCAAGCCGCCCTGCTATATGTGGCACCATCACCTGCCGCTCTGCATAAATCGTCAAGTGAAGCAGTGTTCCATGTGCAAGACACTCATTATTATCCACCCGAGCCAACATTCAGGCAGCACGACTCCTATACACCACTTATGGATATGACGGAAGAAAATCCTGTCAGAAACTTGGAGCAAGAAGAAATGGCATGGAAGATGAGAAGTCTAGAACAATCTTACTGTAACATACAAGGGCTAGGAGGCCAAGTAAGCGTCGCGAATAAAGTTTTATGTTTGTTTCCAGAAGTGCAGCTCCCGGCTGGATTCAAGCTACATAAGTTCGATATGTACGATGGAAATGGGGATCCGGTAGCCCATCTAAGGGGTTACTATAGCAAGATGCGTGGTGCAGGGGGAAGAGATGAACTATTGATGGCTTATTTTAGCCAGAGTCTGAGTGGTTCTGCACTAGAATGGTATACCCATCAGGATCTCACCATATGGTTCATCTGGGATGATCTAGCTCAATCATTCGCTAACCACATCCAGTACAATTTGGAGATAATTCCAGACAGGCTGTCGCTGACAAAAATGGAGAAGAAGCCCGAGGAAAGTTTTCGGGAGTACGGGTTTAGATGGAGGGAACAAGCTGCACGAGTGGACCCTCCTATGAAGGAAACAAAAATGGTGGACTGCTTTCTACAGGCCTTAGAGCCTACTTACTATGGTCATCTAGTATCAGCTATTGGGAAAACTTTTAATGAAGTGGTGAAAATGGGAAGTTTCGTAGAAAAGGGATTGAAAACCAATAAAATCATGAGTTTTCGGCTATTAAGGTCGTGAATCAAGCGACACAAACCGGAACTGGGAGATATATCGGTAAAAATAAGAAAGAGGAGGTCGCAGTTGTTGAAAGTAGACCGTGGTCTCGGAGCCAAAATGCATACCATTATTCACCTCGTCCATATCATCCATACCCACCAGCACCCTACAACCCACCTCCACCATATTATCCACCCACCGCTCCATATTTTCCGTCCCACATGCTCAACATTACCCACTGTCTCCACATGTATGGCGAGCCCAAACTCCACAAAATGTCTACCACACACAAAACACCTACCCACCTTCCAGAACATATACAAATCCAAATAGACCCAGCTTCCGCCCAGATCCGGAAGTAAGAGGAAATAGAGCCCAAACAAAGAAAACATTCACTCTGTTAGGGGAGTCATACACCAGCCATTATCATCGCCTGAAGGAGCTGGGGATGCTAAGCCCAACTAAGCCAAAACTTCCAAACCCACCGCCGAGAAACCTTGACCAATCAGTCCGATGTGAATATTGTTCCGGGGTGCCGGGACATGATAGTGAAAAGTGTTGGCACTTGAAATCCGCCATACAGGATCTTATTGATACCAGGAGGATCGAGGTGCAGGCTCCATAAACTCCCAATATTACACGGAACCCATTGCCAGCCCATCATGAGACGCACATGATAGAGCTGGAACAAGGAGAGAGTAGTAAGAAACCTTCCCAATCAGTGATGATGATAAAAATGAATAGCAAAGTGAAAAGAGAGGTTGAGAAGGAGAAAGCAATAGCTGAGTTGCCAATAAAAAAGCCGTATGTGGTCGAGGCTATGAAAATAGTAGTGCCGGGAGCTAAGCCGTTGTTGACAGTGAAGGGAACGTATGTAGAACCTGTAGTCATTAAACCGGTGGTGCAAATGCCAGTTGTAAACACTAAAGCCATACCGTGGAACTATAACAAAGTTACAGTGACGTACAAGGGGAAGGAGGTTATAGGAGAAATCAATGAAAAACATGGCCTAACTCGTTCCAGGCGATGCTTTGCCCCGGAAGAGTTGAGGAAAACAAAAGTGGTGAAGAAAGCAGTTATTGAAGAAGAAGTAGAAGAATTTTTGGAAAAGATGAAAGCTCAAGACTATTCAATAGTAGAGCAGTTAAGAAAGACGACTGCACAGATTTCATTGTTATCATTGCTAATTAATTATGAAAGCACAAGAAGGCGTTAATGAAAATTCTTAATGAAGCACATGTGCCCGAGAAAATTTCAGTCTGCCATCTTGAGAAAATCACGAATAAAATTTTTGAGACAAACAATATAACATTCTCAGATAATAAATTACCACTTAAAGGGACGAAGCATAACAAAGCACTTTATCTCACTGTCAAGTGCGAAGAATCTGTGGTCACCCGTGTCCTGTAGACAACGGGTCAAGTGCCAACATTTGTCCACTCTCAACCCTGGGAAAGCTGGAGATCAATCCTGATAGAATCCATGGAAACAGTGTGTGTGTACGAGGTTTTGACGGAGGAAGCAAGAATACTCTAGGGGACATTGTGCTGGAAGTTACCATTGGACCGATAGACTTCACCATGGAGTTCCAAGTGCTAGATGTCGTTGTTTCTTATAATCTATTAATAGGACGTCCATGGATCCACGCGGCAAAATCTGTACCATCTTCTCTGCACCAGATGGTAAAATTTGAATGGGAACAACAGGAAATCATAGTGCATGGAGATGATGATATCTGTAACCCCATAACACCATTTGAAGAAACCGAAGGGGACAAGGGTCCATGGGTATATCAAGTGATGGATGTTGTGGTAGTTAACAAAATATCAGAAGGGGAAAGCATGCCAATTCCTACAGTGGCTCATACAGCAGTAATGGCGGCTAAAGAAATGATCAGAAATGGTTTTGCACCGGGAAAAGGTTTGGGGATAACTCTACAAGGGATAACACAACCAGTCCACTTGCCTGGAAATAACGATAACTTTGGCTTAGGTTTTAAGCCTACTTATGCCGACATCCAAAGGGCCAAAAGAATGAAGAAGAAAAGTTGGACCCTCCCAAAACCAATTCCAAAATTATCTGACACCTTCACTAGGCCTGGTACACGAAGACATTTGGCAACTGCTATGCCAAGTTATGCTGAAATAAGGCCAGATGCGGAGCTTCTAGCAAGGTTTGAGATGTTGTTTGAGGATGTAAACATGTTTAAGATGGGTGAGGGAAAGATTAGGATGGATGTTCAGTTCGTAGGACCCAACACTGCACTTAATAATTGGGAAGCTACTCCTCTTCCGATCAGGAAGGAGTTGTGGTAGTTAGCCTTAAAATATTTCATTTTTCCCAAAGCTGTTTTGTTTTGTAATCCCACACCCCACTGAAATCAAATGTATCCAACCTCTTTATCTTTTGAAAAAAAAATCAATGAAATGCAATTTCTTTCTTTCTTCACTTTTGCCTTATTTTTTTTTCTTTTTGTACAGTTCAATATTTGCTGATTCCAATGATATGTCATGTATGAAGGATTCCCGGTCCAGTCTTGATAATCGAATAGTTATACAGAATGAGTACAAAGTAGAATATGATGAAGAAATACTGGAGAAAATCAGTAAAGATTTGAACCAATATGAAGAAAAACCCAAACACAACTTAAATGAGATAGAATCTATTAATCTGGGGAGTGAGGATAACGTCCAGGAAACAAATATCAGTGTACATCTAGAGGCTTCCCTCAGAGAAGATCTAATCAAGTTATTACATGAATACAAGGACATATTTGCTTGGTCCTATGATGACATGCCCAGACTGAGCACTGATCTGGTGGTACATAAATTGCCCATTTATCCGGAATGTCGGCCGGTAAAGCAAAAGTTAAGAAAGTTTAAAACGGATATCAGTGTGAAAATAAAAGAAGAAGTTAACAAGCAATTCGAGGCAAAGGTCATACGAGTTACTAAATATCCCACCTGGTTAGCTAATGTCGTGCCAGTTCCGAAAAAGGATAGAAAAACTATGGTGTGTGTTGATTATAGAGACCTCAACAAGGCAAGTCCAAAGGATGATTTTCCATTACCAAATATCTTTATACTGATTGACAACTGCGCCAAACATGAAATTGGCTCTTTTGTAGACTGTTATGCGGGTTATCACCAGATCCTAATGGATGAAGAAGATGCAGAAAAGATAGCCTTTATCACGACTTGGGGAACATATTGTTATAGGGTGATGCCGTTTGGGTTGAAGAATGCCGAGGCTACATATCTGAAGGCGATGACCACTATGTTTCGTGATATGATGTGCCAAGAGATAGAAGTGTATGTGGACGATGTCATCGTTAAGTCCAAAAAGCAATGTGATCATGTCAAAGATTTGAGGAAGTTTTTCCAGAGGCTCCAAAGATATAATCTCAAGCTCAATCCAGCAAAGTGTGCTTTCGGGGTACTTCAGGAAAGTTACTGGGGTTTATAGTAAGCCAGCGTGGTATTGAATTGGCCTCATCAAAGATAAAAGCAATCCAGAATTTTCCTCCGCCGAAGAACAAGAAAGAAGTGATGAGTTTATTGGGTAGATTGAACTATATTAGCAGGTTCATTGCTCAGCTAACGTCAACATGTGAGCCTATTTTCAAATTGTTGAAGAAAGATGCTGCAGTAAATTGGACTGATAAATTTCAAGAAGCCTTTGATAATATTAAAGAATATTTGGCCAATCCTCCAGTGTTAGTTCCTCCGAAATCGGGAAGACCTTTGATTTTGTATTTGACGGTATTAGACAATTCTTTTGGCTGCATACTGGGGCAACACGACGAGACTGGAAAGAAAGAGTAGGAAATATATTACCTAAGTAAAAAGTTCACATCTTATGAGGTAAAATATACTCAGTTGGAAAGAACGTGTTGTGCATTAACTTGGGTTGCTCAGAAACTGAAACACTACTTGTCAGGTTATACCACATATCTCATATCACGGTTAGACCCATTGAAGTATATATTTCAGAAGCCCATGCCTACAGGAAGACTTGCTAAATGGCAAATTCTGCTCACAGAATTTGACATCATCTATGTAACACGTACGGTAATGAAGGCGCAAGCAGTTGCAGATCATCTAGCGGAGAATCCAGTGGATGATGAATATGAGCCGCTAAAGACATATTTTCCGGATGAGGAGGCAATGAATGTTGAAGAAATAGAGCAAAATGACAAGCCAGGTTGGGGAATGTACTTCGATGGAGCCGTTAACAGTAAAGGAGTAGGAATTGGAGCAGTACTTATTTCAGAAACGGGTCAACATTATCCCGTCACCGCTCAACTTTGATTTTTCTGCACCAACAATATGGCTGAATATGAAGCGTGTATTTTGGGATTGAGGATGGCAATAGATATGGGTGTTCAAAAGATTTTGGTCATGGGTGACTCAGATCTTTTGATACATCAGATTCAGGGAGAATGGGAGATAAGAGATTTAAAGTTGATACCTTATCGACATTGTCTACATGAACTATCCCAGAGATTTCAATCTATAGAGTTCAAACACATCCCAACAATGCACAATAAACTAGCACATGCTCTAGCCACATTATCCTCCATGTTGCATCATCCGGATAAAGCTTATGTAGATCCACTTCAGATACAGATGTATGATCAAAATGCTTATTATTTTGCTGTGGAAGAATAACTAGATGGAGAACCGTGGTATCATGATATCAAAGAATACTTGAAGACAGGAAAGTACCCAGAACAAGCCACTGGAGATCAGAAGAGGGCTATAAGACGATTAGCAAATGGATTTTTCCTCAGTGGAGGGATTGTATAAAAAAGAACCCCAGATTTGGGATTGTTGAGATGTGTGGATGTGCAACAAGCTGACACGATTATGACTGAGGTACATGCGGGAGCTTGCGGACCTCATATGAGCAGATACATTTTAGCAAAGAAGATACTAAGAGCAGGATATTATTGGCTCACCATGGAACGAGATTGTATTAGATATGTGAGAAAATGCCACCAATGTCAAGTACATGGAGATTTGATTCACTCGCCACCTTACGAATTGCATACAATGTCTGCACCTTGGCCGTTTGTTGCCTGGGGCATGGATGTCATCGAACCAATAGAGCGTGCAGCCTCTAATGGACACAAATTTATCTTGGTCGCGATTGACTATTTTACCAAATGGGTGGAGGCAAAGACATTTAAGGCAGTAACGAAGAAAGCAATGGTGGATTTCGTGCATGAAAATATCATATTTCTTTTGGAGTTCCTAAAGTAATTATCACAGACAATGGGGCAAATCTGAATAGTCACCTCATGGCAGAAGCATGTCAAAGATTTAAAATTCTGCATCGTAACTCTTCACCTTACAGACCAAAGGCAAATGGAGCAATAGAAGCTGCAAATAAGAATATAAAGAAGATTCTCAGAAAAATGGTGGAAGAGTCAAGGCAATGGCATGAGAAGTTACCTTTCGCTCTTATGGGTTATCGCACAACTGTACGTACTTCGATTGGTGCCACACCCTATTCATTGGTGTATGGAACAGAGGCTGTTATACTCGCAGAAATTGAGATACCATCCCTTTGAATCATAGCTCAAGCTGAGATCGATGATGATGAATGTGTAAAAACCCGGTTGGAACAATTGAATCTGATTGATGAAAAGAGGTTAGCAGCAGTTTGCCAAGGGCAAATATATCAGCGGAGAATGGCTAGAGCATACAATAAGAAGGTACATCATCGGAAATTTGAAGTGGGACAATTGGTATTGAGGCGTATTTTGCCGCATTGGGCTGAAGCGAAAGGAAAATTTGCACCAAACTAGCAAGGACCGTTCATGGTATCACGGGTGTTGTCCAATGGAACCCTATATCTAACAGATGTTGAAGGAAAATGTGTAGAGACTGCTATCAATTTAGATGCAGTCAAGATATATTATGTATGATTCCTTTTCATTTGTATAATTGTATTTATTGTGATTTTGAAATTGAAATGATGAAGCCATTTTATTCTTTATCCAAATACTATTATCCATTGACATCCCCGTTGAGCCTTATTCGATCTATTCTTTCATACCCCTATCTCGAAATTTCTCATGATACAAGAGAAAAAGTAGAAAAATGAAAAAAAAATGGAAAATGATGGGAAAAAAGAGCAAATGCAAACAAAAGCAAATTGCAAACAAAAGAAAATCGAGAAAAAGTCAAACGAAACAATGAATTATTGACGTGGTTTGAACTACGTTTGACTTGATCCCGAAAGGGTACGTAGGCAGCCTCACTAAGGTTCAGTCACAATAAAGAAAAAATCCAAAAATTCCCCACATATTGAAACTGGGGGAGAAGTTATGTTTTATAATTCCGAGAGTTGTAAATATTTTTGAACCCTCATAAATTTTGAGCCTTTATATCCTTCTTTCTGAACCCATCCAAAGCCACATTACGATCCAAAGAAATACCTTCAAATCAATTTCAAGAAAATGACAATACAATGAGAATAAAGGAGAACAGGGCATGGACAATATCGGCGATTCAGAAAACAAAAGACAAAAAGAAAAAAAAATGAGAGAGTCTCATCGGTGAAAACCTTAACTGGCACCGTGAGGCGATTGTGAGGCTGAGAGAATAAAAATGAGAGAGTCTTATCAGTGAAAACCTTAACCGGCTCTGTAAGGTGATGGTGAGTTTTGAAGAAATAAATGAGAGAGTCTTATTGGTGAAAACCTTAAATGGCACCGTAAGGCGACTGTGAGGATTATTTTGAGAAAAAGAAAAACAACAAAAAATAAGATTGGTTTGGGTTGAAAGAAAGTTGGAGTTGAGGAAATGGCAATTCGATTGGACAGACTGGGTCGGAGCTTAAATACATGGCATGGTCAGAGGAATTAGCCAACATACCGAGATAAGTTCTGTCACTACTCCAAATCACCCTTATCCTTTAAATTCATTTATTTTTGCATTTCATTGATTGAAAAACCAATTTGCCCATTGAAAGCTAACTACTAACTCCTTGTAAAAAGAGTGGAAATGAGGCTGAGTCGATAAAAAGAAGAGAGAAAAGGGGGAAATAAAGAAGGACGACGATTAGAGCCAAAGGAAAAAAAAAGAGAAACAAAGGAAATACAAAAAGGGCTTACAAAGGAAATCCAGCAATTTACAACTAATAAGATTGTTCTTTGATTTAGACAGGAACAAATTGTCACTAATCACTTTAAAGTGAATATGACCAATGTGGAAGAAGAAAAACACAAAAAAAAGTACTGCAATAAAAGGAGGAATCCGTAGAGGAGGACCCATTCAATCAAGTAAGAAAATACCAAAAACAACAAGAAGGTAGCATTTTTTTTTTAAAAAAAATGCATACCCCAGTTATCAAACTGAGGGAATACTTTTCTGCATTGCATTTCATGCATCATGGATAACAAGGGAATATTTTTCTGCATTTGCATTTCATGCATCAGGCACCCACCTAAATAACTTGGGAATATTTTTCTGTATTCACATTTCATGCATCGGACGCCCACCTGGATAACAAGGGAATACTTTTCTGCAAACTTTATTTCATACATCAGGCGCCCACCTGGATAACAAGGGAATACTTTTCTACATTTGCATTTCATGCATCAGGCGGCCACCTGAATAACAAGGGAATACTTTTATGCATTGCATTTCATGCATCAGGCGCCCACCTGGATAACAAGGGAATACTTTTCTGCATTTTCATTTCATGCATCAGGCACCCACCTGGATAACAAGGGAATACTTTTTTGCATTTCCATTTCATGCATCAGGCGCCCACCTGGAAAACTAGGGAATACTTTTCTGCATTTGCATTTCATGCATCAGGCGCCCACCTGGATAACAAGGGAATATTTTTTTGCATTGTATTTCATGCATGAGGCACCCACCTGGATAACAAAGGAATACTTTTCTACATTCGCATTTCATGCATCAGGCGCCCACCTGGATAACACGAGAATATATTTTTGCAATTTTAATTTCTGTTCAGGCGCCCACCTGTATAACAAGGGAATACATTTCTGCAATTTTTAATTTCTGTTCAGGCGCCCACCTGTATAACAAGGGAATACTTTTCTGCTATTTTTAATTTCTGTTCAGGCGCCCACCAATATTACAAGGGAATACATTTCTGCAATTTTTTAATTTCTATTCTGGCGCCCACCTGTATAGCAAGGGAATACATTTCTGCAATTTTAATTTCTGCAAATTTTAATTTGTGTTAGCTAACATGAGTAACACCTAAAGGTGTCTAACGGGTGGGTCGGGCCGGTCCGGGCCCAATTTTTTTGAACCCGGACGGGTTCCTTACCGGGCCAGTTTCGGGCTCCTTCTTAGCGGGTTTAACGGGTTGGGGTATTTTCGGGTAAAAATTGACCCGTACGGGTTACGGGTTAAAGGGGCCGGGCCGGGCCGGGTTTAACGTCTTATATTTTTTTTTTTGTAAATTCGTATAACTATTATAATTTATTTTAATAGTTTGTAACTTTGTATTAATTTAAAGAACACAAAGTAAATGAGAAAAACTTGCACTTTTAAAGTTTCAATGTAAGACTTTAAGTTTGTATTTCAAAATTAAGTTAGACTTATAAAGTTTCAATTTAAGAGTTTAAGTTATAATTTAAAAATTAAAGTTTCAATTTAAGACTTTAAGTTTGAAACTTTGAATTTAAAAATTGAAGTTTCAATTTAAGCCTTTAAGTTTGAATTTCTAAATAAAAGTTTCAATTTAACACTTTAAGTTTGATTTTCAAAATTAAAGTTTCAATTTAAGAAATTAAGTTTGAAACATTCAAGTTTGAATTTCAAATTTAAAGTTTTAATTTTAAGTTATATTAAGAATTTGTATTACTTTAAAATATAAATTAAAGAATAGAAGGAATATGAGAAAAATTGCACTTGCTGCAAATTGCAAGTGCTTCTTTTATTTCATATTTCATAACTCAAATTTGAAACTTACAAATTGAATGTTTACATCCTTTAAGACTTGAACAAATAACAATAAGTATATTCAAATATTTTGCATTGCCTTGCAAAGTTCATCATAATCAATATGAACTGATTGGCCTTCTTCCGGAGTATTTAATTCGGATGGGTGACCACTTGTTAATATATCTCCAAGTTCCTCGTCTTCCGGGCGATCAACATCTTCATGTCCTTGATTTCTTCTTTCCGATCTAATCCAATCTCTCATACATACTAAAACTTCTAAAGCATTGCTTCCCAATGAGTGAAAAAAATTTTGACTGTTGAACCGGGCCGGGCCGGTTTAACCGTTAAGGTTACTGTTTGCCGGACCGGGCCTACCCGGTTCCGGTTACCCGTTCAAAATTTTTTCCCGGAACTAACCCCTACCCCTTAAAAACCCAGCCCACCTGGCCCCTTTGCCACCGGTTCGGGCCGGTTCCGATTTCTACCTATCTGGGCCGGTCCGGAACCGGTCCAACCCGGCCCGTTTAACAGGTATAGTAACACCGTAATATGAGAAAAGACCACACTGGGGCAGAGGAAAATTTTTTGTTGTTTTATTTTGTTTTAAGTAGGTATCAATTTGAAAGCAGGGAGTACAGTTGAAAGTCACACCAAAAGCATAGAAAGCAAATACAGAAAATCAACAAAAAAAAGAAGGACGATGGAAAATCAAGAAAAAGAGACATGGAAGAATAAGAAGACAAGAAGTAGATAGGAACCATTGTAGTTTGTGGGATTATAGCTTAGAATAGCTTCTTCATTTTACATTTTACCCCTGGTGTAATAAGGAGTAAGTCAATGGTCATAACAATAGCAATGCAACAATAAAGTCATGGTAGTTTCAAACTACCAGACCTTCTCAAACTACATTGACCTGATTCCTGTTTAGCTCAAGATATGTAGGCGACCTCTGATGCAGGGTGCGGTCAAAAGATTTTCAAAATGCTTCTCACGGAATACGCTAGTGGGCAAAAATCTCTCATTACTGTTCACTTTTCTTTGCACTGAAACTCTTCGTGTTCTCGAGCAAAGAGGGGCAGCTGTGAGCACGTGATTTTTGCCCTAAGCAATAAAATTCTAAAATTAAAATAAATAATATTTTTATGTGCAATTACATGTTTTGATTGAAATGAAGTACATTTGTGTGATTGAACAACTAAAAATAAAAATTAGAAAATTAAAAAAATAGGTTAAGTATAAATATCACAAATAAAAGAATTAAAAGAAAATTAGCAAAAATACAAGTATATTCTGAAAATAAGGAAAAATAACAAAAAATGTCAAAAAAAATCAGAAAAATTAGAGAAAATAGGAAATAAAAAGAATTTAAATAATTCAAAAAGAATATAAAAAAAGAAAATATATAAAAATAATTAAAATCGGGAAAAAATACATAAAAATATGTAACTGGGCCAATCCCAAATACATTGGCCCAGTTAATTATAAGAGATCAGACCATTTTGTTATGTATTGAGTAATCTGAGCCATCCATCTACACAATCCAACGGCTGAATTTTAATCTGAGATTTTAATTGAAATGGTATAGTTTTTGATGAGTGATCTGGGTCGTCCATCTAAAAAGATCTAACGGAGATGAGTTAGTCTCCGTTTAAAATTAGACGGCACCGTTTCAAGACATAAAATCCTGGCCGTCGATCACAGACAATCCAAAGGACAGGATAATCTTTCAGCTCAGGGTATTTAAGGCTGGTCTCATTAAAGACCGGCCAGTTTTCAACACATAGCAAACCCTAGCCGCCCATAAGATTCTTCTTCTTCTCCATTCATCTCAAACCGGCCATGGAGACTGGCCATCGTTCATGGCAGTCTCCGGCCATTTTTAAACCCTAAACCACCTTCTTCTTACTCCTCTACCCCCAACCTCCATGAAAACCCAGAAAAAACCCAAAAGCCCCAAGTTCTTGAAAATCCGGCCACTGGAGTTCTTCTCCGGTGACCACCACCTTTGACACTGACCTCCAAACCAATATCCCTGAACCACCTTACCTTGATCTTTAACCCCATGAACCCATTTTCTTTCGAATGTTCTTTAAACATCTCGAATCTAAGAAAATAAGTCGCCGGAACCCTAACTCTTGCAGACTTAACAACCCCCACACCAAAAAGACCCCCTTTTTCGTCTCTGAACCCTATTTCCTTCACTAAACACTCAATAAAAGACTTCGAATCTGAAGTCTGAAGTCTCAACGAAAACAAAACTGGAAAAAAAAAGAAAAGAAAAGAAAAGAACAAAAAGAAACAAC
The DNA here is from genome assembly GCA_032618575.1 of Nicotiana noctiflora. Classification (NCBI taxonomy): domain Eukaryota; kingdom Viridiplantae; phylum Streptophyta; class Magnoliopsida; order Solanales; family Solanaceae; genus Nicotiana; species Nicotiana noctiflora. The sequence goes on along the minus strand of JASVEL010008733.1, from coordinate 2,415 downwards.
GGGGAAGCTCAGGAGACCAATCCTGCTAAGCTAAGTCCCCTGTCCCATTTTTGATTCTGTTTGAGCATGATTTTATATGTTAGTTGTGTTTTTCCTTAATTTCATTGATTAGTTAGTTGCATGTTAGATTAGATTCTTCTTTGAATAATTTCTTGTTATAAACTTGTTTCTTTTATTAGCATGCTCTATTAGACTTATCACGGCCCTAGTTCACCAATCGTGAACATGCCATGATGGCACCCAGTCCCCACGATGAGGTAAGCCTAACACATTGCGGAATATACAAGTTTATGAACTTAAACAAGAAATAGCGGAAAACGATATATATAGGAATGTAATCCGTGCCGCTTGGCACATACACTCATCACAATGCGATCACAATGCTCACCAAAAATATACCTATGTGATCGCATACCCTGCTCCGCAATCGCATAGGGAAAAAGCCGGGCCTGGGATCCCCCTTCTCTATACATTATGCGATCGCATAGGACTGTACGCGATCGCAGAGCACAACCTTCCAAAACTATGCGATCGCATATCCTTGCCCGCGATCGCATAGAACAAATACTTGGCCTCTTCAAAACCTTCTATGTGATCGCATCAGCCCATTGTGATCGCATAAAGCATTCGTCTGCAACACATACGAGCAGTTAACAACATTTTCAAAATGCATGAATTAGCCCGATTGGACCCCCGGATTCATCCCGAGACCCCCGGGGCCCCAACGAAAACCACCAACCTACTCCAAAATATGATACGAACTTATTCCAATCATAAAAACACGTCTAACAACATCGAAACCCATAATTCACATCGAATTCAAGCCTAAATTTCTTAAAACTTTTCGAATTGCACATTCGATCTAAAACCCGACCAAACGACGTCCGAATGACCTGAAAATTTGCGAACATATCCAAAATCACATAAAGAAGCTATAGAAATTGTCGGAATTCCATTCCGACCCCCGGATCAAAATCTCACCTATCGTTCGGATTCGCCAAAATTCCAAACTTCGGCATTTCAAGCCTAATTGAGCTACGGGCCTCCAAAATACATTCCGAACGCGCTCCCGACCCCGAAATCACCTAACGGAGCTAATGGAACCATCGGATTTCCGTTCCGAGGTCGTCTTAACACTGTTCCGGCTACGGACCATTTTCTAACTTTAAAGCTCTCATTTAGGGACTAAGTGTCCCAAAATGCTCCAAATTTCAGAACCGACTCTCCCGACAAACCACAATAGCAGAAATGAACTTAGGGGAACAGTTAAATTGGGGATTGGGGCAAAATTTTCTAAAACGACCGGCCGGGTCGTTACAAGACTCTTTGATAAAACTGTTTATTAACACTTGATTAAATATGCTCGAGCCTTTTAGGGTTTTTGTGATTTTGAACATGAAAATATTCTAAATATATCTTTTATGTCAAAACTATTATGCTATGCCTGAAATCTGAGTTGTGAAGTTGTTTAATTAAAATTCAACCATATTCAAATTTCTCTCTAATGAGTTTTGGTTAGATGATAAATAATTCTAATTTGTGGCTATGTATGCAAATTGATATGAAAGGCTATATTTGTGATAAATTCATGTTATTAGACTACAATTAAGCCTATTATGCTCTAGGGGATATTGGTTATAGCTGTTATAGCTAAGTAATTGAATAATTGGCAACTTTGAAAGCATGAAAAGTAGTTTAATTAGGTTAAATTTGAAAATGACATAAAAAGGGTTACAATTGAAATAACAATAGAATGGTCAGTATTGAAACTGGCCAATTCTGTAAAATTCTAAGGCTTAAATCCAATTGGCCAGTTCTGAAACTAGGTAATTAGTAATAGACCATAAATCTCAAACTGGCTAAATCTGCAAGTCTTAAACTAATTCTAAGAAGCTGTCTCGCTACCTCTTTAGTTGCCGCCCCCTACTTGCTCATTCGCAATTACTACCACAAGAAAGTCGCCCCTATCTCTAAAGGGGCTTTATTGAACAATAATGGCTAATTTTGCAAAGCCAAGTCCAAAATAATAGACTGGCTAAAACTGAAAGAGTTTAATCCTAATAAATAAGTAGGCTAGTCCTGCAAATTAATTCTGATAGGCAATAATGAAATAAATACCTATTAAAAGAGGTTAAAATTGAAAGGAAACTAAGATCCAAATCTGACTAAGTCTTAAAGACTTATAGAATAGTGGCCAGAAGTTAAATAAAGGCATAAAGCTGTGTACCAGACCTTGGATAGGTGGGGTTAATAGTAATTAATAATAGGGGTATAAATGGAATGAAAAATGGCATAATTATAGATTTAATAGGGCCTGTGAGGATAAATCAGACATTTAGGCCTAGTATTTCTACAATATTGCACAAAATAAAGGGTATAATAGACCCAACAAAAAGGCATATTAGTTAATAACCT
>JASVEL010008732.1:0-33352 GCA_032618575.1 Nicotiana noctiflora | reverse complement strand
GGGACCTCCGCGGTTCGTTCGCGGCCGCGAGCGGACCGCGAACAGTCAAGATTCAGAGGGCTTCGTTTTTCGCGGTTCATCCGCGACCGCGAGTGGACCGCGGATGAACAGTGCTTCTGTTTCTTCACTGCTTCGTCCAGCCCTCTTCACTTTAGCTCTTCTCTTGGCCTTTTCATCAACTTATGGCTTCAAAATGGCTTTTTAAAGCATCCAATGCATCACATGTACCTGTAAAACACAATCAAACACTAATCAAAGCATTTTGTCCTTTTAACAACATTGTTCTTATAATAAAGTGTGATTATTTAGGGTATAATTATAGTCAAATTCACCTATTATCACCTACCACCCGATTTTCGCCAAAAATCAACCTTCGCCAATTCAAGCCTAAAACTACACCGGACCTCCGAATTAAATTCCGATTGCTCTCCTAAGTCATAAATGATCCCCCCGAAACCAGTCGAATCATCGGAATCCGGTTCCGAGCACTCTAACTCAATAGTCAACTCTAGGTTGACTTCCCATATTCGAGCTTCCTTCAAACATGCTATTTGCTTCATTTTCAATCCAAATCACTCCTAACTCACCTCGATATACTCTAATACTAATATAAAAGCATAAGATATGTAAATTCAAGGTAACGGGGTGGTAATTCCTGTAACGACGGGCAGGGTCGTTAGAGCACGCTATTGACTTCACCAACAACTTTAGAAAATAAAATGCCATTTCGTTCTTCAGGCGGGCTCCTGACTTCAATAATGATATAAACTTCAATTAAAATTTAACGTAAAACGCCATTCCGTTCTTTAGGCGGGCACCTGACTTAAACAATGATTTAAAACTTCAATTAAAACTTAAAGTAAAATGTCATTCCGTTCTTCATGCGAGAACCCGACTTCAACAATTATTTAAAAAATTCAATTAAAACTTAGAGTAAAATGCCATTCCGATCATCAGGCGGGCACCTAACTTCAACAATGATTTAAAAATTCAATTAAAACTTAAAGTAAACGTCATTCCATTCTTCAGGCGGGCACCTGACTTCAACAACGACTTAAAACTTCGATTAAAACTTAAAGTAAAACGCTATTCCGTTCTTCAGGCGGGCACCTAACTTCAACAATGATTTAAAACTTCAATTAAAAGTTAAAGTAAAATGTCATTCCGTTCTTCAGGCAGTCACCTGACTTCAACAATAATTTAAAACATTAATTGATAAAAGATAATGCCTTTCCGTTCTTCAGACGGGCACCTAACTTCAACTGTAACTCGAAAAATAAAACACCATTCTGTTCTTCAGGGGGCACCTGACTTCAAAAATAATTAAAATTTCCACTTAAATTACGCCTTTCCATTCTTCAGGCGGGCACTTGATTTCAACCGTAACTCAAAAAATAAAATGTCATTCCGTTCTTCAGGCGGGCGCGTGACTTCAATAATAACTTAAAACTTCCACTTAAAAAGATAACGCCTCTCCATTCTTCAAGCGGGCACCTGACTTCAACAATGATTTAAAACTTCCACTTAAAAAAAATAACGCCTCTCCATTCTTCAGGCGGGCACCTATCTTCCACAATGATTTAAAACTTCCACTTAGAAAGATAACGCCTCTCCATTCTTTAGGCGGGCATCAACAACAAACTCCAAAAATAAATCTCTATCCCGTTATTCAGGCGGGCACCTGATTTCAATAATAACTTGAAAAATAAAATACTATTCTGTTCTTCAGGCGGGCACCTGACCTCATCAATACCTTTAAAAATATAAACGCCTTTCCATTCTTAAGGTGGGTGCCTGACTTCAACAACAATTTCACATGCATTCTATTACCGTCGTCTCACTTTGCCTCCTAAACCATCCTTCTTCCGGAATTGCCTCCTTTTAGAACTGCTTCCCTCAAAATTCGTATTGTTTTCCCTCTTAACTGCTGGGGATAACACTTCTGCAATTATTTACTTACCTGTTGGGGGCATCTCCTTTCTTTCCCTCCTTTTCTACTTCGCTCAAGGAATTTATTTCTTCTCATGATTGTTGGGGATTAAAATTTTATCAGTTGGGTATTACCCTGTTGAGGATAACACAACTGGGGAATCCCTTTTTTCATTGCTCTTTCAAAACTTCCTTCAAAACTTGTGTTTCGTTCCTCTGAAAGTTGTCGGAGATAACACTGCCGAGGAATTTTCATTCTCTAAAAACTAGTGTTTCATTCTTCCAAAAACTGCTAGGGATGACATTGGCCTTTTGCTTTTTTTGAACACAAGTTTCATCCTTTTGTTCTGTCCGCTGGGGATACAATTTCCTTCAGCAAAGCTTGTTGTTTTCTTTCTTTCGAAACTTCTGGGGATAACACTGGTTCAAAGATCATTTTCTTGTTTTACTGATTTATTTCAAGACTACTCTACTTGAAGCTGGTATTTTTCTTTCCTCCCAAAACTTGTGTTATCTTCCATCTTTCCCAAATGGGTATTTGATTTCAAGAAAATTTTTGCAATGAGAGAAAATTTTCTGCCCTGTTTGATAATCTTCTTTATGGCATTCTTTTCCTCCATCAATGTCATTTACTTTTTCCTGCTTCAAATCAAAGAAAATTTGTTAGTTCAAAATGCGGTGGTTGGTTGTGACGCTCCTGCCGGGGATGGTTCTCTTCCTCTTTCCCTGCTCTGTGTTTCATTGTCAAAACTTGTTGGGGATGTTATTATTTTTTGGGGATGATAATCCTGCTGGGGATAATTTTTTCCTTTCTTGCTTCATCGCCCACCTTGAAGACTCTTTATTTAGAAGCCTTTCACTGCCGTTTTTCACTTGTATCCTGACCCCCTACATTCCCATGACAGTGACTCTATTTGAGTATCTTGCACATTTTACTGATGAACCACTTTCTTTGTTCATCCTTGTCACTAGAAATACCTTTTATGCTGGGGATATCCCTCCTTCTTTTGTGGCATATATATGGAATGGGCATTTCCCCGAACTTTGAGTCTCATTGGCCTTGGCCTTGAGGTCATTAACTTTTGTTTTTGCTGGAGATATCCTCCTTGACGTTGATCTATCCTTTCGTCAATTTCCTCTTGCTGGGGAATATCCTTCTGGACACTGACCTCTGCGCTTGTTCCTTCTTGGCTTACACCACTTGGGTGTTCTACCCAGATCCTGTGTTGCATAATTGGAAAACTGATTGCAGGTTTTGAAGTAATTTCTCACTTGTTTTGACCAAACAGACTCTACTGGGGAATTTTTGGTGAAAGGAGAAAGATAAAAGAAATAGAATAAAAGACAAAGGAATAAGATGGCTCTTGAAAAAGAAAATTTATCAAAATAACAAATAAAACCTATCAAACGTGGATATCAACCCTAATGGTCATGACTTGCACATATGTGCCGTCCTTCGCCGTTAATCGTCTTTCACGATTTCTGTTTGGTTATTTCCACCAGATTCTCATTCCTTATTCGACTTGTAGTGCCCGAAGGTTTTCACTATCAAGTCTCTCTTATTTTGGTTATTCTCCCAATTTTCATCGCCTTTGGTGCCCGTGAAAGTTTTCACCGAGAAGACTCTCTCATTTGTATTACTTTTCAGTTGTGGATTGGGGGTGTTACTGCTAAGACTCTCATATTGTTTTCTGCTGGAGATCAAAGTGTTTTCTTCTGCGAATCAGAGTGCTATGTCCTGATGAAACTCTCTCATTTGCCTGACTTGACCTCTTTTGAATATTGTTCAAAAGGTCTTTCTTTGGACCGTAATGTGTGATTTGGATAGGGCTAGAAAGAAAGGGTATTAAAGGCTCAAAACGAAACAACCTGGGTTCAAAGTTACAACCTTCGAAATCTAGATTTTCCTTACAATAAACACAAATATTTGCCCCAGTTTTTTTATTGGGGATTTTTGTTTTTTGTTACACTATGACCGAGCTGTGAAGCGCCTACTATCCTCCTTGAGGAATCAGGTCAAACTTAGTTCCCAATTCCTCGTTGTTCTAATTCTCCTTTTCAATTATTATTTATTTTATTTTTTTCTTCTTTTCTTCATCTCTTTTTGTTGTTTTGTTGTTTCTTTTATTCTACATTTTTTTTTCTTTGATACTGATTTCGAATGAAGGGTATGAAGGAAAACACATAACGCTCAAAGGGTTAACAAAGGATAAAGTGTTTGGGTAGCAGAACAAAATGCCTTTGTCATTCCAATCTTCAAAACATGTCAAATGCAAACAACATGACTGACATTCGCCATATCTATTAAAGCAGTGTTGGGCAACAATCTCATTTGTATTATCATGAACGACCCCCGTGTTAACATGGCCAACTTGCCTTGTAACGGTTTTCTTTTTACTTGCCTCGGTTTCTCATGACTCGGGCTTCGAATAATCTCAAACCATTTTTATTTCTTTAAATATCCAGATCACCTCCCATTGGTTTTGTGATTAACTTTTAAGATTAGGCCAGAATTTTGTGCACATGTCATGTCACTAGAATCGGCGTTTAAACAAAAGACATAACAAAAGGATAGAAAGAATGACTAGAAATAATAAAGACCAGAATTTGTATTAGATTAATGGTGAATTGGTTCGAACAACAAAACAAACAAGAACAAACCAAAGTACAATCCCCGAAAAAAAACCCGAACCAAACTAAGAAAATTGCTACGACAAAAATGGAAAGATAAGGAGATGGTTTGATACAAGATGATATCCGGATTACAACCCTAAGAATAACTCGGACACGAGAAATGACAAGAGAACAAACCAACAAAGCTCTACTTTGGCTAACCAGGGCATGGAGCGTATTCCCAATTACCAAGCACGACATTTTAGCCACTGGGCCTCGCATCAATATTGCTGAGACCACTATCTGCGTTAATGTCTTCAGTCAATATCCCTAGAGGATCCGTATGCTCCCTGTCAATGCCATTTATCACAATCAAACCTTCTTGGATCATTCTTTCTATTTCCTTTTTAAAAGTACGACAGTTCTCAGTGATGTGCCCTCTAACATTGGAGTGGTATGCACATCGTGCAGTTGGATCAAAGCTTCTTGCATGTCGATCTAGAGTGTATCTGGGGAGTGACTCAATCAGGCTAGCATGTTTTAGCCTTTCAAACAAACTTGAATAAGATTCTCCGATAGGGGTGAGAGCCTTTTCTCGTTTCAGCAACCTCTCATTTCTTAATGGTTGATTTGGGCGGAAACCTGATCCAGGAGATTTTCGGTATGCCCGAGGGGATGGATTGTCATTTTTGTACAGTTGGGTATCCGAAACATGAGGTATGGTTTTGCGAGTTCCTTGGAGAGAAGCATTGCCGAGGAGGGGAGTAGCATTGGGAGAATATAGTTGGACGATGAGAGATGGAGCTACTCGGGTGACTGGGCAAACTATCATAAACGGGTAGATCTTGAGAGTACGGAGAATTATCCGTTATTGTGTTAAGCGTTTGGTTAAGGACAGAGTCCAAGAAGCTAGGTGGTGGCGGGGATGGTGCTTTCCCGGCCATCCATGCCCGATACATGTCTTCCATATGCTGTCTTAACATTTTCACGTCTTCTGCGAACCCGTTGTTCTATTCAACCAGTTGTTTCCGGTAATTAGAACCAATTGTGATGACTTGGCCCATAATCACAGGAATTTCCACCCCGTTATGTTGTAACTATATGTTTTATGCTTTTGTATTGATGTTAGAGCCTATCGGGTGAGTTAGGAGTGAATTGGATTGAAAATGAGGCATATAGCCTTTTTGAAGGAAACTTTAATATGGAAAGTCAACCCGGAGTTGACTATTTAGTTAGAGGGCTCGGAATCAAATTCTGATGATTTGGTTAGTTCCGGGAGGTGATTTTTGACTTAAAGGAGCGATCAGAATTGAATTTGGAGGTCAGGTGTAGAAATAGGCTTGAATTGGTTAAGGTTGAATTTTGGTAAAGTTCGAACGGTAGGTGAGATTTTGATTTGGTGGTCGGAATGGAATTCAGGCAGTTACTGTAGCTTCGTTATGTGATTTTGGAGATGTTCGCTAATTTTTAGGTCATTCAGACGTCGTTTGGTCGGGTTTTTGATTTATTGTGTAATTCGAAATGTTTTGAGGAATTTACGCTTGAATTCGATGTGAACTATGGGTTTTGATGTTGTTAGACGTTTTTTGAGGATCAGAACAAGTTCGAATAAGGTATTAGGATGTGTTGGTGTGTTTGGATGAGGTCTCGGGGGCCTCGCGGTGTTTTCGGATGGCCAAACGAGAGGAAAACATGGAAAAATTACAAACTTGTGTTCTGGTTCTGTTGCTTTCGCTCATGCGGATATGGGAGAGCAAGAGCGAGTGCGCAAAAGCGGACATAGGAGCGCAGAAGCGCTGTTGATCACGGAAGAGGAGATTCTCTTGCAGGAGCGGCATCGCTGGTACGGAAAGTGAGCCGCAGAAGCGGTCCAGGGCCATGAGGTGAAGGATCGCAGAAACGGAAGAATAGCTGCTTAAGCGAGTCCGCAGCGAAAGTCGCCGCCGGAGCGGTTATGTTTTCGCGGAAGCGGACGCGCGGAAGCCGTCCTATGTTCGCAGAAGCGGAATTGGCCGGCTAGGCCTCGAATCGCAGAAGCGACCAGCTGGTCGGGGATACGGGCTCGCAGGAGCGAAATTTTATCCGCAGAAGCGAAAATCGCAGTGAGTTAATTGTATCAGAAGTAAGAAAATTTCAGAAACATTTCACACATTTGGGTCTCGGCTTTAGAGGCTATTTGGGCGATTTTGAAGAGAAACTCAAGGGAATTCGTCAGGTAATCAACTATGGACTCATCTTATGATTAGTATTGATAATATTAAACAATTATATCATGAAAATGGAGGGATTTGGGGTATTCATGGAGGATTTAACCTTAGGATTGAACTTTAGAAAATCAAGGTTTTGAATGGGCAAATGGAGTCCGAATTTGGTAAAATTGATATGCTTAGACTTGTATTGAGATGAGGTTTCCGAATATGTGACTTTCATTGTACTGAGAGTCGGGTTTTGGCAACTTTGCCATTTTTGGTGTAAATTGAGTTGTTTTGATTGGGTGTCATCCCAATGGCCTAATTTGATGTGTATTTACTGTATTTGATCAGATTCTATGCGTGCGGAGCTTGATTCTCGTGGCAAGGGCATCGCGGAGTAGTCGTCGCGTTGTATTAAGGTGAGTAATAGATATGGGTGATGACCAGCGGGTTCGAAACCCCGGTACACCACTTTGTGACGCAGTATGGCAGCGAGACACGTACTCTCCTGTGAGTGCGGGGTCAATTCTAATTGGGGACTATGGCTTAGTCCGACCTGTTGGTACTGTGTTATGATGTTAGGCTATTTTTGAGCCGTCAAACCTCCCTCTCGGATGGTTGCATATTGTATTGTGATATTGGCTACTCCTCAGCGTTAAACCTCCTTCTCAGATGGTTGAGTATACTTATGGGCTATGAGCCAGTTATTGGGATCCCGTGAGGATCGTTAGCACCGTTCTGTGAAATTGACATGCTAGTTTCTACCAGTCTGTAGCTATTACTGTTATCATGATATTTCTAATCTCTCGAACTTGACATTTACTATTTTCAACTAAAAAATGATAAAAGATTTTTCAAAACTACTTTTGAGCCTGCGAGGCTGCATTTGCATATTAGCTGACTGGAAGTGGAGCGGGCTGCGTGCCGCACCGTATATTCATGATATTGTGCTTGGGCTGTAGGAGCCCCTCCGGAGTCTAAACCCCCATAGTGAGCACGGGTACCCAAATTGGATCGGGCTACGCGCCGTAGCGGTCATTTCATGCATTGCATTACATGTAGCTACACCTGCTAGCTGTTTTACTTGTTGTTGATATTGTTGACTCTTTGTTGTTAATATGGAACTGTTACAGGGTATTAGTTACAGCTTTACATTGTGCTTTACTGTGGATTTCTTATCTACGCTGTCTTACCCTTGTTTATTACCACTGAGTCTGGCAGTACTCATTTTACTCCCTGCACCTTGTGTGCAGATCCAAGTACCTTTCAGCAGACCTGATCCGGTAGCCTCTCAAAGGCATTGTGCGGGATAGCCGAGGTAGATGTAGCGTCCGCAGGACCTGACTCCCCTTCTAGTTGCTATTTCATTTCATATTGTCTTTCTTTCCCTACTGAGTTAGTTGTAAACTTTATTACACTTATGTTCTTTAGAGGCTCATGACTCTTGACCCTTCGGTCTTTGGGAGTTGGCATGTGTTGGGACTTGGTTCCCTATTTTTATTATATTTATCACTGTTGTCTTAAAATTTGTTATGCTTCAACGGGATAAGGCGAGCTTCTAGCTGCGTTATCATTATTGATTGGTCAGGCTGGCCTAGCAGTGTGCTGGGTGCCATCACGACCGGATTTGGGGTCGTGACAAGTTAGTATCAGAGCCTAGGTTTACTAGGCCTCATGAGTCTTGAGCTAATTAGTATAGTCTTGTGGATCAGTACGAGGACGCCTGTGCTTATCCTCGGGAGGCTGCAAACCTTTAGGAAACACTTCACTTTTCTTGAACTCTGTCGTGCGATCTTGTTGATCTGAGAACTGAACTTCTATATTCTATTCTCTCGCAGATGGCGAGAACGCGAGCATCAGGACAAGGTGGACGACCTCCATTGCCACCTGCTAGAGGCCATGGGCGCGGTCGTGCTAGAGGTAGAGGTAGGGCAGCTGAGGCAGTGCCAACTGACCCGCCCGTTGTACCTGTTCAGGAGCAGCCCCAGTGGTTGATGCTCCAGCAGCCCTAGTTCAGGCCCAAACTGTATCTATTGCTATTCCTGGCCTTCAGGAGACTCTTGCCCATATACTATCGGTGTGTTCCGGTTTGGCTTAGGTAGTTTCAGCTACCGCTACTACAGCGACATCTCAGACAGGGGGTGGTCAGCAGACCCCTGCAGTTCGCATACCTGAGCAGGTTGTTCAGGGACTTCAGACACCAGAGGATGTCCCCGCTCAGGTGGTTACACCAGTTATTCCTCCAGCTGCACCAGCTCCAAAGCATATGGTTCAGGCTATGCCCGACGACGAGCAGCGTCGTCTTGAGAGATTTGGTAGACTTCGGCCACCCCATTTCAGTGGCGCTGAGGGCGAGGATGCCCAGGGTTTCTTGGATAAGTGTCAGATGATGTTACGTACGACTAGTATTCTTGAGTCCAGTAGAGTTTCATTTACTACCTTTAAGTTTAGTGGTCCCGCATTTGATTGGTGGGAGGAGTTTGAGAGGCGTAGGCCTGCAGGAGCAGTACCTCTCACATGGCAGCAGTTCTCTACTCTCTTCCTAGAGAAGTATACACCACAGTCCCGTCGCGAGGAGCTTCGTTGCCAGTTTGAGTAGTTGGTTCAGGGCGACATGTCAGTGACCTAGTACGAGCTTAGATTCACATAGTTGGCTAGGCATGCCACATGGATGATCCCTACTGATAGGGAGAGGACCAGGTTGTTCATTGATAGCCTCAACTACTCCATCCTCATTCTTATGACCAGAGAGAGAGTTCTATCGTCATAATTCGAGCAGGTTGTAGATATGGCATGCTCCATTGAGGCGGATCATTGCCGAGAGAGAGAGGAGCGAGAGGCCAAGAGGCCTCGTGGTTCTGGTAGCTTCGGTGGTGCTCCATCTAGAGGGCATTTCCAGCAGGGCAGAGGTCGCTCATCTAGACCTTCTCATTCAGGCCGCCTAGAGTAGAGTGGAGGTTCTTATGGTCATGGTCGACAGGGATTCCAGCAGGGTCAGTCTTCACTTAGTGTCCTCCCAGCCCAAAGTGCATCACCTACTTCTTCAGCCCAGGGTTCTTCTGTGGAGAGGGGTTCCCTTCAGTCCCCTTCTCTAGCACCAGGTGCATGTTATGAGTGTGGTGAGTTTGGCCACATGAGGAGACAATGCCCTCGACTCCGTAGGGACAGGACTCGGCAGAGGGATCAGCCCTCATCTTCAGCACCATCTCAGTCTAGTAGAGGTGGAGGTCAGTCTTCGCGTGGTCGCCCCAGGGGCGAGGAGAGATCTGGTGGAGGCCAGGCACGATTCTATGCACTCCCAGACAGGCGTGATGTAGTTGCCTCCGATGCAGTGATTACATGTATCATTTTTGTCTATCACAAAGATGCCTCTGTTCTATTTGATCCAGGGTCCATATATTCTTACGTGTCCTCTTATTTTGCACATCATTTGGGTGCGACTCGGGGTAGTCTTGATTTACCTATTCATGTATCCACCCCCGTGGGTGATACGATTGTTGTGGATCATGTTTATAGATCCTGTGTTATTTCTATTGGGGGTCTGGAGACCCAGGCAGATTTGTTATTGTTGGGGATGGTGGACTTTGATGTTATATTGGGTATGGACTGGTTGTCTCCGTACCATGCTATATTGGACTGTCATGCTAAGACAGTTACGTTGGCCATTCCCTGGTATTTCTCAGATTGAGTGGCGGGGTTCGACTGATTTCGTCCCTAGCCGTGTTATTTCGTTCTTAAAGGCTCGGAAAATGGTTGAAAAAGGGTGTTTATCGTACTTAGCTTTTGTGAGAGATGTGGGAGCTGAGTCTCCTAGCATTGATTCTGTACCTGTTGTGAGGGATTTCCCAGATGTATTCCCCTCAGACCTGCCAGGCATGTCGCCAGACAGGGATATTGATTATGGCATTGACTTGGCGCCGGGCACTCAGCCCATATCCATTCCTCCTTATCGGATGGCACCAGCTGAGTTAAAAGAACTGAAAGAGCAGCTTCAGGAGCTTCTGGATAAGACTTACATCCGCCCTAGTGTGTCCCCGTGGGGTGCGCCGGTGTTGTTTGTTAAAAAGAAAGATGGTTCCATGCAGATGTGTATTGATTATAGGCAATTAAACAAAGTGACATTGAAGAACAAGTACCCTCTACCACGCATAGATGATTTGTTTGATCAGTTACAGGGTGCGAGGGTGTTTTCTAAGATTGATCTTCGTTCAGGCTATCATCAGCTAAAGATCAGGGACTCGGATATTATGAAGACTGCATTCAGGACCCGATATGGTCACTATGAGTTCCTTGTGATGTCTTTTGGGCTGACCAACGCCCCAGCAGCATTTATGCATCTGATGAACAGTGTGTTCAGGCCCTATTTGGATTCATTTGTGATTGTGTTCATTGATGACATTCTAGTCTACTCCCGTAGTCGGGAGGAGCATGCTCAACATTTGAGTATTGTGTTGCAGAGATTGAGGGAGGAGAAGCTATATGCTAAATTCTCCAAGTGCGAGTTTTGGCTCGAGTCCGTAGCATTTCTGGGACATGTGGTGTCTCGTGATGGTATTCAGGTTGATTCGAATAAGATAGAGGCGGTGCAGAGTTGGCCTAGACCGTCCTCAGCTACAGAGATTAGGAGTTTTCTTGGCTTGGTTGGATATTATCGCCGGTTTGTTCAGGGATATTCATCCATTGCATCTTCTTTGACTAGATTGACCCAGAAGGGTGCACCATTCATGTGTTCGGATGAGTGCGAGGAGAGCTTTCAGAAGCTCAAGACAGCTTTGACCACAGCTCCAGTGATAGTATTGCCATCAGCTTCAGGTTCATATACTATTTATTGTGATGCCTCGAGAGTGGGAATAGGTTGTGTGTTGATGCAGGAAGGTAAGGTGATTGCTTATGCTTCTTGGCAGTTAAAGCCACATGAGAAGAACTATCATGTTCATGATTTGGAGCTAACTACCATTGTTCATGCCTTGAAAATTTGGAGGCACTATTTTTACGGCGTGTATTGTGAGGTGTATACCGACCATCGTAGTCTCCAACACTTGTTCAAACAGAAATATCTTAGTTTGAGACAGCGGATATGGCTTGAGTTGCTTAAGGATTATGACATCACTATTTTATATCATCCGGGGAAGGCCAATGTGGTGGTCGATGCTTTGAGCCGGAAGGCTGTCATTATGGGGAGCTTGGCATATATTCCAGTTGAGTAGAGACCATTAACTTATGATGTTCAGGTGCTAGCCAATCGGCTAATGGGTTAGATATTTTGGAGCCCGGCTGGGTATTGGCTTGTGTTGTATCTCGTTCATCTCTTTATAATCGTAATCGTTAGCGCCAGTATGATGACCCACATTTGGCTGTCCTTAGGAATAGAGTTCAGCATGATGGTGCTAGAGATGTCACCATTGATAGTGATGGCATACTAAGGATGTAGGGCCGGATATGTGGGCCCAATGTTGATGGCCTTCATGAGTTGATTCTGGAGGAGGCCCATAGCTCGCGGTATTCTATCCATCCATGAGCCGCGAAGATGTATCAAGATTTGAAACAGCACTATTGGTGGAGAAAGATGAAAATGGACATTGTCAGACATGTAGCACGGTGCCTCAACTGTCAGTAGGTTAAGTACGAGCATCAGAGGCCCGGTTGTGTATTTCAGCTCATTGATATTCCCTAGTAGAAATGGGAGAGGATCACCATGGATTTTGTTATTAGACTCCCTCGGACAGCGAGGAAGTTCGATTCTGTTTGGGTAATTATGGATAGGCTGACCAAGTCAGCTCACTTCATTCTTGTGTGTACTACTTACTCATCAGAGCGGTTGGCAGCGATCTTTATTCGGGAGATTGTCCGGTTGCATGGAGTCCCAGTGTCTATCATATCCGACAGGGGTACCATGTTCACTTCTCAATTTTGGAGAGCATTTCAACGAGAGATGGGTATGCGGGTTGAGTTGAGCACTGCATTTCACCCCCAGACAGACGGGCAGTCTGAGTGTACTATTCAGATCCTAGAGGTTATGTTGCGAGCATGTGTGATTGATTTTGGCGGTTCGTGGGATGAGTTTTTACCACTTGCTGAGTTTTCCTACAACAACAGTTATCAGTCGAGTATTCAGATGGCTCCGTACGAGGCATTGTATGGCAGATGGTGTAGATCTCCCGTGGGATGGTTTGAGTCTAGTGAGGATAGATTGATAGGGACTGAGTTAGTTTAGGATGCTTTGGATAGAGCAAAGTTGATCCAGGAGAGGCTTCGCACAGCACATTCTCGCTAGAAGAGTTATGCAGACCGTAGAGTTCGAGAGTTGTCTTTCATGGTTGGTGACAGAGTATTGTTGAAGGTTTCACCTATAAAGGGTGTCA
The DNA here is from genome assembly GCA_032618575.1 of Nicotiana noctiflora. NCBI lineage: Eukaryota > Viridiplantae > Streptophyta > Magnoliopsida > Solanales > Solanaceae > Nicotiana > Nicotiana noctiflora. The sequence goes on along the minus strand of JASVEL010008732.1, from coordinate 20,256 downwards.
TGAGGTTCGGGAAGAAGGGGAAGTTGAGTCCCAGGTACATTGGTCCTTTTGAGATACTCAGGAGAGTTGGAGAGGTGGCATATCTGTTGGCCTTGCCACCCAGCTTGTCCAGCGTTCATCCAGTATTCCATGTGTCCATGCTCCAGAAGTACATTGGGGATCCATCTCATGTATTAGACTTCAGCACCATTCAGCTGATCTATCCTATGATGTGGAGCCTATTGCTATTTTTGGTCGTTATGTGAGAAAATTGATGTCCAAGGAGATTGCATCAGTTAAGGTTCAGTGGAGAGGTCGACCCATGGAGGAGGCCACTTGGGAGACCGAGCGGGAGATGCGGAGCAGATATCCTCACTTGTTTGAGACTTCAGGTATGTTTCTTGACCCGCTCGAGGACGAGCGTTTGCTTAAGAGGGGAGAATGTGACGACCCGGCCCGTCGTCATGGGAATTACCACCCCGTTATGTTGAAATTGTATGTTTTATGCTTTTATATCAGTGTTAAAGTCTATCGGGAGAGATTGGAATTGAATTAGGAGGTCCGGTGTAGAAATAGGCTTGAATTGGCTAAGGTTAAATTTTGGCGAAGTCCGAACGGTAGGTGAGTTTTTGATCCGGGGGTCGTAATGGAATTCTGGCAGTTCCTGTAGCTTCGTTATGTGATTTTGGAGATGTCCGCAAATTTTCAGTTTATTCGGACGTCGTTTGGTCGGGTTTTTGATTGATTGTGTAATTCGGAATGTTTAAAGGAATTTAGGGTTGAATTCGATGTGAACTATGGGTTTTAATGTTGTTAGACGTGTGTTGAGGATCGGAACAAGTTCGAATAAGGTATTAGGATGTGTTGGTGTGTTTGGATGATGTCCCGGGGGCCTCGGGGTATTTTTGGATGGCCAAACGGGAGGAAAACATGGAAAAATTGCAGACTTGTGTTCTGGTTATGTTCTTTTCGCTCCTGCAGAAATGCGAGCGCAGGAGCGGCATCGCTGGAGCGAAAAGTGAGCTGCAGAAGCGGTCCAGGGCCATTAGGTGAAGGATCGCAGAAGCGGAAGGATAGCCACTTAAGCGAGTCCGCAGAAGCAGACGCCTAGTCGCAGAAGCGGGAAAACCCACAGGAGCAGAATAATTTCCACAGGAGCGGACGCGCGGGAGCGATCCCTGGCCCGCAGAAGCGGAATTGGCTGGCTAAGCCTGGAATCGCAGAAGCGACCCTCTGGTCGTGGATACGGGTTCGCAGAAGCGGGATTTTACCCGTAGAAGCGAAAATCGCAGTGAGTTAATTGTATCAGAAGTTGGAAAATTTCAGAAACATTTCACACATTTGGGTCTCGGGTTTAGAGGCGATTTGGGCGATTTTGAATGGAAACTCAAGGGAATTCGTCAGGTAATCAACTATGGACTCATCTTATGATTAGTATTGATAATATTAAGCAATTATATCATGAAAATGGAGGGATTTCGGGTAATTCATGGAGGATCTAACCCTAGCCTTGAACTTTAGAAAATCAAGGTTTTGAATGGGCAAATGGACTCCGAATTTGGTAAAATTGATATGCTTAGACTCGTATTGAGATGTGGGTTCCGAATGTGTGACTTTCGTGATTTGTCGAGAAGCGTTCCGAGAGTCTAGTTTTGTCAACTTTGCCATTTTTGGTGTAAATTGAGTTGTTTTGATTGGGTGTCGTCCCATTGGCCTAATTTGATTTGTATTTACTGTATTTGATCAGATTCTACACGTGCGAAGCTTGATTCTCGTGGCAAGGGCATCACGGAGTAGTCGTCGTGATGTATTAAGGTGAGTAATAGATGTGGGTGATGACCAGCGGGTTCGAAACCCCGGTACACCACTTTGTAACGCTATATGGCGGTGAGACACATACTCTCCTGTGAGTGCGGGGTCGATTGTGATTGGGGACTATGGCTTAGCCCGACCTGTTGGTACTATGTTATGATGTTAGGCTATTCTTGAGCCGTCAAACCTCCCTCTCGGATGGTTGCATATTGTATTGTGATATAGGATACTCCTGAGTCGTTGAACCTCCTTCTCGGATGGTTGAGTATACTTATGGGCTATTAGCCAGTTATTGGGATCCTGCGAGGATCGTTAGCACTGTTCTGTAAAATTTACATGCTAGTTTCTACCAGTCTGTAGCTATTACTGTTATCATGATATTTCCAATCTCTGGAACTTGACATTTACTGTTTTCAAATGAAATATGATAAAAGAGTTTTCAAAACTACGTTTGAGCCCGCGAGGCTGCATTTGCATTTAGCTGGCTGGTAGTGGATCGGGCTGCACGCCGCACCATATATTCATGATATTGTGCTTGGGCTGTAGGAGCCCCTCCGGAGTCTGAACCCCCACAGTGAGCACGGGTACCCAAATTGGATCGGGCTACGCGCCGTAGCGGTCATTTGATGCATTGCATTGCATTTAGCTACACCTGCTAGCTGTTTTACTTGTTGTTGATATTGTTGCATCTCTGCTGTTAATATAGGACTGTTACAGGGTATTAATTACAACTTTACATTGTGCTTTACCGTGGATTTCTTATCTACGCTGTGTTACCCTTATTTATTACCACTGAGTCTGGTAGTACTCATTTTACTCCCTGCACCTTGTGTGCAGATCCAGGTACCTCTCAACAGACCTGATTCGGTAGCCGCTCAGAGGCATTGTGCGGGACAGTCGAGGTAGCTGCAGCGTCCGCAGGACCTGACTCCCATTCTAGTTGTTATTTCATTTCATGTTGTCTTTCTTTCCATACTGAGTTAGTTGTAAACTTTATTACACTTATGTTCTTTATAGGCTCATGACCCTTCGGTCTATGGGAGTTGGCATGTGTTGGGACTTGGTTCCCTGTTTTTATTATATTTATCACTATTGTCTTAAAATTTGTTATGCTTCAACGGGATAAGGCGAGCTTCTAGCTCCGTTATCGTTCTTGATTGATCAGGCTGGCCTAGCAGTGTGTTGGGTGCCATCACGATCGGATTTGGGGTCGTGACACCAATCCACTCACTTCTGAGGTTTTCTGCCATTACCTCATGACTTTGCGTTATAGGGAAGCGTCACTTTAGAACCACAACCAACCACCCTTCTGGTTATGAACACAACAAAGTGAAGCCATCATGTTAGCATTAGGGCATTTGACAAATTCTCACATCAAGGATACAATGCACCTAGGCAGTTAAACCTTTTTATCATGCATTTGCTTTAGTTAGGTACGGCATTCCGACTTCTTATATCTATGCTTCCCAAACTTTCATTTATTTTCTTTCTTTATTGTCACGACCCAGATTTTCCCCCAACATCAGGATCGTGATGGCGCCTACTCGTGGTAGCTAGGCAAGCCACTGTATTCATACTATCCTGTTTTTAACACAATTGTAATTAAATAAATGCGGAATACTTTATCGAAATAGAAATAACTAAATACAAAGTGAAAATCATACCGAAATCCTCTACCCAAGACGTGGAGTCACCAACTCACGAACTACTATGGAATACTACACATAAAAGTCTGAAGAAAATATAACATAATTCTGTTTGTCTCGGAACAAAGAGACTACAGATAATAACATAATGAAAGAGAGAGACGCCGGGCCTGCGGACGTCTGCAAGCTACCTCGGTCTCAAATATGATCAACTCCCACGCAATCAATTTACTGCTGCTGCTGCTCCTGATCGTAACCCGGAGCTGTGCAAAAACGCATAGAAGTGTAATATCAGCACAACCGACCCCATGTGCTGGTAAGTGCCTGGCCTATCCCGGCGAAGTAGTGACAAGCCTAGGACCAGACACCCACATAAACCTGTGCAATTCAATATCTATGTATACCACATAATAACAAGAAATAACCAGGTAATAACACAATAATGAATATCTTAAAGAATTCAACAATTAATAACAACAGTTAATAAATTCACAAGGAAAAACAAAGTATAATGTAAACACAAGTAATATCAATTCAAGAAATAGCAAGCAGTTGCACGGCATCACCCTTCGTGCTTTTACTCTCATCCTCACCAAATAAACAAATAAAGTACACGGCATCACCCTTCGTGCTTTTACTCTCATCCTCACATCCATAATACGGCATGATCCTTCGTACATGGTTCAATAACAGGGCACGGCATGATCCTTCGTGCATAATCAATAAATAAACATGGCACGGCATTAACCTTCGTGCATAAATAATAAATAAACATGGCACGGCATCACCCTTCATGCATTATCACTCTTCCTCACCCAAATAACAATCACAGTTAAGGGCAAAGAAAGAAACAGTAATTCATAAACCGTCCCATCAAGGGCAATCAATAATTATCATCACAACAAGTCCCAACAAGGGAGAACAATAACAATTCATCTGTAATATATCTCAAAATAATCATTTTCCAACGACTCACGGTCATACTAGACGCCAGTGTATGGATGCTCGTCACCACAGCCCATACACCGCACTCGATCACATAACACATAACACATAACACATAATCCTATTCCCTCAAGCTAGGATAGAACAAACACTTACCTCGAGTGTTTATGAACAATTCAATCCGTGGAAATGTCTTTTTCTTTCAACTTTGGCTCCAATCCAATTGTATCTATACACAATTGATTTAATATCATCAATACTACTCAACAAACTAATTCTTAAGACCAAATACATCTTTTACAACATTCTGCCTGAATAGTGAATTTCAACCCCGGGCCCACATGGTCGGAATTCGGGGTTAGGACCAAAATCCGGCTACCCATCCCCCCACGAGTTCATGTATATAATTTGTTTCAAAATCGGACCTCAATTCGAGGTCCAATTCCCCAATTTATGAAAAACCTATTTTCTAACAAAAACAAGAATTTTACCATGAAAATCATTGATTTTTAATGAAAAACATGTTTAATGATGTTAGGAATTGAAAGAATTAAGTAAAAAGTGACTTACAATCGTTTTGATGAAGAAGAAATCCTTGAAGAATCGCAAACGGGTGTTTTGGTTTTGTAAAAAGTGAAGAAATGACTCAAATTCGTGTTTTTCAGGTCTCTGTGTTCGCATTTGCGAACATGGGCTCGCAATTGCGAACCCCGACCAATTTCTGGAGTTTGAAAAATAAGCTAAGGCTGGGAAGTTCGCATTTACGAACAATGGTTCGCATTTGCGAACCAAGGCAGTATGGGGAATGTTCGCATTTGCGAACATTTGTTCGCATTTGCGAACATAAGCAGGCACTGGGGACCTTCGCAAATGCGAACAAGGCTGGGCCAAAGGGGGCTTCGCATTTGCGATGAAGGTTCGCATTTGCGAGCCTTGCCTTACACTGTCCCCTTCGCAATTGCGAGAAATTCTTCGCAATTGCGAAGCCAACAACTGGGTGAAAAACCAGCAGTTCAAAATTTCAGGATTTCATCCAACGGCCTATCAAATCTTTACCCGAGCCTCCCGGGCTCCAAACCAAACATGTACATAACCTCAAAAACACATTATGGACTTGTTCGTGCGATCACATCGCCAATATCACTTCGTTTTAATCAAATCAAGCCTCAAACTCATGATTTTCATACTTTTGATTTTCAAAACTTCTTAACTTGGAACTCAAGGTCCAAAACATCTCAAACGACATCCGAATGTCACCAAACTTTACAGAAATCACATATATAATATTTAAGACTTGTACCGGGCGTCGGAACCAAAATACGAGCCCGATACCAAGGTCAATTAATTTATTTCCTTTAATAGTTACATCAAAAACAATTTCACATAAAAATTCATAACTTGGGCTCTAGGCCTCAGAATTCGACTCTGGACGCATGTCCAAGTCCCATATTTTTCTACGGACCTCTCGGGACCATCCAATCTCGGTCCGGATCCGTTTACCAAAAATGTTGACCGAAGTCAACCATATCAATATTAATATCATTTTTATCCAAATTTCTCATAGAATTCATATTTTCTATCACAAAATCTTTCTCGCTATATGCTCGGATCGTGCACGTAAATCGAGGCAACATAGAATGAGGTTTTCAAGGCCTTAGAAGCTCGAAATGATTAATTAAATAAGTGATGACCCTTTGGGTCGTAACAATCTCCACCTCTAAAACAACCGTTCGTCCTCGAACGGACAAAAGAAGGAAGTACCTGAGTCAGGAAACAAGTGTGGGTAGCGGCTCCGCATGTCAAACTCGGACTCCCAGGTCGATGCCTCAGGAGGCTGACCTCTCCACTGAACACGCACAGAAGGATAACTCTTCGACCTCAACTGTCGAACCTGCCGGTCTAGAATAGCCACCGGCTCCTCCTCGTAAGATAGATCATTGTCCAATTGGACAGTATTGAAGTCTAACACATGTGTGGGATCGCCGTGGTATCTCCGAAGCATAGATACATGAAAAACTGGATGCACGGCTGATAAGCTAGGCGGCAAAGCTAATCTGTAAGCCACCCCTCCCACTCTGTCTAAAATCTCAAATGGACCAATATACCTAGGGCGGAGCTTGCCCTTCTTCCCGAACCTCATCACGCCCTTCATAGGCGACACTCGGAGCAATACTCGTTCACCAACCATGAAATATACATATCGAACTTTACGATCCGCATAAGTCTTCTCCCTGGACTGAGCTGAACGCAATCTCTCCTGAATAGTCTTGACCTTATCCAAGGCCTCCTGAACTAAGTCGGTACCTAACAACCGAGCCTCTCCCGGTTCAAACCATCCAACTGGTGATCGACATCGCCTACCATACAACGCCTCATACGGAGCTATCTGGATGCTAGATTGGTAACTGTTATTGTAGGCGAACTCTGCTAATGGCAGAAACTGGTCCCACGAGCCTCCGAAATCAATAACACATGCTCGAAGCATGTCCTCAAGAATCTGAATAGTCCTCTCGGACTGGCCATCCGTCTGAGGATGAAATGCTGTACTCAACTGAACCTGGGTACCTAATTCCTGCTGGACCGCTCTCTAGAACCGCGAGGTAAACTGCGTACCCCGATCAGAGATAATAGATACTGGCACCCCATGGAGACGAACAATCTCTCTAATGTAAACCTCCGCTAACCTCTCCGACGAGTAGGAGACAGATACTGGAATAAAGTGTGCTGATTTGGTCAGCCTATCAACAATGACCCAAATAGCATCAAATTTCCTCCGAGTCAAAGGAAGTCCAGTAACGAAGTCCATAGTGATCTGCTCCCATTTCCACTCGGGAATTTCAATCCTCTGGAATACACCACCAGGTCTCTGGTGCTCATATTTCACCTGCTGACAATTTAGACACCGAGCGACATACGCAATGATATCTTTCTTCATTCTACGCCACCAATAGTGCTGCCGCAAGTCCTGGTACATCTTTGCGGTGCCCGGGTGAATAGAATACCGCGAACTGTGGGCCTCCGCTAAGGTCAACTCTTGAATCCTTTCGACATTGGGCACACAAACTCGACCCTGCAATTTCAATATCCCATCATCATCTAGATTTACCTGTGTGGCACCTCCCCGCTGTACTGTATCTCTCAACTCACGCAAATGAGGATCATCAAATTGCCTCTCACTGATACGCTCTAATAAAGAAGAACGAGCGACCGTGCAGGCTAACACCCTGCTAGGCTCAGAAATGTCTAATCTCACGAACCGGTTGGCTAAGGCCCGGACATCTAGAGCTAATGGTCTCTGATTGACCGGAATATATGCAAGACTACCCATGCTGGCATACTTTCTACTCAATGCATCGGCCACCACATTGGCCTTACCCGGGTGATATAAGATAGTAACATCATAGTCTTTTAGCAACTCTAACCATCTCCGCCGTCGTAGATTCAACTCCTTCTGCTTGAACAAGTACTGTAGGCTTTTGTGATCATTGTACACCTCACATGTCACACCATATAGATAATGCCTCCAGATCTATTAAGGCATGAACCACTGCTGCTAACTCAAGATCATGAACCGGATAATTCTTCTCATGTATCTTTAATCGCCTCGAAGCATAAGCGATAACCTTACCATCCCGCATCAATACCGCTCCAAGCCCTATACGAGATGCGTCACAATAAACCGTATAAGGCCCCTGCACCCGTAGGTAGTATCAACACTAGCGCGGTGGTCAAGGCTGTCTTGAGCTTTCGAAAGCTCGCCTCACACTCCTCTCGACCACCGAAACCGGACACCCTTCTCGGGTCGAACCCGGTCATCGGGCCGCAACAAAGAAAACCCTCTACAAAATGACGGTAGTAACCTCGCTAATCCCAAGAAACTCCGGATCTCGCTCACCGAAGTTGGTCGAGGCCAACTCCGGACTCGCCTCAATCTTCTTCGGGTCTACCTCGAATACCTTCCACCGATACAATGTGACCCGTAAATGCTACCGAACTTAGCCGTAACTCACATTTAGAAAATTTGGCATATAGCCGGTTATCTTTCAGAGTCTGAAGAACCACTCTGAGGTGTCGCTTGTGCTCTTCCTGGCTGCGGGAGTACACCAGGATGTCATCTATGAAGACTATCACGAACAGTTCTAAGTAAGGCCTGAATACCCGATTCATCAACTCCATGAATGCTGCCGGGGCATTGGTCAACCCGAAGGACATGACCAAGAACTCATAATGCCCATATCTAGAGCGAAAGGTTGTCTTAGGAATGTCGGCCGCCCTGATCTTCAGCTGATGGTAGCCTGACCTCAAGTCTATCTTAGAGAATACCCTCGCTCCCCGGAGTTGGTCAAACAAATCATCAATCCTCGGCAGTGGATATTTATTTTTGATAGTCACCTTGTTTAACCGCCGGTAATCAATACACATCCGCATCGAGCCATCATTCTTCTTTACAAATAATACAGGTGCTCCCCAGGGGGAAACACTGGGCCTGTAAAAGCCCTTCTCAAGAAGGTCTTGCAACTGATCTTTTAACTCATTTAACTCTGGCGGGCCATACGATAGGGTGGAATAGAGATGGGCTGAGTGCCCGGTGCCAAATCGAATACAGAAGTCAATATCCCTGTCGGGTGGCATGCCCGGCAGGTCTGAAGGAAAAACCTCCCGAAACTCCCGTGCAATAGGGACCGACTCAATGGAAGGAACTTCTGCGCCGGAATCACGAACATAAGCCAAATAAGCTAGACACCCCTTCTCGACCATACGTCGAGCCTTAACATAGGAAATAACAATGCGAACGGAGTGGCTTGAGGTACCTTTCCACTCTAGTCGGGGTGACTCTGGCAAGGCTAAGGTCATCGTCTTAGCATGACAATCAAGAATAGCATGGTATGGGGACAACCAGTCCATCCCCAATATGACATCAAAATCTACCATATCCAAGAGCAACAGATCAACACGGGTCTCAAGACCCCCAAATATAACTACGCACGAACGATGCACCCGATCGACTACAACGGAGTCACCCACTGGTGTAGCCACATAAACTGGAATATCCAGAGCATAGCCGGGCACAGCCAAATACGGTGCGAAGTAGGAAGACACATAGGAATATGTAGATCCAGTGTCAAATAATACTGAAGCACCTCTGCCACACACAAGAATAGTACCCGTAATCACGGCATCTGATGCCTCTCGCCTCGCCCGGCCGGTAAAGCATAGAATCGGGATCCGCACCTCCCCTCTCAGCTGCGTCTCTATGACGACCATCAACCGGCCGACCTCTACCTCTCGCTGGACCGTCTCCACCTCTACGGTCTCCACCTCCACCTCTATAATCTCTACACCCGCCTCTCGGCCGGGCCGGGCAGCCGAGGGTCGACCGGGGCTCGAATCATGTGACGAGGACCTCGCCGCCGAGAGTTGCCCGCCGCTATAGGGCAATTCCCGATAAAATGACCCGGGTCACCACAACCGTAGCAACTCTTAGACCGATAGGGCCGCTGGCCCCGACGACCCGAATGGCCTCCATGAACACTCTAAAGAGGCCGAGCATTAACAGGAGACTCGGTCTCAATAATGCCCCCCAAAACCACGATCACCCGATCCACCCCGCGAGGCTCGAAGGGCGGAATGAAAAGGCCCGGAGGACCGGCCTCTATCAAAGGATTCTCTCCTACCAGAAAAAAAACCTCACCAAACCTCGCCCGAATGACGAGGCCTCTTATCCGAAGAATAACCGCCTCCCTAGCAAGAGCCATCTCAACTCTGCGTGCTGCATTGGCCGCCTCCTGAAATGATATGTCACTCCCCACGCCCATAGCCATCCGGAGTCTAATCGGCTGATTAAGCCCATCTATAAATCCGCGGACCCTCTCCCGCTCCGTGGGAAGTATCACCACCGCATGACGAGCCAAGTCGATAAATCTCATCTCATACTATGTAACCGTCATAGTGCCCTGACGGAGGCGCTCAAACTGCCTCCGAAGTACATCCCGCTCTGAGTAGCAGGGAGAAACTTCTCCATAAATAGTTCCGCAAACCGGTCCCATGATAAAGCTGGGGACCCTGCCGGTCGAGTCAAGCAATAATCTCTCCACCAAGTCTTGGCGGATCCTGCAAGCCTGAAAGTACAAAAATCAACTCCGTTTGTCTCCACGATCCCCATAGTCTTGAGAATCTCATGGCAACTGAATAAGAAGTCCTGAGGATCCTCTGATGCGGCTCCACCGAATGTAGTGGTAAATAGCTTGGAGAACCGATCAAGCCTCCATAACGAATCGTAAGTCATGGCCGCTCCATCACCAGCATGAGCCGTGGTACCCGACCGAGTGGCCACACCGGGCCGGATTACCGGTGCTCGAGGCCGAGGAGCCACCGGCTCCCGAGTACGAGCAACAGGAGTCCGGGCCCCTCCTCCACCCGAGAAGTGGCTGGGGCAACCGATAATAAACCCGCTTCCGGTAACGTCGTCCATGAATCTCGCTATTCCGACCAAAGCATCCCGCAGATCCGGGTAAATAAAGCCTCTCACGGGACCTGAGCTGGGCCCACTGGAGCTGCTAGAACCGGAACCTCCTCGTCAATCTCAATACGAGGCTCCACCTCTCGGAGTAGCTGCTCGGGGCCGAGCTCTACCCCTACCACGGCCTCTCGATACGCCCTTGGCCCCCGCGCCCCACCGGAGCCGTCCGGGCTCCGGCCGCCGGTCGCCGGACGAAGAAGCGCGTGTCCTTACCATCTCGCGAAAGGACGTAATAGAAATTCAATCCGCAATTGAGGAACAAGTCGCACGACAAGAGAGAACAAATAAGAGACTCTTTCCTAACTCAATAGACTTTGGAGGACAAGTACAGGACGTCTCCGTACCTACCTCTCAAATTCTACTAAGCTTGTTCGTGAGTGGCGAGACCTATGTAACCTAGAGCTCGATACCAACTTGTCACGACCCGGATTTTCCCCCAACATCGTGATCGTGATGGCGCCTACTCGTGGTAGCTAGGCAAGCCACCGTATTCATACTATCCCGTTTTTAACACAATTGTAATTAAATAAATGCGGAATACTTTATCGAAATAGAAATAACTAAATACAAAGTGAAAATCATACCGAAATCCTCTACCCAAGACGTGGAGTCACCAACTCACGAACTACTATGGAATACTACACATAAAAGTCTGAAGGAAATATAACATAATTCTGTTTGTCTCGGAACAAAGAGACTACAGCTAATAACATAAATAAAGAGAGAGACGCCGGGCCTGCGGACGTCTGCAAGCTACCTCGGTCTCAAATATGATCAACTCCCACGCAATCAATTTACTGCTGCTGCTGCTCTTGATCGTAACCTGGACCTGTGCAAAAACGCACAGAAGTGTAGCATCAGCACAACCGACCCCATGTGCTGGTAAGTGCCTGGCCTATCCCGGCGAAGTAGTGACAAGCCTAGGACCAGACACCCACATAAATCTGTGCAATTCAATATCTATGTATACCACAGAATAACAAGAAATAACAAGGTAATAACACAATAAGGAATATCTTAAAGAATTCAACAATTAACAATAGTTAATAAATTCACAAGGAAAAACAAAGTATAATGTAAACACAAGTAATATCAATTCAAGAAATAGCAAGCAGTTGCACGGCATCACCCTTCGTGCTTTTACTCTCATCCTCACCAAATAAACAAATAAAGTACACGGCATCACCCTTCGTGCTTTTACTCTCATCCTCACATCCATAGTACGGCATGATCCTTCGTACATGGTTGAATAACAGGGCACGGCATGATCCTTCGTGCATAATCAATAAATAAACATGGCACGGCATTAACCTTCGTGCATAAATAATAAATAAACATGGCACGGCATCACCCTTCGTGCATTATCACTCTTCCTCACCCAAATAACAATCACAGGTAAGGGCAAAGAAAGAAACAGTAATTCATAAACCGTCCCATCAAGGGCAATCAATAATTATCATCACAACAAGTCCCAACAAGGGAGAACAATAACAATTCATCTGTAATATATCTCAAAACATTTTCCAACGACTCACGGTCATACTAGACGCCAGTGTATGGATGCTCGTCACCACAGCCCATACACCGCACTCGATCACATAACACATAACACATAACACATAATCCTATTCCCTCAAGCTAGGATAGAACAAACACTTACCTCGAGTGTTTATGAACAATTCAATCCGTGGAAATGTCTTTTTCTTTCAACTTTGGCTCCAATCCAATTGTATCTATACACAATTGATTTAATATCATCAATACTACTCAACAAACTAATTCTTAAGACCAAATACATCTTTTATAACATTCTGCTCGAAATAGTGAATTTCAACCCCGGGCCCACATGGTCGGAATTCGGGTTAGGACCAAAATCCGGTTACCCATCCCCCCACGAGTTCATGTATATAATTTGTTTCAAAATCGGACCTCAATTCGAGGTCCAATTCCCCAATTTATGAAAAACCTATTTTCTAACAAAAACAAGAATTTTACCATGAAAATCATTGATTTTTAATGAAAAACATGTTTAATGATGTTAGGAATTGAAAGAATTAAGTAAAAAGTGACTTACAATCGTTTTGATGAAGAAGAAATCCTTGAAGAATCGCAAATGGGTGTTTTGGTTTTGTAAAAAGTGAAGAAATGACTGAAATTCGTGTTTTACAGGTCTCTGTGTTCGCATTTGCGAACATGGGTTCGCAATTGCGAACCCCGACCAATTTCTGGAGTTTGAAAAATAAGCTAAGGCTGGGAAGTTCGCATTTGCGAACATTTGCTCGCATTTGCGAACACTGGCAGTCAAAGGGATGTTCGCATTTGCGAACACATGCTGTATAAGGCAGTGTTCGCATTTGCGAACAATGGTTCGCATTTGCGAACCAAGGCAGTATGGGGAATGTTCGCATTTGCGAACATTTGTTCGCATTTGCGAACATAAGCAGGCACTGGGGACCTTCGCAAATGCGAACAATTGTTCGCATTTGCGAACAAGGTTGGGCCAAAGAGGGCTTCGCATTTGCGATGAAGGTTCGCATTTGCGAGCCTTGCCTTACACTGTCCCCTTCGCAATTGCGAGAAATTCTTCGCAATTGCGAAGCCAACAACTGGGTGAAAAACCAGCAGTTCAAAATTTCAGGATTTCATCCAACGGCCTATCAAATCTTTACCCGAGCCTCCCGGGCTCCAAACCAAACATGTACATAACCTCAAAAACACATTATGGACTTGTTCGTGCGATCACATCGCCAATATCACTTCGTTTTAATCAAATCAAGCCTCAAACTCATGATTTTCATACTTTTGATTTTCAAAACTTCTTAACTTGGAACTCAAGGTCCAAAACATCTCAAACGACATCCGAATGTCACCAAACTTTACAGGAAATCACATATATAATATTTAAGACTTGTACCGGGCGTCCGAACCAAAATACGAGCCCGATACCAAGGTCAATTAATTTATTTCCTTTAATAATTACATCAAAAACAATTTCACATAAAAATTCATAACTTGGGCTCTAGGCCTCAGAATTCGACTCTGGACGCATGTCCAAGTCCCATATTTTTCTACGGACCTCTCGGGACCATCCAATCTCGGTCCGGATCCGTTTACCAAAAATGTTGACCGAAGTCAACCATATCAATATTAATATCATTTTTATCCAAATTTCTCATAGAATTCATATTTTCTATCACAAAATCTTTCCGGCTACATGTTCGGATCATGCACGTAAATCGAGGCAACATAGAATGAGGTTTTCAAGGCCTCAGAAGCTCGAAATGATTAATTAAATAAGTGATGACCCTTTGGGTCGTCACATTTATTTTTTATAGTCGAATCTTATGGAGATTTCCTACGTGTAATGACCCCACATGAATCAGACCTTACGAAGTTCGGCCAATACACGGTAAATAACAGCAAAACACATTTCTTTTTTCATTTTTTATAATACAACTAACTTGATAACACATGGTTTAAAAACTGACCATACTGAATAAACTTTGACGAAAAGAATACTTACACACTTGAAAATCAAACAACCCACATACTCTAATCAAATGGAATACAACAAATGGCCAGCTTCCTTTCCCTGTTTGCCAATTTCAACCAAATGGTTGTTTCTGCAAATGTGGCCCCTTCCCAATTTAACTTGTTTGTTCTTTTACGAAAACAGCCTTTCGACAACTCAAAGATACTCTAAGGCTATCTCGGCAAGAACGGTTTAATACATTGCCGAAGCTGGCTCGGCTTATGTTGACCAAAAATCACAACGGCATTCACTTGCCTACTGACTCTTTTTTTCTTATTTTTTTTTTCAAAATTTAATTAAAGACCTGGTTTTACAAACATGGCCTTTCAGCAACTCGGGTACAAAGATTATAAGGCTGTGTGAGTCAATCGGTCAAAATAAAAAAAATGACCCAAAGGTGGCTGTTTATAGAAAATCAGCCTTACGCCGTCCCTTTCAGGAACATTCGACTATTTTTGACAAAAAACAGCATCACCAGACTTATTTATGACTCTTTTTCTTGTTTTTTTTTAAATACATAGAAAACCCGATATTGCAAACACGCCCTTTCAGTGCCTCGGGGACGAAGATTATAAGACCGCGTTAGCTAACCGGCCAGAATCCTAAAGAAATGGCCAAAGGTGGCCATTTATGAAAAGACAGCCTTCCGGTGTCCCTTTCGAGAACATTCGACTATTTTTGATAAACGACGTCACCCGACTTATTTATGATTTTTTTTTTTCTTTTCAATAATAAAACCATATATTGCAAACACGGCCTTTCAGTGCCTTATGGATGAAGATTTTAAGGTTGTATGGGTCAACCTACTAAACATCTACAAAATGATCACAGGTGGACATTTATGCAAAGTTAGCCTTCCGGCGTCCGTATTGGAAAAATTCGGTTATATTTGACAAAAGCGGCATCACCCGATTTATTTATGATAAAAGTTAAAATTTTCATTTTTTTTGTGTGTGGCTATTTTTTCAAAAGGGGAGGTTGGACCCGATGAGGCTTGGCTACGTATCTCACGTCCGGTGAGAATCAAACCAGCGTATTTCTGTTTGGATAAAAGAAACTATTTTTGAAAACAATGATATTTCTTTTTCTTTTATTTTTTTAATTTTATTAGCAAGCAAAATGAACTATTTTTGAAAACAGGACTATTGTTTTTTTTTTTCAATTCACTTGCATATAAGACGAACTATTATATTTTTTTATTTTATTGGCAAACAAATAACTTTTTTGTAAGAGTAAAATCACACATTTTTTTATAATTGATAAATAAAGCAAACTTTTCAACTATTTATTTATTTATTATTTTTACTTTTATTTTTTTAAAATTGTGGTTTCTTTTCCTTTTAAGTAAAAAAACAAACTATTTTAAAATTAATAATTTTTTTTCTTATTTTTATTCTCAGCATCCGGTAGAGTTTTGACACTACTTGGGCATTGGTTTGTTTCTAAAAATGAGTAGTTATATCTCTACACTGTTATTTACGCCCGACTCTTTTTTTTATACCATTTTCTAATATTCCCGATTTTCATAATCTGGTCAACATGCAACTCTTAAGCAAATAAATGCATAAAACAAATAGGATGCAACAGAATTGTCACGACCCTACTTCACCAATCGTGAACCTGTCATGACAGCACCCAGTCTTTGCGACTAGGTAAGCCTAACAGAATGCGAAATATTACATCTTTTACGAACAACAAGAAAATAATAGCGAAAAAACATAGAAAATATAATAGGTGCCGCTCAGCACATACATTTTACCATAATTTCTAGAATATACTACCACCAACACCCGGAATCTCATGGGCAAACACAAGCTAAAGAGAACAAAACTGTGGCTCTATCCACCTAGAGTATCTATACAACCGAAACAAAAGGAAATAACTAGTGTCACTATGGAAGAACAGAAGAAGACCCTCCGGATCTGCGAATGCAGTAGATGCATACCTCGAGTCTCCTGAAGTACTCCACAATCACCGATAATGTGCCTGATCAGAGGGACCTGGATCTGCACAACAAAAAGTGTGCAGAAGAGTAGCATGAGTATACCATGGCGGTACTCAGTAAGTGCCAAGCCTAACCTCGATGGAGTAGTGACGCGGAAGGTCGGGGCCCTACCGAGAATAATAATAATAATAATATATCGAACAATGTACAACATGAGTAAATCAAAAATAACAGCAAAAGAAGATAGAAACTACAAGTCATCTACGACTAAGCTAACAAAGAAAATTAACACAACAAGTACATAATCAATAGCACAGGATCTCCAGGAATTGAACCAGTAATCCAATTAACTGAGTAGCACAGGATCTCCGGGAATTGAATTTGCAATCCTTTATATCAGTGGCAAGGATCTATGGGAATCAACCCGCAGTCCATTCGTATCTGTATCATAGGATCTCCGGGAATTGAACACGCAGTCCATTCATATTAGTATCACAGGATCTCCGGGAATTGAACCCCTATTCCTTTTATATCAGTATCACACGATCTCTAGGAATTGAACCCGCAATCCCTTTTATATTAGTATCACAAGATCTCCGGGAATTGAACCCGCAATCTTTTATATCAGTAGCACTGAATCTCCAGGAATCGAACCCGCAGTCCACAAAACACAACACAATCAAACAAGAGAAAATGCAGAGAGAAATGAAATACACTGCAATGATTAACAATTAAATTCAATCTCGACATGTTACAAGAAATTCAATTAAGATAAGTAGGCATTTAGACAGTTAATCCTATCTAATCATGCTTCCCTAGCTAACACAGGATAAGTCTTGCAATTAAACCGATCAAATAACAGAGATTACACTGATTGAGCAATTCAAGTAAAGTGGATTTTTTAACAATTTGCGCAAGACACTTACCTCAATTCAAGCAATTAATGATGCTTCCCTAGCTAACGCAAGATCCCCCACACGAGGTTACACAAGCCACTTACCTCAATCCCGGTATAAAACCGCTAAGAAATAATGCCTTTGCCATGAGTATCCGACTCCGAGTGGCCCAAATCTATTCAAACCAATTATATAATGTAAATAAAATCGCAAGTAACTAATTACAGTGTTAAAATTAAAGCTACAGCGCAAAAATGGGTAAAATGACCAAAATACCCCTCCATCCATCGGCTCGGAATTGAAATAATTTTACGTTTTTGGAAACCTCGTACTCTCACGTGTCTAACCATATAAAATTTATCAAAATCGAAGTTTGTTTGCCCCTTCAAATCATCAAAGTTTGTTCTAAGAAATTTACACATATAGGCGATTTCACAAGAATCAAAATTAGCCATACATACCTGATGATGAGTTTTCTTCCGTTAACTTCCTACTTTATGTTTACCCAAGATATCCTACTCTTGCCAACCTTGTTCTTGAAGACTCTTACTTCTACTCACTTCTTTTTACTAGAAATCAAGTTCAATAATCATGCATGAGTGTAAAAATTCTATTCTCAAAAGCTATTATATGCAAACCTCTCTTTACACAATTTAAAACTGAAAATCAAAGTAAATAGTTAGGGTTTTTACCTTGAAAAGATTGGGGAAGTTGAATCCTTGCCCTAGGATCCCTTGGAATTAAGTGGTTGGAACAATCCTTGAAGATAAGGAACTTCTCTCTCTAAAACCCCTCTCTTCTCTCTCTAATTTTGGTAAGATGATATGAGAAAATGAGGGTGAAAGGTGTTATATTAAAGAAGAGATCGGGTCAAAATGTTACAAAAATCTGGACCGGGTCAATTATGCGGTGCACTTTGCGACCGCAGAATCAACATGCGGTCCGCATAGTGACCGCAGAATGGCCTCAAAATTCACTCAAGTTCTGTTACAGAATGCGACCAATATGCGGTCCGCATTCTTGATCTGCGGTCGCAAAGTGCACCACAGATTCACTATGCGATCGCATATCGACCGCATTTTCAACACGATTTTTGGGAGACTTCTGTTAAGCTCTGCGGCAAGAATGCGGTCCGCATAGCAGATTTGCGGTCGCATTCTTGACCGCAAAATTGACACTTTTCGGAAAAATTAATTCTCTACATTTTTGAAACTTAAATCACTACCAAGGGTCCGAACCGCAGCGAGCTTGCGAGCCGCGAAGAATTCTACGCATTCCTAACACATTATTCGGACCATGACACTATAACTACTAGGTTTTATGCACAAATATTTTATGGGGCCTTACAGAAACATCCCCCAAAACCGAGCTCCCTAGCTTGAGTTTGAGTAAAAATGGAGGAACCCTCATTTTGAAATGTTATATTCTGCCCATGTATATTGTTCAATACGATCGCATTCAAGGCTATGCGATCACGTAGAATAAAATTGGAGGCCTGTAAAAATGTGCTCTGCGATCACAGCCTAAATCTTGCGATCGCAGAAGGTTAGAATTTTATTCATTGCGATCGCATGAAGCTCAATGCGATGGCATAGAAGAAAAGGGACCATTGATGCTCAGGCTCAAAATACACTATACGATCGCGGACAAGCAATACGATCGCATAGATGAGGGGGACAGACTTACGCGATCGCGGATAAGACTATGCGATCACATATAAGATAATTGTGGACTTCACACCAGCCTCTATGCGATCGTAGGGGACCCTATGCAACGCACAAAGTAAAAGTCTGCAATAGTTATGACAGCAATTCAGCTGTGTTCTTCAACTCAAAATGGTCCGTTTGACCCCCGAAAACACCCCCGAGGCCTTCGGGACCTCAACCAAAATCACCAACCTACTCCAAATCACGGTACAAACTTGTTTCAATCATAAAAACACATCATTAAAAACACAAATCATCACATCAAGGTGGATTCAAGCCTAAGTTTCCAACAAAACTTCTGAAATCTATATTCTATCAAAATCCCGACCAAACGAAGTCCGAATGACCTGAAAATTTGCAGACATATCCAAAATAACCCAAAACGCTACTAAACTATCGGAATTCCATTCCAACCTCTGGATAAAAATCTCACCTATCAACCGGATTTTCCAATAATTTCAAACTTTGGCATTTCAAGCCTAAATGAGCTACGGACCTCCAAAATACATTCCGAACACACTCCCGACCCTGAAATAACCAAATGGAGCTAAAAAACCATCACATTTTTTTTCTAAGGTCGTCTTAACACTGTTCCAAATACGGGCCATTTTTCAACTATTAAGCACTCATTTAGGGACTAAGTGTCCCAAAACACTCCAAATTCTAGAACCGAACATCCCGTTAAACCAAAAATAGCAGAAATGAACTTATGGAAAGCAATTAATTGGAGATCGGGGCATAAATTTTAAGAAAGATCGGCGGGGTCGTTACATCCTCCCACACTTAAACATTCGTTCGTCCTCGAACGAGCATAGAAAACATACCTGACGTAGTGAAGAGATGAGGGTACTGGCTGTGCATATCCTGCTCGGTCTCCCAAGTCGCCTCCTCGGCCAGCTGACCCCACCATTAGACCTTTACCGAAACGATGTTCTTTGACCTCAACTTTCTGATTAGCCTGTCAAAAATTTCCACTCGCTCCTCAACATAAGATAGATCCTTGTCCAGCTGGACTGAATTGAAATCCAATACGTGTGAGGGTCTCCATGATATCTCCAAAGCATAGAAATATGAAATACTGAATGTACTCTGACTAGGCTAGGAGGTAGGGCCAGCTCATAAGCAACCTCCCCAACTCACCTCAAAATCTCAAAAGACCCAATAAATCTCGGATTAAACTTCCCTTTCTTCCCAAATCTCATGACGCCCTTCATGGGCGAGACCCGAAGTAGAAACCGCTCGCCAACCATAAATGTCGCATCACGAACCTTCATG
>JASVEL010008731.1:0-10265 GCA_032618575.1 Nicotiana noctiflora | reverse complement strand
TATTGAGAATAGCAAAATAAAATTTAAAATAAAATAATATTTCACGAGTAATAAAATATACTCCCTCCGTTTCAATTTATGTGAACCTATTTCCTTTTTAGTCCGTGCCAAAAAGAATGACCACTTTCCTTATTTGGAAACAATTTACCTTTATGCAATGATTTATAGCCACACAAAATAAAGGTGCCTCATTTTACACCACAAGATCAAAAGTCTTCTCTCATTTCTTAAACTCCGTGCCCAGTCAAATGGGTTCACATAAATTGAAACGGAGGGAGTAAATCTTTATATATAACAGTTAAAAAAAGTAAATAATAAATTCAGTTTGTTATTGCACAAGACCTCTTGTTTTTCCTATTCCAACAAGTCCAAGTTTGAGTGGGTTAGGTTAGGCATAAGGCTAGCAAACGGGTCGGGACCGAGCCTGGGCCTAAACGGGCCTCATGATCGGTCCTAAGTCAGCCAAGCCTATGTGGGATGGGCTTAACCAGTCTCGAACTTCGTGGGCTATTGGTAGGAACCACACCAGGACCAAGACCACGAACTAATGGTCCAGGGCTAAGTGGGCCGATCCCGGGCCTAAGTGGGCCGGACCTATTTTTTAAATTTTTTTATCTAAGACAATTTTTTATAAATTATATCAACTAAGTAGTGGTAGTACGGGAATGTGCATGATGTGTTAAACAAGTTATTTGAGACTACATCATTATAGTTCTCAGCACGTTCGAGGACGAACGTACGTTTAAGTGGGGGAGATTGTAACGACCCGACCGGTCGTTTTGAGCTCCGACGTGTCATTCAGCAGATTGAGGCCATGAACAACTTCATCTCATGTATATTGACTTGTGTGTATGGTCAGAATTAAAATTCAGGAAGTTTGGAGTCAAATCTAAATGGAAATTCTCATTTTGAAAGCTTAAAGTTGAAAAAATAAACTAGGATTGGAATTTTGAGTAAATGACCTCGGAATTGGTATCTGAAAGTTCCATCATGTTCGTATGATGATTTTGGACTTGGGCATATGTCCGAATTTGGTTTTTGATAACCCATGAGCATTTCATGTATATGGTGGAAGTTAGTATTTCAGAAGAATTTTATAAATTTGGGTTGGAAGGTATTTTAGAGTTATAGATGTCCGTTTGGGATTCCGAGGCTGGGAATAGATCCGTATAGTGATTCTGGAGTTGGGAACGCGATCGGAAGTGAATTCGGATGTCCGGAGGTCATTTTAAAGTCATTTGGCTAAATATAGAAATTTGAAGGTTTATTGAGAAAATTCGACCGGAAGTGAAAATTTCAATATCAGGGTCGGAATGTGATTCCAAAAGTTGATGCAAGTCCGTAATGTCGAATGTGACTTGTGTGCAAAATTTGAGTCAATTCGGATCGAGTTTGGTAGGAAATGGATAATTAATCTCTTTAAGGAAAGCTTAAGTTGGAAAAGTCAACCCAACATTGACTTATGAGTTAGAGGGCTCGAAACTAAATTTCGATAATTTGACTAGTTTCGGGGGATGATTTATGACTTAGGATTAAAAATGGAAGTGAATTCGGAGGGAAAGTTAGCTAGGTTTGGTGAAGTTGGAATTTTGGAAGAATTCGGCTGATAGGTGAAATTGTGATCCGAGGGTCGGAATGGAATTCCGAGAGTTGTTGTAGCTTCGTTGTGTCATTTTAGACTTGTCTGCAAAATTTGAGGTCATTCGGACAAGTTTTGACATGTTTCGGCATCGGATGTGGAATTTGGAAGTTCTTGAGATTCATAGGCTTGAATCCGATGATGATTTGATGTTTTGATGTTATTTTGGGTGTTCCGAAAGTTGGAACAAGTTTGAATGATGTTGTGGGGCATGTTTTTATAATTGGTTAAGGTCCCGAGGGCCTCGGGTGGTTTTCGGAAGGTTAACGAAATGAAATTCGGACCAAAAATAAAAGAAAAAAATTACAGAAATTTCTGCAACTTAGCTATCTTTGGACAGCAAGAGTTCCAAAATTCGGAGGCCTATACCTTTTGATCTATAAGGAATTAGGAAAATCTCAAAACACGAAAGTTGTAGACCTTCATGTCTAGTTTCAAGAAGGCTAAATAAATCGTAATTTAGACATCCGTAGTGAAAGTTATGGCCTATTGAAAATAACTGCTAGAGCAATGTGATGTACAACTTGTATAGCACAAGTGCAAGGTACAACTCAATAAAGCACGACAAATTCTTTTATACACGAAATTGGTTCATTTATTTCATTTGGTTTGGATGATTTTGGAGAGCTTCAAGAGGGGATTTTCATCATCAATATGAAGGTAAGTTATTCCCATTTATTTTGAGTTAAGTACATCAATTATGTATGGATTTGAGCATGAAAATTGTAGAAAAATTGAGGATTTAGGCCTAAGAATTTGAAAATAAGATTTGGTGATTTGAGGGGTCAAATGAACTCCGATTTTGATGAACTTTATATGTACGGACTCGTGGCGAGATGAGGATTCTGAAATATGAGTTTCATAATTTTTCGAGAAGCGGGCCTGGGCTCGGGTTTTGGCAACTTCGTGTTTTGGGTGTTTTTCGAGTCCTTTCGATTGGATTATGATTCATTAGCCTATTTTGATGTATTCTTATTGGTTTTGATGAGATTTGGCACCCGAGGAGGTCGATTAGCGAGGAAAGCGCAAGGCCAGCTAGGACTTTTGGCTGATTCGAGGTAAGTAGTAGTAATAAATGATATACTGAGGGTTTGAAACTCCGTATTTGCACTATACAGTGCTATGCTGAGGTGGAACACGCGTCATGTGACGGTCGCGATGGTATTGTGACTGGGGATTTGGACTTGATCCTTCCCGATTGATAGTTTATAGTGCATATTGACTGAGACTAAGCTTATACCTGTATAATTGGGCAAGTTTCCATGTTTGGGGCCTTGTGCCGATCTGTAGAATATTAGGGGAACTTGTGGAGCTAAATAACCTCAATACTAGGTTGAACACATACTTTCAGCCGTATTTATAGCTGTTTAGCATGACATGAACCAGTACTAGATGTGTACTCTAAGTGAGAATACCTAGGGTTGAATACCCTGTTCTAGGTGAGTGGGACCAAGAGGCTGAGTCTATATTGACTGAGAGGGGTCGTGGACCCACTGTGAGGTATTGATATATATATACAAGATCGGGCTGCACATCGCACCAGCATATACTTATACATATATTAGATCGGACTGCACGCCGCGAGTATATATATATATATATATATATATATATATATATATATATATATATATATATGGATCGGACTGCACGCCGCAGTAATATATAAATACGTGGATTGGACTGCACGTCATAGTAATATATAAATATGTGGATCGGACTGCATGCCGCAGTAATATATAAATATGTGGATCAGACTGCACGCCGCACTAATATATAAATATGTGGATCGAACTACATGCCGTAGTAATATATAAATATGTGGATCGGACTGCACGCCGCAGTAATATATAAATATCTGTATCGGACTGCACGTCGCGGTAATATATAAATATGTGGATCGGACTTCACGTCGCAGTAATACATAAATATGTGGATCGGACTGCATGCCGCAGTAATATATAAATATGTGGATCGGACTGCACGTCGCATTAATATATAAATATGTGGATCGGACTGTACGCCGCAGTAATATATATGTGAATCGAATTGCACGCCGCATTATTATAGCGCTTGGCCTGAAGGAGCCCCTCCGGAGTCTGCACACACCCCTAGTGAGCGCAACATTATATATATTGGATCGGGCTGCACGCCGCAGCAGTATGAGTGAGGATCGGGCTGCACGTCGTAGTAGAGTTAGATCTGTGTTGGATCAGAGTTAGATCAGTGTTGGTTCATATTTAGTTCGGTGTTGGATCAGTGTTGGATCAGCGTTAGATCAGAGTGAGACAGTAGTATATTGGAACCAGACTTACCATTGTAGAGCTGACTTACATGTACGGTTATTCTTAGAACTGTATAGTGATAATGCAGGTGTTCTTACTTTCAGTTATTATTTGTTATTTACTACTCACTGAGTTGGAAGATACTCACCCCACTCCATGCACCTTGTGTGCAGAGAGAGGGATCGAGGAGGGAAGTTGAGCTATACACTGCTGCTATTTCTATTACTAGCTGAGGAGGCATTGAGGTAGCTGCCGGCATCCGCAAGACCCGATCTCTCCCTCCTTCTATTTATGTCTTTTGTCATTTTACATAGAATTGGACTGTATAGGGTGTTTCTTTCTGTTAGAGGCTCGGATTTGCGACATTGGATTCTTTGGGTTGTATTTCATATATTTCTGTTTCCGCAATTGTTGTTTCTATTATGAAAATAGGCTATTAACTCTAAATGGATCGGTATTAATTAATAACTGGCTAGTTATCTGGAAGATGGTCGGGCTTGCCTAGCAATGTGTTGGGCGCTATCACGACTGGGGTTTGGGTCGTGACACACAAGCCCGAGTTTTCGAGAAAACTCGCCAGATGGGCCATAGAGCTCAGCGAACACGACATATCAGGAAATAAATTACAAGAACACCAGTCCTGACCATTCATAATTTTAACAGTATACCTTAACCTACAGTTCTCCTTATCACTTTACAACACCCATCTTAGCTAAAACAAGTCCACCAAGGACCACCAGTTAAGTTACCTTAACCAGGGTTTACTGTTAGAATTGTACCAATTCACTAGTCATGTTTTCATGAAACCTTTTTCTGAAAACAGTTCATCCGGGATTTAAAAATTCTTCTAAAACTATTTTTCTTGCCGATGAACCCGGACTAAAATCTATTTGGTTTTCAACCATTATTAACACCATTTGAAAATCCATTTCGGATGCAGTAGATTCAAGATCTAAATTAACCTTGACGATATTATCACTACTAATACTGATGTCATTAATTCAATTACTTTCTCTAATTTGAGATGTGGAAGCTCTAGATGGAAAATCTCCCACATAATCAATTGGAGAGATATAAGAAGAGTTTGATCTAGTTAATCTAGAGATAAACTAATATTATCAGTTTGGACGGGTTCATTGAACCTGATTTTAATAGTATCATTTGAGGTTTGTTCTATTTATGTTACCTCAGTATTACCAATATGTCGAGGGGCAACTACCTCCTCTATGACCCATTCCTTAGGAAAATCAATTTCATTCTATTTGATAGGTCTTCTGGTGGTTACTTTGGATTTTTCAAAGTTGGTTTCTATAAGAATTGTTTCATTTTTGAAATCCATAATTTTGCACATAGGATTTAAGGTATATAAAGGTTTGTAATAAATTCCATAACAGATTCATATAACTTCTGTACCGGGTAAATAATAAGACTAAAGAAGAAAAGACGGTTCAAAACTCAGTCTATTCTTTAATCAAGAATATCATCAAACACTTTTCTGGAAGATGGTCTCATAATAGTGAGACCATTGTGAGCACGTGATTTTTGCCCTACGTAAGAATTGCTCCCAAAATTTCAAAATAAAATAGTATTGGTGTTGTGTGTGATTTTCGTGGATTATATGTTATTGTTCTCTTATGGTTTGCGTTTGTGTGTCCGTGTCTATTTATTTAAATTAGTATAAAATACAAAAATATTTGCATGCTGCATATAAAATTCATGTTTGTAATTTAGAGTAATTAAATTTGTTTTACGAAAATCAAAAATAACAAAATATGTGTTTTTGGCATTTCTAGCGTTTAAGTCCTAGACTGTGTAATTTATATTTAATAAATACTTAATTGTGTGCGTTAATCGTTAGGGTAGCCTAATTAGTTTTTTTTATATATATATAAATATGCAAGTTAATTTGATTTGTTTGATAGTGTAATCTAGGATTTTGTTTTAATTAGGAATTTAAAGGAGAAGAGGAAAATTGGAAATAATGAGAAGAAGAGAAAGAAAATCGGATTGGGCCATGTGTGAAATTAAAATTGAGCCCAAAACAAAAATGCCCAATTCCAAGCCCCATTAATCTGTGACCCGTTCCCACGCCCGAACCGGCCCATCACTTCCTCTTTTGATCTGAGCCGTTGGACCCTTATAATCCAACGGCTAAGATTAAACCTCGATTTTTAATACACCAAAAGACCCCCAATACCCTTACCCTCACTTCATTCACCAAATACTCTCTCCTTTCTCGTCTCTCACTAAGAAAAAACCCTAGCAGCCGCCGCCCTTCACCTCCGCCCAAAATCCGGCGGCAACGACGCCGCCGGCCACCAAATTCATACCACAGCACCCCCACAACCCCCTCACCACCATACCGTCGTTGGTTCCCTTCGAATCAACCCAGGATCTGTCGGATTTCATTTAAACCGCATGAACCCTAAAACTCGAATTGGAGTTTCTTCATCGGACTTCATGGAGATTAAGGTCTAATAGACCTTAATTGACTTGTTTTTCACTAGAAAAACATTTCAATTAAGGTCTTTTCAACCTTGAATCCCAAAGCCCAAGTTGGCCGAGCCTCGAATAGTTTTCAAGGTATTTCTTCTTCTTTTATATTCTCATTTATTCATACCCGTCATTTTTAGTTTAATCGTTTTGTAGTTTCATTCGTCGTTGATTTTCTTTAAATAGTTTTCAATTTTCTGTTTTTCTTTCTTCTATCAAAGACCTTTATTTGGTCAATTTGTTGTTTCTGATTTGTTTAATTAAATATGTTAGTTATAGAATACGAACTCGCGTCGATTAGCGTCGTCGAATAGTTAACTTGGCATACGACCGGCATTGGCCGAGATTTGTAAGATCACTGTCTATTGGTTTCGATTTGTTATCAATAACACATGTTATAGTTAATCGAATGTCGTCGTCTAATCGCATAGGATTTGTGGTGTGAAAGCCCGGGCAGTGGGTTATCATTGTTTCAAATTGTATTGAGTTGGCGATTTGTTGATTCATGTGGTTGATTGACATTGATTCTGTTAGTTACTGAATTGGTTATAGCTGAATTTTCATATAATATAAAACAAGGATACAAAGTGGAGGGGGGCATAAACCTGACCTCCATGATAGTGAACATGTAAAACCTTTCATCATTTTGAAAGGAAAAACCTGTGATCTATGGTAGTTTACATAATGCATGGTGTCTCTACTAACAAAGTGTAAGAGACCTACTGAGATACAAAAGGAGATACATTTAGGCTACCTATACATAAGGTAAAAGACCTAAGTATACTAATCAGTTGGATTGGAAACGTGGTTCCAAACAATCTTGAGAGTCCAATGATTCTGACAGTAGATTTACTGGTAGTATCATCCATTCAGTGGTGAGGTGCTTGTTAAGGTTGCACCTTAGGTGGGTGACTTGATTCATGTTATGGCTTCTCATCAGAATGAGTACGGATGCTAATACCACTGGCTGAGGAGACACCACATTAACAAGCCCACTCAGGTTACCTGTACATATCAAACATCTATGGTGACTGTCAAAGTTCTATTGTGACAAGAACTCTTGACAGAAGAGGGAGAGCAATGTGAAGTTGTTGCTTCTTGACTGTGATGTTGATGAAGTGCTTTGATTGGAGCATGTGACAGGTCTGGTCCCCTGGGTATGATCTCCTCTAGACTGCAGCATTGACAGGGGCATGTGTTGTCAATGGAACAAGGGGAGTTCCTACTTGTTGGTAGTTGCCTGTGATTGAGTGATGAGATACTTGGGTTATGTGATTTGTTTTCAGTAGAATGAGTATCTGGGATACTAATACCACTAGCTGAAAACAAGCCAGATAAACCAATGCTCTCAAGGTACCTGTAAAAGGAAGCAAACTGTTAGAAAAAGGGGAGCTCAGTCTCCAGGTTCTTGTGTGCACTGGAGATGAGTCTGGGGAGAGGGGAGCAATAAGGTATCCCTGATGTACGCACTAATTGCAGGTTCTTGTGGGGTCTCCAATTAGGTGAGTATATGCTCAGTGTGTAGGAAGCAGTTGCAGTGAAAAGCTGCTGAAGACAAGCAGTGAGAAGGGAGGTAATTGTCTTTGCATTGTAGCTGGTGTTGTTGTCTGCTACATGCGACAGTATCTCCTGTTGCCTTGGTGTAATGACAATATCTAAGTGGTTCGTCATTGGTGCCATGAACTGTGAGTTGTTTGTGCACTATGAGGATCATAAGATTGCTTTGTTGCTTGTAGTGTAGCCATTGACAGTTGTCCAAGAGAATGAGCCACATGGTGACTAATACCACTCTTGGAGTCCATGTCAATAGGCCTTCTTCTCTGAATGTGATGGTACCTTTGATCATGTTTTGGGAAAATGAAATTCCAAATAACCATTTCAATTGGTCATACCAGATACCTGCAAAACAAGGAGCTGCATTAGTGAAAACATGTGCACTTCTGCTCGTTCGTCTGGGATTGTGGTTAAGTGTGTATTGTGGTATGGGGGTATTGGTTTGGTGTGTTTGAGGGGTGAATTGTTTTTCCAGATGTGAGAAGTTTGGGTGGCCTGTGTGTTGTTGTGGGGTGACATAGTTCAGTGAGTGATCAAAGCACATTGGTGGGGTTTTAAAGGGGTGTTTAAGGCTCAACCATAACCATTGGACCATGAGGAGGTATGAGGTTGGGAGATTATGATTCTGTTGGTCTTTTTGGAACTAAGTGAAGGTATACTCCTCTTATCCAATAGGACTTGTCCCCTGATGTGATGAGGCAACTCAGAAATGGTGTGAAAATGGATGATACTAGGTAGAGTATGGCTGAATTTGGACAAAGAATCTGCTGGAGTGTTAGCCTCTCTATATGTGTGGGTGTATACTATGTCTTCACATTGGTTACACCTTTGTTTGAGCTGTTGGATAGAGTTGGCTATGGTCCATGGTGGAATGATATCACTAGTTAGCCATTGAATAAGCAGGGCAGAATCAGATTCCAGGTGCACCTTAGTGTAGCCATTTTCAATGCACCAAGTAATACCAATAAGGGCAGCTTCAGTCTCAGCAAGGTTGTTAGTTCCTTCCCCCAGTGGGGATGCAATTGCATGAACTACTTCCCCTTGATGGTCTCTAATGATAATACCAGCCCCAATCTTGCCGGGATTGTGCAAAGCACTTCCATCGGAATTCATCTTCACATAAGAAGGATTGGGTTTTTGCCAAGTGACTAGGGTGGTTTTGGTATGGAATTGAATGTTTTCTGAGAGAGAACAGAGTTGTGGCCAATCATAAGGCCAAGATAGAGTGGGATAATTGGCCAGAAGCATTAGATGAAGATCAGAGTTGACTGAGTATACTACCCTAGTCATGGATGATTGTTTTGCACCATACTTAGCTGAGCACCTATTCTTCCATAGATTCCAACAAATAAAGATGGGCAGTGTGTGGATGAGGAGTTTGTGTATCTTATTTTTAGACTTCTGAGTCCACCATTTGATCAGGAGAGTATTGAAAGGCATTTCAGAGGTGTGGAAACCTAGGGGCGCAGCAAATATTCTCCAGATTGACTTGGCAAAGTGACCTGTGCTAAAGAGATGGTTAACAGTTTCAGCTTGGGGATTTCTACAGCATACACATTTTTGGACAGAGGGTGGTCCAAATGTTACAACCCTGTCATCAGTGGGGAGCTTGTTTCTCACAGCTCTCCATAGGCAGAAAGATATTTTGAAAGGCACATGTTTGTGCCAGGTCATTTTGTTCATAAGAGTGATGGGATTTTTTTTCCTTATTGCATTCCAAGCAGAGGCAGCATTGAATTGACCTGTTGTTGTGAGTGTCCAACATGGTTTATCAGTGGTCTGAGGGTCAAAGAGGATGGGAGTTTGGAGAATGGTTTCAATCACAGGAGGAGGGAGAAGATTGGCAAGTTGGTGAACATCCCAGGTTCCTAAGTTCCAGAAAGAACAGACCTGCTTGTTGTTAGGCCTACCAGGAGTTGTTTTAAAAGGAGCAAGTTGACCACTTCCTAGCCAATTATCCCACCAGAAGGATGAGTTACCAGAGGATAATTGCCACTGAATGTAAGTCTCAGCATCTTTTTTGTTGGTCATCATTTTCTTCCAGGTCTGTGATTGTCCATTGCCCCACTTTTTTGAGATGGGGTGTGATCTCTGACAGTATTTAGCTAGAAGGAACTTTCTCCACAAATGTGGTTGATTGACATTGATTCTGTTAGTACTTGAATTGGTTATAGCTGAATTAAGTTTAGTTTCATAAAAGTTGTTAGAACTAGTGGACTGCCACCATGTGAGCACATGTTAAGCCATTAGGACAACCCATATTAATGTGCCCCTTTGAGTAGTGGAACCTGCTG
>JASVEL010008730.1:0-15662 GCA_032618575.1 Nicotiana noctiflora | reverse complement strand
CTTACCGGTGAAAACCTTCACAGGCACCATAAGGCGACGAAAGTTGAGAGAAAATCAAAATGAGAGAGGCTTGAAAGTGAAAACCCTTCGGGCACTACAAGTCGAATAAAGGTGGTAATCAGATGGAAATCACGAGACAGAAATCGTGAAAGGCAATTAACGACGGAGGATAGGCCATATGTGCATGTCATGACCAGTAGAGTTGGCATCCGCGTTTGATAAGTTTTTATAGTGTTTCTTGTTAGAGAGTCAGTTTTCCTTTGTCTTATATTTTGTTTCTTTTTATCTTTATCTTTTTGTCAAAAACAAATTCCCCCATCAAAGTCTGTCTAGTCAGAACAAATGAGAAATGATTTCAAAACTTGCCACCAACTTTCCGATTATTATGCAAGACAAGGAAATACCATTGATGACAGAGAAGTGTGGTGCGAAGAAGATTATTAAACTGGGGCAGAAAATTTTCTTTTCACTTTGAAAATTTTCTGGAAGTCAAGTTACACTTGGGGAAGAAGGAAGATAGGACAAAGCCTTGAGGGAAATGGTTTTCGAACTAGTGTCATCCTCAACAGCCTTCAGAAGAGTGAAACACCAATTTTGAGGAAATGAAAATCCACCAGCAGTGTTATCTTCAGCAAGTTCCGAGGTGGTCGGACAACACAGAAGGGTAAAGGAAGAAAGGAAATCTCATCTTCAACAAAATAACCTCCAGCAAGTTGAGAAACACAGAACGAGGAAGAGATAAATGGAAAAACCCATCCCCAGCAGGAATATCATCTCCAGCAAATGAAATCATTCCCCAACAAGTTTTGGGAATCCCGAGCGAGGGAAAGGAGAAAAGAAAAACCACCCCACAGGAGCGGCACAACCGCTCACAATGTTTTGAACTAACAAATTTTCTTTGATTTGAAACAGGGAAAGAAAGTGCTATTGATAGCAGAAAGTCATGCCATAAGGAAGAACACCAATACTGGGGCAGAAAATTTTCTGCCGTTATTGAAACTTTTCTCGGAGAAACGAGGAAGGCAATTCAAGATGACATGTCAGGTTTGTCCACCTTCAAATAGGATGTTTCAGGTTTGTCCACCTTCGAACAGGACGTCTCAGGTTTGTTCACTTTCGTACATTGATATCATGGGAGTATTCGCCCTCGAATAGGATACAATGGGAGTATTCGCCCTCGAATAGGATACAATGGGAGTATCCGCCCTCAAATAGGATACAATGGGAGTATTCGCCCTCGAATAGGATACAATGGGAGTATTCGCCCTCGAATAGGATACAATGGGAGTATTCGCCCTCGAATAGGATACAATGGGAGTATTCGCCCTCGAATAGGATACAATGGGAGTATTCGCCCTCGAATAGGATACAATGGGAGTGTTCGCCCTCGAATAGGATACAATGGGAGTGTTCGCCCTCGAATAGGATACAACGGGAGTATTCGCCCTCGAATAGGATACAACGGGAGTATTCGCCCTCGAATAGAATACAATGGGAGTATTCGCCCTCGAATAGGATACAATGGGAGTATTCGCCCTCGAATAGGATACAATGGGACTATCCGCCCTCGAATAGGATACAATGGGAGTATTCGCCCTCGAATAGGATACAATGGGAGTATTCGCCCTCGAATAGGATACAATGGGAGTATTCGCCCTCGAATAGGATAAAATGGGAGTATTCGCCCTCGAATAGGATACAATGGGAGTATTCGCCCTCGAATAGGATACAATGGGAGTATTCGCCCTCGAATAGGATACAATGGGAGTATTCGCCCTCGAATAGGATACAATGGGAGTATTCGCCCTCGAATAGGATACAATGGGAGTATTCGCCCTCGAATAGGATACAATGGGAGTATCCGCCCTCAAATAGGATACAATGGGAGTATTCGCCCTCGAATAGTATACAATGGGAGTATTCGCCCTCGAATAGGATACAATGGGAGTATTCGCCCTCGAATAGGATACAATGGGAGTATTCGCCTCGAATAGGATACAATGGGAGTATTCGCCCTCGAATAGGATACAATGGGATTATTCGCCCTCGAATAGGATACAATGGGAGTGTTCGCCCTCGAATAGGATACAATGGGAGTGTTCGCCCTCGAATAGGATACAACGGGAGTATTCGCCCTCGAATAGGATACAATGGGAGTATTCGCCCTCGAATAGAATACAATGGGAGTATTCGCCCTCGAATAGGATACAATGGGAGTATTCGCCCTCGAATAGGATACAATGGGACTATCCGCCCTCGAATAGGATACAATGGGAGTATTCGCCCTCGAATAGGATACAATGGGAGTATTCGCCCTCGAATAGGATACAATGGGAGTATTCGCCCTCGAATAGGATACAAATGGGAGTATTCCCCCTCGAATAGGATACAATGGGAGTATTCGCCCTCGAATAGGATACAATGGGAGTATTCGCCCTCGAATAGGATACAATGGGAGTATTCGCCCTCGAATAGGATACAATGGGAGTATTCGCCCTCGAATAGGATACAATGGGAGTATTCGCCCTCGAATAGGATACAATGGGAGTATCCGCCCTCAAATAGGATACAATGGGAGTATTCGCCCTCGAATAGGATACAATGGGAGTATTCGCCCTCGAATAGGATACAATGGGAGTATTCGCCCTCGAATAGGATACAATGGGAGTATTCGCCCTCGAATAGGATACAATGGGAGTATTCGCCCTCGAATAGGATACAATGGGAGTATTCGCCCTCGAATAGGATACAATGGGAGTATCCGCCCTCAAATAGGATACAATGGGAGTATTCGCCCTCGAATAGGATACAATGGGAGTATTCGCCCTCGAATAGGATACAATGGGAGTGTTCGCCCTCGAATAGGATACAATGGGAGTATTCGCCCTCGAATAGGATACAATGGGAGTATTCGCTCTCGAATAGGATACAATGGGAGTATTCGCCCTCGAATAGGATACAATGGGAGTATTCACCCTCGAATAGGATACAATGGGAGTATTCGCCCTCGAATAGGATACGATGGGAGTATTCACCCTCGAATAGAATACGATGGGACTATCCGCCCTCGAATAGGATATTTTACGTTGGTTTTATTTTACATTGTCCTTTGCATATTTCATAAATTATTGCCAGAATGCATTTTTAATTCAAAAGTTGCTACTAAAAGCAGGCGCCTACCTGTATAACAAAAGGCAAGTCTTCAGTCTTTACATTGCAGGTCTTGAAACCAGTAACCCACCATAAAGCAGAGAGTTACAACAAGAGTTCCCAACGCAAATTCAAGCGCATGAGTCAAAGGAAGGGAGGGAATAAAGGAAGTTTTCCCGACATCATTATCCTCAGTAGGCAAGTAAACAATTCTAAAGATATCCCAAGCAGTCAGGAGGGAAAACAACACAACCCAGGAGGAAAGTAGTTCCAGAGCAAGGTAATTTAGGAGAAAGGATGGTTTAAGAGGTGATGCAGGAAAAAGAAAGTGGTGCAGGAAGCAAAGGAAGACGATGAAGAATGGAATGGCGATTTAGTTTGAAAGTTATAGTTGAAGTCAGGGAGCCCGCCTGAAGAATGGAGTGGCGATTTCGTTTTGAAGTTGTAGTTGAAGTCAGGGAGCCCGCCTGAAGAATGGAGTGGCGATTTATTTTAAAATTGTAGCTGAAGTCAGGGAGCCCGCCTGAAGAATGGAATGGCGATTTATTTTGAAGTTGTAGTTGAAGACAGGAAGCCCGCCTGAAGAATGGAGTGGCGATTTAGTCTTGAAGATATAGTGGAAGTCAGGGAGCCCGCCTGAATAATGGAGTGGCGATTTAATTTTGTAGTTGTCCCAGGAGGAAAGCAATTCCAAAACAAGGTAATTCAGAAGAAAGGATGGCCCAAGAAGCGATGCAGGAAGAAGAAAGTGGTGCAGGAAGAGAGGAATGGCGATCTATTTTATAAGTTGATGTTGAAGTCAGGAGCCCGCCCGAAGAGAGGAATGGCGATTTATTTTCAAAAGTTGATGTTGAAGTCAGGAGCCCGCCTGAAGAATGGAGTGACGATTTATTTTCAAAAGATGTTGTTGAAGTCAGGAGCCCGCCTGAAGAGAGGAATGTCGTTTTAATTTGCTAAGATATTAAAGTCAGGAGCCCGCCTGAAGAGAGGAAGGGCGATATATTTTGAAGTTGTTGTTGAAATCAGGTGCCCGCCTGAAGAATGGAATGGCGATTTTTTTTATTAGAGTTTGTCGATAAAGTCAGAAGCCCGCCGGAAAAGCAGAACGGCGTCTCAATTTCCAAGATTTGATAAGGATAGTGAAGAGTCGGAAAGTTACAGAGTGTAACAAAAATCCCCGGCATAAATCCAAGTTCATAAGCAGAAGGAAGGCAACAAGGATCAGAAAGATAGATTCAGACTTCGAAGGAAAACAATTCGAAGATCGCAAGGAAGGGACCCATGGTCGGAGTTCGGCAATCAAGATAGGCCGAAATAACAATTGTCATAAGAGAAGAAGCATGTGAAGAAACATCAGAGCCAGCAGGATGGCAAGGAACATGACAAGATCAAGTTGAAAAGATAGATAAGAATTTGCAATGCTGTAACTTAGTCTAGCTTCTTATTTTGTTTAGCACGATGTAATAAGGAGGTCAGTTAAGCAGTGGCAATAGCAGCAACAACAGTAACAGCAAGATCACAGCAGTCATGGTAGTCCCAGCTACCAAAACTTCCCGAACTACACTGACCTGATTCCTGTTTAGCCTAGGATATGTAGGCAACCTCTGAAGCAGGATGCGGTCAAAGCTTTTCAAAAATGCTTCACACGGAGTGCTCATGACGGGCAAAAATCGCTCGTATCCGCTCACTTGTCTTTGCACGAAAACTCTTCATGTTTCCGCGCAAAGAGGGGCAGCTGTGAGCACGTGATTTTTGCCCTACGTAAGAATTGCTCCCAAAATTTCAAAATAAAATAGTATTGGTGTTGTGTGTGATTTTCGTGGATTATATGTTATTGTTCTCTTGTGGTTTGCGTTTGTGTGTCCGTGTCTATTTATTTAAATTAGTATAAAATACAAAAATATTTGCATGCTGCATATAAAATTCATGTTTGTAATTTAGAGTAATTAAATTTGTTTTACGAAAATCAAAAATAACAAAATATGTGTTTTTGGCATTTCTAGCGTTTAAGTCCTAGACTGTGTAATTTATATTTAATAAATACTTAATTGTGTGCGTTAATCGTTAGGGTAGCCTAATTAGTTTTTTTTATATATATATAAATATGCAAGTTAATTTGATTTGTTTGATAGTGTAATCTAGGATTTTGTTTTAATTAGGAATTTAAAGGAGAAGAGGAAAATTGGAAATAATGAGAAGAAGAGAAAGAAAATCGGATTGGGCCATGTGTGAAATTAAAATTGAGCCCAAAACAAAAATGCCCAATTCCAAGCCCCATTAATCTGTGACCCGTTCCCACGCCCGAACCGGCCCATCACTTCCTCTTTTGATCTGAGCCGTTGGACCCTTATAATCCAATGGCTAAGATTAAACCTTGATTTTTAATACACCAAAAGACCCCCAATACCCTTACCCTCACTTCATTCACCAAATACTCTCTCCTTTCTCGTCTCTCACTAAGAAAAAACCCTAGCAGCCGCCGCCCTTCACCTCCGCCCAAAACCCGGCGGCAACGACGCCGCCGGCCACCAAATTCATACCACAGCACCCCCACAACCCCCTCACCACCATACCGTCGTTGGTTCCCTTCGAATCAACCCAGGATCTGTCGGATTTCATTTAAACCGCATGAACCCTAAAACTCGAATTGGAGTTTCTTCATCGGACTTCATGGAGATTAAGGTCTAATAGACCTTAATTGACTTGTTTTTCACTAGAAAAACATTTCAATTAAGGTCTTTTCAACCTTGAATCCCAAAGCCCAAGTTGGCCGAGCCTCGAATAGTTTTCAAGGTATTTCTTCTTCTTTTATATTCTCATTTATTCATACTCGTCATTTTTAGTTTAATCGTTTTGTAGTTTCATTCGTCGTTGATTTTCTTTAAATAGTTTTCAATTTTCTGTTTTTCTTTCTTCTATCAAAGACCTTTATTTGGTCAATTTGTTGTTTCTGATTTGTTTAATTAAATATGTTAGTTATAGAATACGAACTCGCGTCGATTAGCGTCGTCGAATAGTTAACTTGGCATACGACCGGCATTGGCCGAGATTTGTAAGATCACTGTCTATTGGTTTCGATTTGTTATCAATAACACATGTTATAGTTAATCGAATGTCGTCGTCTAATCGCATAGGATTTGTGGTGTGAAAGCCCGGGCAGTGGGTTATCATTGTTTCAAATTGTATTGAGTTGGCGATTTGTTGATTCATGTGGTTGATTGACATTGATTCTGTTAGTTACCTGAATTGGTTATAGCTGAATTAAGTTTAGTTTCATAAAAGTTGTTAGAACTAGTGGACTGCCACCATGTGAGCACATGTTAAGCCATTAGGACAACCCATATTAATGTGCCCCTTTGAGTAGTGGAACCTGCTGTACAGCAGGCCACTGACTGCCCTCTGAAACCAGGAGTTTAATATTAGTAATACCCACACTTGACAAAACATAGTGGCTAAAAACACAGGGGTTAGTGGGCTGGCAGAGAGGGATGGGCAAAGTGGCTTTCTGCTGGTCTGTTTTGGTTATATATAGAGCAGGGGTTGCAGAGAATAAGGTCTGGTCTTTTGGTGAGCTAACAGAGAGATTCATACACACGAAAGAGATAGAAAACAGAAAAATAGACCTTAGACAGACACACACATAGATCCTGGGCACTGTTTCATTGAAGTTCTTGGTGACTGTTGTTGGTGCTATTTGTGAGAGAAGGCCATTTGCTTGCTTTTTTTTTTGTTTGCTGAGGTTGTTGGTCGTGTGTGGTGCAACTGTTGCTGCTGGTTTGGTTATTGGTTTGCTGTTGTGTTGATTATTGTGTTGTTTGTCGTGGCTGCTGTTGGTAGTGTTGTTGGCTATTACTGTTGGGTTGTGATTTGGGTGTTAAGTGCTGTGGGGGATCGATTACCTTTGATACTTCTGTGCTGTTTACTTGCTGGGGCTACTGCTACTGTTTCTTTTTGTTCTCCTGTCATTGCTGCTGGTTCACCTACTGTTACTTTGCTGCATTGCCATCGCTCACTCTTTTTTATTCTTCCGCATTCCAGGTACACATCTCTGTTATTGTAGTTCCTTGGTTCGAAAAGAATGAAGCTTGAAGCTTATGTTTAAAGTCCGTCGAATCATGTAGTCGTCCAAAGTTCTTATGTTTGTTACGTTCTGTTATTCTTTAATTAAGTTTGGATTGCTAGTTTTTGGTTATGAAAAAATGTAGCTAGATCGAAGATACACTATCATTAGATATGTACGTAAACCTGAATTATTCTGCTGTATCTCCGTTCAATCTTCTCTACTCATGTGTGTAAATCTGTTAATGTTAGATCTTATGTTAAGAGCAAGATTAGCTATCTATTTAAGCAGAAAAGTCTAAGGTGATTTGAACACCCGTGAGGAGTGATATCTTGAACTTGTGAAAGTATATGACAATGGCTTTTTGAGGATTATATGAATTCAAAGTAGGTTCTTTCCATATAATTGTCCACCATAGACTCAAACCTGCTCACTTAATTAACTAACCGTGGGTTGGCTCGAATTGGTTATAGTTGAGTAGGATTTGGTCACATTGTAGGAACTAGGGAGTTATTACTCAACTGAATGACGTAATTAGATTAAAGGAATCGGGGGGTGCATTTCATGTGACTCGACCCCAATTTTGAACAAGATTAAATAAAGCGTGTCAGGAACCACAGGCGCATTTCATGTGATGTGGCTCGTAACGAGATTTAAATAATTTGGAATCAACTCCTGAATAAATACAACGGGACGTAGCTCGCTTTAGATTTGAATTAGAGGTGCGCCTCGCCCAATAGTGATACCAATCGCAAGGCCCCCATAAATGTACATATAAAATACTTAGATTTCGAGATGTGTCGTTTCTTAGCGAATATCACGTCCTTCTCAGAAGAGTAAATAAGTAATCGCTCCAGGCATGTATTTTAATTCTACCCTCTAAAATACGGGTGTGCATTTCATGCGACCCAAATCCAAATCCCAAAATGTTGAATAAGAATGTGTCGAGGATCCGGGTGCATTTCATGTGACGTGATTCGAAAACATATTTTTAAGCAACTTTCTCTTTCGTAAATCATAATAAAAACGGTGAAGGGATGTTAATTTGCACTAAGTACATAACTGTAAAAAGCAGATAAATAAGCCGAACACGACAGTTGAGCGACCGTGCTAGAACCACGGAATTCGGGAATGCCTAATACCTTCTCCCGGGTTAATAGAATTCCTTATCCGGATTTCTGGTTCGCGGACCGTTAAATAGAGTCATTCTTTTCCTCGATTCGGGATTTAACCGGTGACTTGGGACACCATAAATCTCCCAAGTGGCGACTCTGAAGTAATTAAATAAATCCCGTCTCAATTGTCCTTTAATTGGAAAAACTCTTTGCGCCCTCGCGGGTGCGGTAAAAAAGAGGTGTGACAACCATTAGAACGGTGCTCCAAAATCTAAGATGTAAAACCCTTATATTTTTTTGATAGTATAAAGATGTTTTCTTATCTAGAGTAATGGAATTACCAGAGAGTAATAGTACTTATTGGAAGTCCAAATTCATAGATGGACTCCCTCCCTTATTTGCTTAGAGGATTCTAAAGGTCCTTAGATACACAGGGATGAGTATCAATTATCATACTGTATCAGACCAAACGAGTACAGGATCGCTACCGAAGGGGCTCAGGAAATAAATTACAAGAACACCAGTCCTGGTCAGTCATAATTTTAACAGTATACCCTAAACCACGATCCTCCCTATGACTCTACAACTCCCATCTTGGCTAAAACGAGTGCACCAAGGACCACCGGTTAAGTTGCCTTAACCAGGGTTTACTGACTGGGCTATATAATTCCAATCCATAACCTCATTGGAGTGATACAATATGGCTTAAGAACTAAACATGCTTGTACATAGCCTATGATGGCTAAGTTAACACAAACACACACACACACATATATATATATATATATATATATATATATATATATATATATATATATATATATATATATATATATATATATATATATATATCTGTATATATATATATATATATATATATATATATATATATGAGCATGGCCTATTTTTTAAATTTTTTTTATCTAAGGCATTTATTGTAATTATATTATATAGTTGTGACTT
This sequence comes from Nicotiana noctiflora, assembly GCA_032618575.1. Classification (NCBI taxonomy): domain Eukaryota; kingdom Viridiplantae; phylum Streptophyta; class Magnoliopsida; order Solanales; family Solanaceae; genus Nicotiana; species Nicotiana noctiflora. Next base: position 6,374 of record JASVEL010008730.1, on the reverse strand, counting down.
CAAATTTGTTAATTCAAATTTAAAACACAAAGTATTGTAAAAAGATATGCAACGGAATGCGTTATAATTTTTATTATTTGACATTAACAAAGCATGGCCCAATCTTTCTTAGTCCTCCCCTCAATGGAATGAGCACAGCAATGTGCTAATACTACTTGAGAAGAAAAATAAACTAATCAAGATATGTCAAAATACAAGTTATGTATTAATTTATATGGTATTTCTTACAAATTTCATAATTCCATCAAGGTTCGAAGTAATTTCCATTAGTGGTGGTGGAAAAGAAGCTTGTTCACCATCGTTTTCGGGCGAAGCTGCATCCTCCGCAAGCTTATCTAGAATTTCTTCGTAAGCTTCGTCTACCTCTAGATTGTGATTCAGCAGGCCCATAATTTCTTCATTCCGAATGAATCCAATCTCTGAAAAGTACTAATTTTTTCAAGCTCTCCCTCATAGATGCTCTATAATCACCGAGTTGAACTCTTGCTTAACTGAAAGCGCTTTCCAATGCCACTGAAGCTTGAATGGTTAAAATATCTCGGGCCATCCTTGAAAGGGTCGAAAAGTGTTGTTCTTTGTCCTTCCACAATTTCAAAAGATTAAATGAGCCATTGTGATTCACTTTCTCAGGTCCCTGTTACAAATAAATTTCAAGCTCATTTAGTTGTGAACAATCACTAGTGCTACAACCTTGAGACGGCCCAAGCAGTAAGTGCTCTTACTCTCGCAATTCTTTTAGATGATTGAGAACTAGAAGAAGGAGGAGTTGGAATATTTGGTCTAGCATTGTCTATTGCAATTTGATAAGCACTATAAATAGTTAGAGAATTTATTTTAATTGAGACTTGTGCGTCCGAAAGTGACAACTCCTCATCTTCAAGTACTAAACTATTATAAATAGATTGATACCAATATTGAGGACCTCTTAATTTTATAGTAGGATTTAACAAGACAGTAACATCATAACAAGGGGGAATAGGGAAAAATTACTTTTTTAATTTCTTTCTCATAGAATCAATAGCTTCTTCATAAATTTTTCTACCCTCTAAAAATCAAGTTCTGCAAGATAAACTAAACAGCTAGAAATAGTAGGATAATATTGCCTAAAAAATTCATTTGTAGCAACAGAAAATATTTCTAAAAAATCTACAAGCATTTTAATAACCCAATCCGCATGTGTAAGGTGCTCATCATCATCACTTACATGAGCATTAAACATTGAGTTTAGTTTCTATATTCATATGCAATAACTAAACTTTCATACATGTAAATCCATCTAGTTGGACAAGGTTTAAGAGCCTTTCTTTCGTGTAGGCCAAATTCATCGCATCTTTTAAAATATTCTCTAAGTCTACTTCTGTGGTTTGAATAAAAAAGCAAGTAAAGAGCTATTTTAACCTTTTTAATTTTAACATTTAAAATTTTCATACCATCACCCACAATTAAATGGTAAATATGACAAATACATCTAACATGAAAAATATTACTAAATGTAAGATTTAGTGTAGTGGTAAGCAATCCTACAACATTAGTGTTACTAGTAGCATTATCTATTGAAATTGAGATTATTTTATCAATAATACAAAAATATCTACAACTATTCGTAACCATGCTAGAATAAACTGCGTTGTGTGACGTAAATTAGTTATTGTATAAGCAATAATGCGCTTTTGATTATCCTGTCCTCATTAGTTCAATGACTTATAACACTAAGATAATCACAGTCATTATCATTTCTATCAATATCAGTAGTAATACCAACACGATAATTAATATGAGTAAATAAATATGGCAAATATTATTCAGATTCATGTTTATATTTATAAATATCAGTCTTTACGGTTGTACGAGGCCATCCTTTATAAGTAGGATTTAAAAGTTTTCTAATATAATACGCAAAGTGAGGGTTAGACGAAAAATTGTAGGGTAGAGGAGCCCGGGGAATTAGAGGAGGAATAGATTGGCCACTAGATTCACCACACTTGGATTTCCCCTTATTTTTACTAAACCTTTTTTTCTAAGGAATAAGCCATCTTAATTATAATTATACAAAGTAAAAAAAACAAAAAAAAACTATAATATTAATACTAAAGAGTCTGAACGAGTTTACCGAATTGACGAACAACTTGTTGAAAATTAATTTCATTAAAGACTTGAATACTTCAATTCCCTAACTTCAGAATTTTTCACACAAATTGCAACAATAAAGTAACCAATTATAGAAGAAAATTAGAGATTGATGATTTTGTGAGAAAATTGAAAGGCTGAGGCGGTATTTATAGTTGAAAATAGGGAAAAAATATAATTATAAAATGTTTGGGGTTAAAATATAATTGGGAGGGGGGGGGGGGGGGTTAAATGGCTATTTTAGAAAGCCCAAACGACTATTTTTGCAGACCAACAACTAAAATTTAAATATTGTAACAACTACAAAAAATTCTGGAAATATTTCTTTTATTTTTAAAAATAGCCGTTGGATGTGTTTGAGCCCGTTTAGGACCAATTGAACTGACCCACTTAGCAATCGGTCCTGGATCGCGGGCGTCTACCATAAGGCCGTCCCATATCACCCCATTACGGTTTTAAATGATCTAGGACCGTTTAGGCCTAGAGCCCGTATGGGCCACAGTCCCGTGCCGGTCCCGACCCACTTGCCACCCTTAGCTAGACATATGCTCATGGAGGGGTCTATTTAGCCAAATGAAAGTTAGTCCTTTCAACATTGAGACTTTTTCCTTCCTATACTATATATGAAACCTTATTATAAAAAATGTGCATAGTTTCATATTTACTCGCCATGTTCACAGTTTTTCTATAATTATTACATCGTTAATTAAATATTTATTATTAGGAGTTGATTACTTCCTAATTAGGCGCTACAAATTAGGAACAAAATATTCTAATTGATTTAGCGACCTTCGGATCAAATTTGAAACGCAAATCCTGTATCTTCAATTAAAATCAAATTACATAGACCCTTTTCTGCAAAAACTCTGTTCTTCGATATTTTTTCTTAAGTCACAAATCAAAAAAAGATAAATCATCAAAAAAGCTCAGTTCGACGACATTCTCTCTACATCTCTCTCTATTTCTCAATCGCAAATTTCAGTAATACAAAGCAAATGAAAAGAGAGCAGTAAATCCATCATTGGCTGCCATTAAAAAGCTTGAAAGTTTTGAATTCAAATTTGGATTTTCAAAATTCATTATTTGATTGGATCTGGTGTTGTTGAAAATAATCGAAAATATGGTTTGGAGTTTATATCTCAATTTTAAAGGTTTTTGGTGAAGATTAGACTTGGTTTTGATTGAATTTCATATTGAAACTCGAAGAAGAAGACATATTGCAGAAATTGTAGATAAATTATAGATAGATTGTATTCTGATTGTAGGTGCTTTATTTTCTGTTTTCACAAAATGGCTAAAACTTTTACAAATCTTTTAAAAAATGCAATTATGTCAAAAATCCCAATTATGCTACAATAGAATGAGAATTGCGATATAAAAGTTCAATGTCCCCAGTTTGTAGTTATTTTTTAGATAAATTATAGATTATTTGTATTCTAATTGTTAATGCTTTGTTTTCTGTTTTCACAAATAAAAAATGACTAAAACTTCTACAAATCTTTTGCAAAAAATGCAATTATGTCGAAAATCCCAATTAAACTATAATCGAATGGGAATTGGTATATTAAAATTCAATATATCGAGTTTATAGATATTTTTTAGATGAATTGTAGATTATTTGTATTCTAATTGTAGATGCATTATTTTTTGTTTCACAACCCAATTCCAATACCACTACCCAAATACCCATTACCCTTTACCCTACCTTCTACATATAAAAACACAATTAGAAAACCTAAAAAAGTTAGATCCATCAAATCCTAAATACCTTACCCCTAGAAACGGCTCCATCGGCTCCCTTCCAAAAACATCAAAAGCAGAAAAAACACTCCCCAAAAAGAAGCAAAAAAAAAAAAAACTGCGCAACGATGGAACCCATTTCTTCTTCTTTGGATTTTTTTTCAAAAAAAAGACAAAGCGAAAAAGCTCCTTTCTTTAAAGATACAGAACAAAAAAGGGCCCATTTTGGTACCTTGAATTAAGGAGGGATATATGATGCATTATTGTACATTTAAAATACACTATGATATAGAACTGGAAATTTAATATACTAAATATAATTATATGAAACCTTAAACATAGAAGGTAATAAGATTTCCTATATGGTATAGGAATATAAAAATTCCTTCAATATTTTGATTTACCGGAGGCTGGAGCAAGAATATGTAGCTCAAAATAATCAATGGAAAGACAAAAAACAAACTTATCAAAAATATTATTTTCCTGAATTGTTTAATTAGATATAGTCATGAATCATGACAAATAGGGCAAACATAATTTATAGTTTAATTTGGTAATCAAACAAATTAACAACTGCAAAATAATTTTGAGTTAGCAAAGTTGTGCTCCAACCTATTATTAGTCGAACAAACTTTAACCTATCAACTAGAATGTTTTCTTTGCTTCACAACTTTTGGAACACTTCGCTGTATGGTGATCAGGAATGGCAAGTGGGCCGGGTCAGGTCACATATGGTTTGGGTAAAAAAAGAGAAATGAAAAAACGGATAAATTATCTGATCTGATGCATATTTAATACGGATAAAAAAGGAGTTAACGAGGATAATAATATGGGTAACCATATTATCGATGACTTCTTGCATATGATCACTTTTGAAAAAATTCTTAGTCTCCCTAACTTGAGGAAGCCCCAATTTGAGGATTTACAAATGTAAAAGTTAGACCCGTTGATTATCTATTTTCTATAAGGATAATATGGTTATTATCTATATTTCACCCGTTTTTAAAATTCTTATGTTATTCAACCCATTTTTAGTGGATAATATGGGTGGTTAACTATTTTTTAAATCATTTTGCCACCCCTAATGGTGACCATGATGCTGGGAGTCCGAACTTAGTATTTCTGAAGCAAATAATAAATTATGTGTAAAAATTTACTAATATTGTAATAAATAGTAGGTCTAAACCCATAAGTTAAAAAGTAAACGATGTCGCTATTGAAAAAGTAAACAGGTTAACAAATCATTTTAACAATATTGTATTCTAAAAAAATTCAAATTATAATAATACAACAATAACAACGATTCAGTATATTTCCACAAGTAGGGCTTCAGAATGGTGAGACATACACAACCTTACCCCTACTCTGGCGGATAGAGAAATTGGTTCTAATAGACCTCATCTAAAGGAAAATCGAAAAAATTATTTAATGAAACATAATCCAAATATATTACTACAACTCGCCCGAACGAATTTACATTTTTTGAAATATATTTATAATTACCTTACTCGAGTAAATTTTGTTGATGAAAGGCACAAAAGCAATACTCTTTGTAAATGTTGCATAAAACCACAGGTGTCTAAAGGGCCGGGTTGATCCGGAACCGGACCAGCCCAGCCCGGTTAAAATCGAAACCGTACCGGCCCGATTCATAAGGGGCCGGGTGGACTAGGTTGGGTGGTAAAGGAGTTTGTCTTATTTAGAAATTTCTACCGGTTAACCAGAACCGATAAAACCGGCCCAGCCCGAACCGGCCCAGACCATTTATATACCATGAATATACCATGAATATACATTAATATACCACAAATATATTATGAATATACCATGCATATACCAATTATTGTATACTAGTTTAATGTCACGACCCTAGTTCACCAATCATGAACATGTCGTGATGGCACCCAGTCCCCATGACTAGGTAAGCCTAACACGTTGCGGAATATACCAGTTTATGAACATTTAATAAGAATTAGCGGAAAATAAGATAAAAAGGAATGTAATCCGTGCCGCTTGGCACATACACCCGTCAAATACACTGTGTAAAACACCACCAAGATCCGGAATCACACGGGTAACACAGACTAAAAGAGAACATACAACTGTAGCTCTATGTGTAAAGAGTATCTAACAATGGAATGAAGGAAAAACATCTACTAGTACTAATAGAATAGAACGAAGGCCTCTGGATCCGCGGACGTAGCAGATCATACTCTGAGGTCTTCCAAAGCGCTGCTGAATCACCTGATATGAGCCTGTCCTAATATACCTAGATCTGCACAACAAAAGTGTGCAGAAGAGTAGCATGAGTATACCACAGCGGTACTCAGTAAGTGACAAGCCTAACCTCGATGGAGTAGTGACGAGGAAGGTCAGGGCCCTACTGAGAGAACAATAATATAATGATAATAACAACAATAAGTAGTTTAAATGATAATAATTCCGAAATAACGACAATAAAGTGATCACTGCAACCGTCTACGATTAAATAACAACAAGTAACAAAC
>JASVEL010008729.1:0-20170 GCA_032618575.1 Nicotiana noctiflora | reverse complement strand
AGTCTGATGCTCCCAATGCACCTCATGACATATATAAGTCTTGTCCTAACTATTGCAATAACGCCACGATGGAAGAGATGTGTAGAAACTCATAACCAACTGCTGAGTCAATAAATCATTGAGTCTATTCTCCTGACATGAACCATTATCTCATTATCAACCGAATAACGATATTTGATCTTTAGTATACTTTATATAATTTGATCGCACTAATCCTAGATCCAATAATCTTGTCTCACCCAGTATAAGATGTCTAGTCAATAGCCACCTCAGTCACTGCCAAAAGTCTCATATGATGCCATTGTATGCCAATAAGCTACAAACCTGAATGTGATACATAAGAAAAATAAACTCTAAAAAGATTACTCAACTCGCGTAACTAATTAGACAATCGAAAAGGTGTCATGAACCTTCATCAGAAAATGGAAAGTAAAACACACAAAAATAACTATAGAGGACTGTACCCAACATCACATTATTGCGGCATGCAACCCGATCCAAACAATATACTGTGGCGGTGTGCCATCCAATTACACAAAAAATTTGAATTAGGAGATATTACGCTTATAACTACGAAATACCCGAATATTGTCCACAAGCACACCAAGCGCATAATACCATCCTCGGCAGACAAATAGTGCCATACGATACAAAACTCAAGCACAACTAAGGTACAATACATGATCTGCATCTCGAGAGCCATCCCGCTCACATAACACCATCGCTGTGCAAAACCTCAACACACATGAAATTAACAAGCCATTTCACAAATCACACGGCAAAATATAATATTACATGAAGTAGCCGGCGATGAATTAACATCAAACATATGAATACTCCTCCACAACGAGCGCTATGCTAAAATGAAGACCTCTGGCTTGACATAGAGCCATAATTCATATCAAGATCCACCTCCAGACCTCAAGCCGATTTAGATTGCACCGTATAAGTGTAATAACCTTTCAAGGGCTCATAATAACCCTTTTTCCGATAACATACAAGATCAACCATCATATTTGGAACAAACCTGCACAATCAAAAACCAAATGAACCGAACGCCCTCCAGGCATAAATTCTCATTTGACCAATAGTACCGCAATCTCCATACTTTGTTCCAATCTTCGATCAATCAAGTGACTACATGCCACACTTATACAATCTTCTCGTGCACGACCTTCCACACCAGATAACAATTTTGCACATCCATACCACCGACCGTACAAATGCTGTAAAGCAAATTGAAAATCTGATATCAGTACTCAAAGCCTCTTACACATGACATCGATCTTAGGTGACGCTAAACACAATACCAGCTTACTCTAACAATCTAAATGCTTTCCCTCTTATCCGAGCTCTTAACATTCTTGTCGACACCGCACTACAACCTTGATCATAATCTTACGAATCCCATGCATATTAATGCACATAACCATGCCAATGCGCAAGAGTACAAAAATTTCATCTTAACTTCCAAACTACTAATAGGGTAAACACTTCATTATATAGAAACCTTTTAATTAACTCATTCCTAGAGAACTATTGCAAACACAAAATACCAACCTCAAGTAGTGGTCTAAACTAACATAACCCTTTCGGGATCCATTTGCACATAACATGCCATAATACTCGAAAGCCTCCAAATAAGATCAGTTACGGGGACCGTCAAACCTCACATGTACCGTCACAAATCACATAAGTAACTTAAAATGCTGAAAGAGTTGATCATTGCCATCATCATACTAATTCAACCATTGCTAATCGATCTGACTTCTTCTAGTTTACCGTGGACTTGACTTAGGAATAATAATAGCTCCATTCAATACATAGAAAACGCAATCCACACTCTTCTTGAGTGACACCATTTCACAAGACCACATTGTCTCAAAAACCCATGAACCATTTCATAACCTCCTTGTGCGCATAATCACGCCTTCAAATGGTATACCCATTCTGTCAATTCTTCTATAAATCCAAAGTTATATGCTCCCATTCCTCTCATGATACCTTGTAGACTAAAGATAACACGAAACACTCCAAGATCCTTTATTATAATCCACTGCAAAATCTCGATATTCAACCATACTATGGACTCAAAATCCTTAGGCACCACACTTTAACATTTGAGTCCACTAGGACCATTGCAGAGAGTCAAGCACTCTGAGTTAGTCCCTAATAATAATCAGCTCCAAGGCTCTTCTAGCACATGGACACTTTCCCAATGAAGTACTTGACTGAATCACTGCCCTTGTAAATCACCTTCCTGCGAAGCATAAATCTTGAACCTTCCTAAAGCCTAAACATGAGTCAGTAAGGCCAATTGTAGCGCACATTTATCAAATCCTTTGCTCAAGTTACCACTTATGTTCTATTTCCTTAGCCGTAACCAGAAACTCCACCAGTAGATAACCATGAAACACAAATTGTAAGCGGTGGAACTCTCCCACTTAACTTGGAGACACCCATTACGTAACTCCAGAACCTACCAAGATTCTTTCTTCATTGTCGACATGATCTTTCACAACCAACTCGCCAAACTCCTCGAAATCCTTTTGTCTGACCTTTCATGAACAATCTAGATCACTAACAACATTCACATATTCAACCTTTAACCGGATAACCAGTAGAGTTCTTCGTATCAAGCAACCTCTTTCCTATCGCATCCGGTTGCCCATTGTATAATAGCTAATATTCCAAGTTAAGCCTGTACACCTAGTCAATGTCCACCATAAATCCCAAATCACTCTAAACTCTTCTCATGGAGTGTACTCGTCCTACTACAGAACCCATGTGCTACTCTGCCACTTTGTTCAAACTCACTCCTTTAAGCAATTATTCGACTCTCGTTCCTCACTTTTGACCTTATAGAAAATTTAACCACCGCAAGGCGCTTCCTACATGTCCTTTCTCATCCTTTGCTGCCTAGTTGTTGCCTTTAATCAATATCTGTCTTGGTGATACTTGAACCAATAGATCACTACTAACTTTAAACCCCTTCAAATATAATCATAGGAACATTGATTCCCTTCTGAGCCATCGCACGTCGAGATCTCGGTCGGCTTGCCTAGTATCACATTAGGTTCCATCACACCAGGGTTTATTTTTGGATCGTGACAAGTTGGTATCAGAGCCTAGGTTATATAAGTCTCACGAGTCATAAGCGAATTTAGTAGAGTCTTGCGAATCGGTATAAAGACATTTGTGTTTATCTTCGAGAGGATGTAGAACCCTTAGGATGCTTCACATTCTTGAATCCTTATCGTGTGAATCTATTCATATTGGTACCTAAACTTCTATTATTTTATTCTCTCACAGACGATGAGAACACGTGCTACCAGTCAGAATGGATAGCCACCAGTACCACCAGTTGGGGCCGTGAGAGGTCGAGGTCACGGTAGAGGCCATGGAAGAGGAATGGGAGTAGCCCGCAAAGTAGTTGATGCAGTACTTGTAGACCCTCCTGTTTCTTCAGACCAGGTCCCAGTCGCAGATGCTCCAGCAGGACCAGCTCAGGCACCACATGTGTGTACTATGATTTCTAGCCTCCAGGAGGCCCTAGCTCAAATTTTATCAGTGTGTATTGGTCTTGCTTAGGCAGTCTATGTTTCTACAATCACAGCTACTTCTTAAGAAGGGGGAGACACTAAGAAAGATATATATACATATATGTGCGAATTATAGTGGGCGAGCCGACAAGACCACGATAGACAACTATATACCAAAAGTGATAGCCGACAAGGCCACATACTATCCAACTATACTTAATTGTCTACAGACATCTATTAGAAATACAACTATGCAACGATAGGTTTGAGACATATCATACCCATATATACATGCGGGCATGAAACGCATGCCCCGTGAATTAGGGCGTCAGTACAAAAAATGTACTGAGTATGTAAGGCATGAAAATTAGTACGTAAAAGACATAGATGAAACATGGAATTAAGAAATTTATTGTAATCTGAATAACTTTATAAATTCTAGAACATTTATAATGTCATGCTCGTTCATAAAAATGATGTATCATGCATAGGTATAGGTGTACATAATATTATCAAGCCTCTGAGGGCGTCCCATCATATCTTCTCGGCCACTATGCGCAACATTATCAATATATACCAACTGATCAGGTGGTGGTACGTATATAACGCCGTAACCTTTTTCTCATATCACACACCCACACATATATTATTATATCTTCTGTTTATAGGTTTCAGAATAATACGCTGTTGAAAATTTTTATCTGAAAGGAATATTGAGATTATTACATATTTTTCATGCATTTAATTCATTTATTATATATATATATATATATATATATATATATATATATATATATATATATATATATATATATATATATATATATATATATATATACTAAGAAAATTGCTGAAACTCCAGTTACAGAGCGGAGAATTGCAATTGAATCCAAGGCTTTGCCTCTAGGACCATCTTACCTTCTAACTAACACAATTTTCTACTAATTCAATCGATGTTTTCACCTTACTTAACTAGAGAGCAGATGCTGGAGTGGGAGGTCGGTCTTTCGCCTTTAAAGGTATAAGCTGTGATGTGATAGGCACGAAGTCAAGATATATATATATATATATATATATATATATTTATTTATTTATTTATTAATTATTCTGAGACCTATAAACAGAAGATATAATAATATGTCACATGGGAAATCATGAACACAGAGACCCTTAGTATATCTATGAATAGAATCGTTTATGAAATCTGTGTATTTGCTCGTTTCTTCTGTATAACTTTGATCATGCCAAAAAGAAAAAGGGGATAGCTTTAACATACTTGGAGTAGGGTAAACTTCGTATAATATTTTTGGCGAAGATTGTACCGTACACTTTTAGAAACGTAAAATTTTACATTGCTAAGATTCTAACGATTCTCGCTGTTAAGTGTTGAGAATCAAAATTTGTTGAAAATTTTGGTAATGTCAACGTTCTGTTTCTTGGTAAGACTTCCTATTATCAATTCATTTCTAAGTCCTAATGGTAGGAGAGACTAAGATTGGTGTCATTGATTGTAGTAATGTGTAAGACATGTCTCGTAAGCTATCTATTCAAGTTTTGTTGTGGTATCTTGACACCTAATTAAAGGTGACTTAAAGAGTCATATTTTTGGAAGGTGGATTGCTGCCGCGTGAGGTGGGGGAATTTTAGTTTTTATCCATTTATTAGGTAATTAGGTAATGTCCCGTTACCCGGTAATTAACAAATTACCCGTATAATTTAAAAATTATCTCAAATTACTTAAAATTTTACTTATTTTTAATATACTTTATATAAATACTACTATGGTCATATGGTACCTCGGATGGTACTAGTTTATAATTATTAGGTATTATTGCTCAATCCGTATTTTATCCCAAATTGGTCACTTTCAACGAAACTCGTTTTCTTTTCGCCGTGTACCCTTTATCCTTCATGACACTTACTTATCGCTTATTACAAATAGCATAAATACGTTAACCTTAAGATAATCTCATCCACGAGTCTATATCAACTAACTGAAGGCGAATTTTTTTTAACGTACGAAAACACAAGATGTAACATCCTTCCCCCTTAGAAACATTCATCCTTGAATGTTTACTTCTACGAGCTATATAACTTTGGCAGAGTCACATTTGTAACAATAATACTATCAAATCTTCATGTGCAAATTCAATAATTCAACGCCATATAGGACCAGAATCATAAACAATGACAATGGCCTCCCACGACCAATGACAATAACCAACATAAGAATTCATACACGTACCTTGAAGTTATGACATCTCAGTCGGATCTTTCCCTGGAGGAGGAAATAAGTAAGGATATCTAGACTTTATGTCTTCCTCGGCCTCCCAAGTCATTTCTTCCACATTGTTGTTCCTCCAAAGTACTTTCACGAAGGCTACTTCCTTATTCTGTAGCTTGTAGATTTGTTAGTCTTGGATGGTAACCTGAATTTCCTCGTAAGATATATCCTCTATAATTTGTATATAATCCATGGGAACCACTCAGGTAGGATCTCCAATGCATTTCGATAACATAGATACGTGAAAAACCAGATGGACAAACTCCAACTCCGAGGGAATTCTAACTTATAAGCTACTTGGCCCACTCTTTGAATGATCCTATAAGGCCCAATATATCGTGGGCTAAGATTGCCTTTCTTGTCAAACCTCATCACACCCTTCATAGATGACACTTTTAAGAATACCTAGTCATTAACCCCAAACTCTAAATCTCATCATTGTACGTCAGAATAAGACTTCTAACGACTCTGAGCTGTCACCAGTTGATCCCCGATAAGCTTTACTTTTTCTATGGCTTACTGAACCAGGTCTGGCCCATGTAGCCCAGATTTTCTAACATCAAACCAGCGTATAGGAGATTTTTTCCCATAAAAAGCCTCGTACGAAGGCATCTAGATACTGAAGTGGTAACTGTTATTATATGCAAACTCAATAAGAGGTAGACGTTTAACCCAACTTCTCTTAAAATCCAATGCTCATGCTCGTAACATATCCTCGAGCGTCTGAATTGTACGATTGGGTTGTCCATCAGTCTATGGATGAAAACTTGTGTTAAGATTCACCTGATTTCCTAGACCTCTTTGAAATAACCTCCAGAAATGTGCGGTAAATTAGGACCCACAGTCTGATATAATATATACTGGTACTCTATGTAGTAGCACTATCTCTTTTATATATAACTTTGCATAATCTTCTGCTGTATTTGTAGATCTAACCACTAGGAAATGAGTTGATTTCGTAAAACTATCGACTATTACCCATATGGAATCGAACTTACAATGAGAATGAGGGAAACCCATGACAAAGTCCATGTTTATCGCCTCCTATTTCCATGTCGGCATCTCTATAGTCTGTATTAGTCGTCTAGGATTCTTGTGCTCTATCTTCACCTTTTGGAAAGTAGGACACTAAGCGACAAACTCGGAAATGTTCTTCTTCATATCGTTCCACCAGTACACTTCCTTAATGTCATGATACATCTTCGTTTACCCAGGGTGAATTGAGTACCACAAATAATGTGCCTCTGACATAATCCTGTCTCGTAGCCCTGCTACATATGGAACACACAAACAACCTATGTATCTGAGAACTCCATCTCTCTGAGGTTCTAACAACGACTTCTTCTACTGTGGAACTCGCTCTCTCAACTTGACCAACTCTGAATCTTCGTATTGCCTCCTTTACTTCAGCTGTGAGAGATGATTTTGCAGGATGATGGAGTACAACTCCACTATTATTAGAGTATACTAACCGAAATCCCAAATAAGCTAGTTGATGAATCTCTCTAGTTAATTGCCCTTTTTCGGCCTCCACACGTGCTAAGCTACCCATAGATCGGCGACTTAAGGCGTCTAGTACAACATTAAATTTCCCTGGATGGTAGAGAATGTTAACATCATAATCTTTCAATAACTCAAGCCATCGCCTCTATTGCAAATTCAACTCTTTTTTCTTGAAGATATATTGCAGGCTTTTATGATCTGTGAATACTTCAACATGCAAACCATATAAATACTGCCACCATATCTTAAGTGCATGGACAACCTTAAGGTCGTGGGTTGGAAAATTTCACTCATGCTTCCTTAACTACCTTGAAGTATACGCAATTACTTTTCCATGTTACATCAGGACACAACCCAGTTCAATTTTCGAAGCATCACAATAGATAGCATAACCATCGGTCCCTTCTAGGAGCGCTAGAATCAGTTCTAAAGTTAATCTATCATTCAATGTCTCGAAACTCCGTTTGCAAGCATCAATCTATTAAAATGTTGCTCCATTTTCAGTCAACTTTGTCAAAGGTGCTGAAAAGGAAGAAATCTCCTATAATAGCCTGCCAAACCGAGAAGCTACGAACGTTTTTCAGGGTTGTGGGTTTGGGCCAAGTCTTTACCGCCTTAATCTTTCGTGTATCCACCCGGATGCCTTCACCCAAAATGATATGCCCAAGGAAAGCTACAAAGTTTAACTAGAATTCACATTTGGAGAATTTTGCATGCAACTTTCCTTTTTGTAGAGTTCTGAGCATAGTACGCAAATGATCTGCATGTTTAGCCTCTGAACGACAATACACCAATATATCGTTGATAAACACAATTACGAACAGATTCAAAAAGGGTCTGAACACACGGTTCATCAAATCCATGAATACTGCTAGGGCATTGGCCAAGTCGAACGACATAACATGAAATTCAAAGAGCCCGTATCTAGTCCTGAATGTTGTTTTCGGAATCATCCTTAACCCTTACCTGATGGTACCCAAACTTCAAGTCTATCTTTGAAAAACACTTGGCACCTTGTAACTGATCAAATAAATCATTAATCCTCGGGAGCGGGTACTTATTCTTGATCGTCACCTTATTCAACTATCTATAATCAATACACATCCGTAAAGAACTATCTTTCTTCCTCACAAATAACATAGGTGCTCTATACGGTTACGTACTAGGTCTGGTTCCTTTAGTTGTTACCTTAACTTATTCAACTTTTCGGGGAGCATTTTATAGAGATAAATTGATATTGGATGAGTATCTAGTAGTAGGTCAATGACAAACTCAATTTCTCGCTCTGGCGGAAGACCAGGAAGCTCATCGAGAAAAATATCAGCAAATTCAATAACCAAATGGATGGACTAAAAGGTTGGTGACTCTGCTTTCATATCTCGAACATAAACTAAGTGATAAATAAAGCCCCTGCTGATCATTTTCCTTGCCTTGAGATAGGAAATAAATCTTCCTCTCGGTGATGCCATATTACCTTTCCACTCTAAAAAAGGCTCCCCTGGAAATCAGACTATCTTTGCTCTGCAATCAACATTGGCATGACAAGAAGCCAACCAATCCATACCTATTATAACATCAAATTATACCATATCTAACTCGATTAGGTATGCTACGGTGGATAGACCATGAACTATTATTATACAACCTTTATATACTCGCTTAGCTATTACCGAGTCCCCAACAAGTATAGACACTTCAAAAGGTTTAACCGATTCAGGTGTTGTTCTAAACTTACTAGCAACCAACAGAGTAACATATGATAATATGGAACCTGGGTCAATTAGTGTATATGCATCATATGAGAACACTAATAATATACTTGTGACAACATGATCATGTCATCCTACCAACACATAAATAAGGCTTTGAGGACTGCTCAAACTAGATGCTCCGCCTCTACCTCTACCACGACCCATTGGTGCTTGTGAACCTCGCCTTGGGGAGAATAATGATGATGACAAACCAGCTACAGATCCCACTGGCTGAGCTATACTTGCATCACCTCTCGTTGAACAATCTCTCATAACGTGGCTCGAATAACCACAAGTATAACAAACATCCAATCCCAAACGGAACTTCCAGCATGCTGCTTACTACACTGAGCACATCGTGGCAAGGGCGGCTTCATCTTACTTAACTTACCCCTATACTGAGAACCTGAGGCCCAAAAATGCTGAATAGACCCTGAATATGTGGAACGATCAAATCTCTTACCGCCAACCTAAGTGGACACCCTAGCCGATGGATGGGCTGGATAGCTCGGGTACTGTTGCCTCTAACCACTTCAAAACTCATCAAAAGGACCCGAAGACCTCACTCTCTTATTCTGGGCCTATCATGCTCATGATCTATCATCTACTTTTGCTTACTCTCCTCTACACCCTGAGTGTATGCCTCAATACGAGAAATATCCGTGTCCGGCTAAACTCAGTCTGACATACAATCGTTATGCAAGTGTGGCTCTAATCCCATCACGAACGAGTCCTCCATATTAGATACAATAGTTGGAGCATACCTATCCAATGAATCAAACTGAAGAATGTACTCCCGAACACTTATGTTACCTTGTCGAAGGGTCAAGAACTTATCAACTCTAGCCCGCCTAAGCTCTGGTGGCAGATAATGAAGAAGAAAAGCTTGTGTAAACTCCTGCAATATAGTTGGAGAGGCATCCTCACCTCTGGGCAATCCCCAAGACTCGTACCAATGAACTACGGTATCTCGGAATCTATAAGAAGCTAGATCAACTGACTCAGTCGCAGTGCCCTTAATTACCCTTAACATCCATTGTGTTCTTTCAATAAATACCCGAGTGAATACCGGAGGGTCTAAATTAATGAATTCATGAACCCTCGCACTGATGGACCTATATGCATGACCAATATCTACTTCCTGACGTCGAGCCTGTGTAGCTACTAATAGGGTTAATAACTGAATAACATCTCTCATCTCCTAACCCGGTGCATGTGGCTGAGGGGCTGGACGTACATGGGGGGTGCTGGAGCTGGTGCCCCTCGGAACTCTTCTGGAAAGGGCAGGATATATTATGTGTGGGATGGAATCTCACTATGAAACTCTCCCCGAGCCCTAGTAACTCGTTGCGTATGACTAGTAGTCTCACCTGCCACGCACTTTCCCTTTTGGACGACGTTAATCTTTGGAGGCATCGCTAAAAATATATCACACCACTAGGAACATGAATTCTTGTATCGCACAATCTGAGATAAAAAGAGAGGATAACATCCTATGTCATATAGCCTCATGTCTATCAGTGTGGTGCACAACACACCCTTAAACAATACTCTATTAGACACGGTTTGTAGACAATCCTAGGATAGAACTGCTCTGATATCACTTTTGTCACGACCCAAACTGAAGGGCCACGATGGGTGCCCGAGTCCTACCTGTCAAGCACCCCTAAGCATGTGTCTAAGCTATAAACCTGATCAACATCTGTTGAATTAGGAGAATAACTTACATGGAGGAAACCTACCGAAAAGACATATGTACATATATGTGCGGATTATAGTGGGCGAGTTGACAAGGCCGTGATAGACAACTATATACCCAAAACTGAAAACCGGCAAGGCCACATACTATCCAACTGTACATAACTGTCTAGAGACCTCTATTAGAAACACAACTGTAAAAAAGATAGGATTGAGCCACATCATACACACACACATACACACACACACACACACATATATATATATATATATATATATATATATATATATATACAAGTATATCTTACCAAAATCAATGTAGCTACGGATCAAGTGGATCACGCAACTCTCGCTGATCAAGGATACTAACAAGGGGGACCGTCAGCTTGCCTACCTGTACCTGTGGGCATGAAACGCAAGCCTCATTAAATTGGGTGTCAATACGAAAAATGTATTGATTATGTAAGGCATAAAAACCAGTACGTACAAGATATAGATTAAACATGGAATAACGAAATCCAAACTTTTTGTAAAAATATGAAACATTAATAATGTCATGCTCGTGCATATAAATTTCATGTCATGAATAGGTATGGGTGTACATAATATCATCAAGCCTCTTAAGGCGTCCCATCATATAGTCTCGGCTACTGTGGGCAATATCATCAACATATACCAATTGATCAGGTGGTGGTGCGTATATAATATCGTAATCTTTTTTTCATATCCCCCTCCCCCCCACACACACAAACACACACACACACACACATACATATATATATATATATATATATATATATATATATATATATATATATATATATATATATATATATATATATATATATATATATATGTGTGTGTGTGTGTGTGTGTGTGTGTGTCAATGTACATGTATAAATGAATGAAATGCATAAAAAAATAGTATGTAATAATCTCAATATTCTTTTCTAATAAACTTTTTCAACTGCGCATTATTCTGAGACCTATGAACAGAAGATATAATAATATGTCACATAGGAAATCTCGAACACAGAGACCCTTAGTATATCTATGAATAGAATCGTTTATGAAAATCGTATATTTTCTCGTTTCTTCTGTTTAATTTGGATCATGCCAAAAAGAAAGAGGGGAGAGCCTTAACATACCTCAAGTAGGGAAAACTCCATATAATATTCTTGACGAAATTTATACCGTACTCCATTAGAACCATAAAATTTTATGTTGCTAAGATTCTAACCATTCTCGCTGTTAAGTGTTGGGAATCAAAATTTGTTGAAAATTTTGGTAATGTCAACGTTCTGTTTCTTGGTAAGACTTCCTATTATCAATTCATTTCTAAGTCCTAATTGTAGGAGATAGACTAAGATTGATGTTATTGATTGTAGTAATGTGGAAGACATGTCTCCTAAGCTACCTATTCAAAGTTCTGTGGTAGTATCTTTCCACCTAATTAAAGGCGACTTAAGAGTCATCAATTTGGAAGGTGGCTTTCTTCCACGTGGGTAGGGGAAACTTTAGTTTTTATCCATTTATTAGATAATTAAGTAATGTCTCGTTACTCGATAATTAACCAATTGCTCACATAATTTAAAAATTATCTCAACTTACTTAAAATTTTACCTATTTTTAATATACTTTATATATTATAATACCGTGGTCATGTGGTACGTCGCATGATACTAGTTTATAATTATTGGGTATTATTGATGTGCCGGAGAATTTCAGCGTATTTCAATACTAATTGCTTAGATTTTAGCTTTTTTTAATGCAATATATCCTTTACTTATGTAGTTTTGGTATTTCTACAGTACATATGGACTAAGGACCCAAGAGCATAAAAATGGAAGCAAAAAAAGACAAAAAAAGAGAGCAAAATGTAGCAAAAATGCGAGTCTGTGACACACTATGCGATCAAATATCACTGATGCAAGCCGCAGAATGCACATTCAAATCGTAGACAAAACTAGAGCCCTGGGTAATATCAAGTCAAGAATGCGGCCCACTATGCGACCGCTGAACCTGTCTGCACGCCGCAGAGTGGACCGCAAATCTACCATGAAGGTCGCTTAATTACGAAGATAAGATCGTATTTTTACAATGTGAATCGCCTAATTGGAATGCGATGAAGATCTGAAAATAGGGTTTCAGTCTACGATGGGGACGTTTAAGATGCGTACCGCATGAACGCTTTGCGAGGAGAATGTGGTCGCATTTCTGACCTGAAATAGTATTTTTGTCCGTTTTCTGTCCCGATTCTCAGTCTACTATAAATAGATTTATGATGGTTTTGTGGGTTCATCTTGTCTGATTTTTGAGTTACATTTCAAGATTTTAATACTCCTCACTTTTGGAGCCTTTTGGGGTCAAGAATATTCACTTTGTAAGCTTTATGGCATTTATTTTTCTCTTGCTTTTGTATTTTAGTATGAGTAGCTAACTCTAAATACTAAGGTTGTGGACCCTAAATGGGTGTTATATTAATTGGTGTTTAATATTGAATATATATATATATATATATATATATAATAGTTGGTTGATATTTATTTATTTCTCGTGTTTCATTTATTGTTGGTAGTTGCAAACATTAACAAGTGCCAAAAAATTCTAGTTTGCTTGGGAGAGTGAGTTAGAATTTGGTAGAAGTAAATATCAAAGACTCGAGACTTTAAACCTTGGTTAATAAAATCACTTAGGGATATATGAGTTATATTTAGCATGTATTGGTTGTTATTAATTGCAACGTTTTTACATTTGGAAAAATTATAAAGAGGAAATACTACGTAACTATTAAAAAATATTGCATAGTCACTTAGACATTATCTGCATATCAAAATGACCGATCTTAGATATATATCATATTAACACCAATAGCATTATATTTCATTAAAAGGAGACACAATCTTGGTTTCTTTAATCTTATTTATTACACTTTCAATATTCCAATTAGTTGTTACTTCAAAACAAACTAAATTCTTACTCTTGTCATTATTAATTCACACTCTTATTACCGTTAACTGGATAGAATTACGACTTTAGTCGAGCAACACACTATTCTAGTAACCTTTTCACACCTATTCCATGTGGGATTCGACCCCAACCTTGTTGGATTATTATATTTGATATCGACCGCCTTATAAAATTTATAAAAATGTAATTTGAGTGTATCAAATTTTGGCGCCGTTGCCGGGGAATACGATTTTGAATTTACTAATTAGTGTGTGCTTTACTTTACGTCTTATTCTATTCCATCATACTTTGCTTGTTTTGCTTGGTGTTGATAGGAAAACATGTCTGATTCTCGCTATGATGTAGAGATAGAACTGGGAGAGAATCCTTTTGCAGACATCAGAGAGTACATTGAGAATACAAATGCTAGTGTACCTCCAGTTGTTGGTGCTGCAACGTTCAAAGTGGAACACGGTTTAATCCTTATGCTCAAAGTTGAGGAGTTCTTTAGAAATTCCACCGATGATGATCCAACACAACACCTTAGAAACTTCTTGGGTGTGTGTGCAATGCACAAGCAAAACCATGTCTCTGATGATGCCTTGAGGTTGAGATGCTTCAAGTATTCTCTTGATGGGGATGCAAGGAGATGGCTCAAGAATATACCACAAAACTCTATCCATTCTTGGCCCGAACTTGTCCGGGCATTCCTATCTTAGTTGTTCTCGCAAAGTAAAAAGTCTGAGCTGCGGGATACAATCTTCTTCTTCAAGCAAACACAGGGAGAACAGTTGAATGAGGCATGGGATCGTTTCAAATTATATTTGGTGAGGTCTCCAAATCATGGTTTCCTGGATTCTATACTATTGAAAAAATTCTATGTGGATTTGGATCCTATGAACCAAGCTATAGCCAAAACTACAGCTGACGGATCCATCATGAATAAATCATTCGCAAGGGTGACACAAATTCTTGACAAAATAGCACAACACAATCAAGCGTGGAATTTCGCAGACACCTCAGATGGGGTTGCATATGGTTCTCCTTCCTTGACCAACTTGATCAACGAGAATCAAGAGAGGGACCAAATAATTACAGGGCTGGCCACAAATGTAAATGTGCTGACAAAAATATTCACGGAAAATCAAACAAAAAAAGTGAATGTAGTCGAGGATGTGCAACTCATCTCCAATGAAGAGTTTGAAGAAGCTAACTACATCAACAACCCTCAAGGAGGTTATCAAAGACAACATTATCAGGGTCAGGGGCAACAAAGTCAATGGAGGCCAAACCCTTAAGGGCAAGGCAACCAACAATGGAGACATGACCAAGGTGGCTCAAACCAAGGGAATAGGAACAACAACAACAACTTTTCTAACCGGAGTTCAAACCCCCTATGTTCCTCCAAAAGGTCAATATTCGAATTAAGGGTCCTCTAGTGAATCTAAGTTGGAAGATATGCTTGACCGAGTGTTGCAAAATCAAGAAAAATCCAATGCTGCCATGAGGAACATGACCGAGGTTGTTGGATCTCGTATATCGCCTCCATCCAAAAATTGGAGATGAACACTCTTTAGTGACACGATTGCAAATGCAAGAGGTAGTGGGAATTGCCCAACTTCTCACATCATGGCGATCACTACTAGGAGTGGGAAAGTGCTACACGAAGAGGGTGAGCAAATGGTTGAAGAAGAAGAGCCCGAACAAAGGGTTGATGTTGAAGAGCCAAGTGTTGTCGAGGTTGAAAGGCGGAGGAGTTGAAAGTGCAAGAAGATAACCGGGAAGAGGTGAAGGAAAAAGTGAAAGAGACACCGAAAGCTCCTCCACCTATTCCTAGACCTCCTCCCCCATTTCCTCAAAGGCTCGCAAGAAATATTGATGATAGAAAACTTGAAAAATTCTACGACATCCTCAAGCAATTAACGGTGAATATTCCTTTTGTGGAAGCTTTTCAAGAGATGCCGGGGTTTGCTAAATATGTGAAGGATTTGATCACAAAAAAGAGGACCACAAAGAATGAGGTGGTAAAAATGACTCACCGGGTTAACTCTACTATTCCCACAACCCTTGTCCAAAAGAAAGAGGACCCGGGAGCCTTTACTATTCCATGCACTATCGGGGCGACCATTCCTAGCCATGGGAAGAGCACTCATGGATTCGGAGCAGAACGAAACTAAATTCTGGGTGAATGATGAAGAATTCGCATTTCAAGCGAGCAAGGGTATGAAGTTACCCCATGAGTATGAGAGCATTTCAGTGATAGATGTTGTTGACGAGGTGGAAGATGCCATCAAAGTGATAATTGAAGAACAATGCCTTGGTGAGGCATTGGCGGCTATCTTGGTAAATTGTGATGGTGAAGACATGGATGGGTACATGGAGTCAGTGAATGCATTGAAGGGTATTGGATCCTACACTTATACTCCGGAAAAGATTTCTCTTGACTTGGAGAATCAGGCCACACCCCCACAAAGCTATCAATCATTAAGCCACCACAACTAGAGCTCAAGCCACTGCCCCCGCACCTAGTGTATAAATTTCTTGGCTTTAATGATACTTTACCCGTAATTGTTTTGTCTTTTTTTTAATTATGTGTAGGTAGAGCAATTGCTGGAAGTCTTAAAGGAGCATATGCAAGCCATTGGATGGACAATTGCTGACATCTGAGGGATTCTCGTGGGAATTTGTGAACATAAGATCCAATTGGAGAGTGACATGAAGCCAAGTGTGGAGCATCAACAACGATTGAATCTATCAATGCAAGAGGTGGTTAAGAAAGAGATCATCATGTGGTTGGATGCTGGGGTTGTCTACCCTATTGCTGATAGTTCTTGGGTGAGCCCGGTGCAATGTGTCCCGAAAAAGGGAGGCATGACCATAATTGAAAATGATAAAAATGAGCTCATCCCAACAAGAACGGTGACCGGTTGGAGGGTGTGTATGGATTACCAGAAGCTCAATAGTGCAACATGCAAAGACCATTTCCCTATGTCTTTTATTGAGCAAATGCTTGATCGGCTAGCGGGAAGGTCATTCTATTATTTCCTTGACGGATATTCCGGCTATAACCAAATCAACATCGCATTGGAGGACCAAGAGAAAATAACATTCACTTGTCCCTATGGGACTTTTGCCTTTAGTCAGATGCCATTTGGTTTGTGCAATGCTCTAGCTACTTTTCAAATATGCATGATGTCCATTTTCTCCGACATGGTGGAGGATTTTCTTGAGGTCTTTATGGATGATTTCTCGATAGTAGGTGACTCCTTTGAGCATTGTCTTAACAATCTTAGACAAGTTCTTAAGAGATGTGAGGAAACCAACCTTGTGCTAAATTGGGAGAAATGCCATTTTATGGTGGATGAAGGCATCGTATTGGGGCATAAAATTTCAAAGCATGTCATTGAAGTTGACTGGGCTAAGATCGAGATTATTTCCAAGCTTCCTCTAGCTACTTCTGTAAAGGGTGTTCGAATTTTATTGGGGCATACCGGATTTTACAGGCGGTTCATCAAGGATTTTTCCAAAATTGCAAATCCTATGTGCAAACTCCTTGAGAAAGATACCAAATTTGTGTTTGATGAAAAATGCCTCAAAGATTTTGATAAATTAAAGCTAAGTCTCACCACGGTACCTATTATTGTCACACCCAATTACTCTCTTCCTTTCGAGCTTATGTGTGACGCTAGTGTTGTAGCTATTGGAACAATGATTGGCCAACGTCACAATAAGGTTTCCACCCGGTCTATCTATGCAAGCAAGACACTCAATAGAGCATAAACGAATTACACGATGATTGAACAAGAGCTTCTTGCCATTGTTTATGCATTTGAGAAGTTTTTGGCTTATTTGTTGGGATCCAAGGTGATAGTGTACACGAATCATGCTTATCTTCGCTACCTTATGGCGAAGAAGGATACAAAGCCACAGTTGATTCGATGGGTTTTATTGTTGCAAGAGTTTGACTTTGAGGTCAAGGATCACAAGGGAACTCAAAATCAAGTAGTAGATCACTTATCAAGGCTTGAGGAAGCAGGGAGACCAAAGGAAGATCTTGAAATCAATGATGCAGTCCCGGATGAACACATCTTTGCACTATCTAACACTTTTGCTCCATGGTATGCCAAAATTGCTAACTCTTTAGTGAGTGACCTTATCCCGGAGGGGTTGGAGTCTTATCAAAAGAAGAAGTTCTTGAGAGATTGTCGACTATATTATTGGGAAGAGCCATACTTGTTCTATCTTTGTGCCGACAACATCATCCGAAGATGTGTTCCTGAAGAAGAATTTTTTTCTACTCTAAAAGCATGCCATGACTTGCCGGTTAGGGGTCATCATAGGGGAAATCGGACGGCGGCTAAGGTTCTTGATTGTGGTTATTATTGGCCTTCCATCTATCATGATGCCAATCACATGGTTAAGGCTTGTGACCAATGTCAACGACAAGGTTCAACCTCCAAGAGGCATGAAATGCCAATGCACTTTGTGATGGAGATAGAGATCTTCGACGTGTGGGGAATTGACTTCATGGGTCCCTTTGTAAGCTCTTATGGGAAGAAATATATCTTGGTAGATGTGGACTATGTGTCCAAATAGGTTAAAGCAGTTGCCTTACCGAACAATGAGGCAAGGAGCGTGATTGCCTTCTTGAAGAAAAACATATTCACTCTGTTTGGCACTCCTAGAGCCATTCTTAGTGACGATAGATCTCATTTCAGTAACAGGGCTTTTGCGGGGCACAAGGTGGCCACACCTTATTATCCGTAGTCAAGTGGTCAAGTTGAGGTTTCTAACCGGGAGATCAAGAGCATTCTAGCAAAAATTGTTAATGCAAATAGGACCGACAGGTCAAGGAAGCTAGATGATGCATTGTGGGCATACCGCACGACTTACAAGACCCCTATTAGTACTTTTCATTATCGGTTAGTCTTTGGTAAATCTTGTCATCTTCCCGTAGAACTAGAACACAAGGCTATGTGGACATTGAGAAGGTTGAACTTAGACTGGGCTGAAGTTGCAAATTTGAGGTTAACACAACTCAATGAAATGGAGGAATTCTGGTTCTATGCTTATGATAGTGGAACTGCGTACAAAGACGGATGAATTTTGTCCATGACAAGAAGATCTTGAAAAGAGAGTTCAAGACGGGTGATTTGGTCTTGCTCTTGAACTCAAGACTCAAATGTTTCCGGGCAAGCTTAAATCAAAATGGTTTGGTCAATTCAAAGTGATCAATGTTTCTCCTTATGGAGCGGTGGAATTAGAATAAACAGATGGGTCCCGGGCATTTCAGGTAAATGTAGAACGCATCAAGCACTACTTGGGCACTGATGGAGAGAAACATTTGGTGGAGCAGCTGGCTCTCAAAGATGGTCCATGTCCGACCATTGAATGAAACCAAAGGAACCTCAATTTCATCGTGCCGCGACGTTAAACCAAACGCTTCATGGGAGGCAACCCATGTGTGGTAGCACTCTTTTGTTGTTTGAATTTTTAATTTTTGATATATAGATTTATTTGAGCAATTTAAAGTGTGTGTTAGAGTGCACGGGGTTCAAAAGATCACTACACTTGTTAGGGATGCATAAAAATGGAAGAAAAACCACCATGTGAAGTTTCCTTCAATGATGCGGTCGCATTTTTACTATGCGGACCGCATTTTGATCACAAACCCAAGCAGAAATTTTGGTTCAAATTGGGGGCGAAAATACGATGATTTGGTCCACTCTATGGATCGCATTTCAATTATGCGACCGCATTGTGCATCATATTTGTCACCTTTCAACAGGTCACCCAACCCTACCGCATAACACATATGCGGTCACATTGTGTGTTATGCGGTGCTCTCCCTACCGTAGATTTGACAAATGTAAGTGACCACAATTCCTTCATCTCTAACTCACTTAAAACAAAACAAAAAAAGACAAAAGAGGGTAAAAATAACAAAGAAAACAAAAAAAAGAACTGAAAGGGGAAAAAACCAGGCATTTGACCCATTCAAGCCATGTTTCAAGAACAAAGATTTTCAAGTTGCTCTACTCAGCAATTCCTTCCTTGTAGTGTGCACATCTGGTATGTACGTGTTCCCCACTATTCTTGTTCACGATTAATTCTGTGTGTTCGTTGATTTTCATTCATTATATGTAAAAATAAATAAATAAATAAATAAAAGGATGTTTATGTGCTGCTATGTGTAGTTGTGTCTCCATATGTTAGTTGATTATGGGATGGAAATTAACGGGGGTAATGGGTAGACAGAAATAGGACCGCCATTGTTAAGAAGCTTGTTTGCACCATTGAAGACGAAGGCATCTGCGGCCCGCATAGTGGAAATACGGTACGAATTTTGGCCGCAAAATTGAACCCTAAGTCTTTTGATGAAGACGGTGAAATGCGATGAGTATGCGGTCACATAATTGAAATGCGGACCCCAAATCTACCGC
>JASVEL010008728.1:0-19410 GCA_032618575.1 Nicotiana noctiflora | reverse complement strand
GCCTTTCACTTTCATCTGAATTTTCTCAACCAACTCCAAAAAAGGCAACATAAAATATAAAATTATGTTAGTAACGATTGGTGACAAGATAGCAAAAGATGGTTGAAAAAAATTCTTATCACTATTTAATAATAAATATAATTAATATTTAAATTACATATAAAAAGAATAACCTCTAATTTTGTGAGGCCTAAAGCGACCATATTAATTATCCCTTGTTTGATTATGTGGTTATTAGCTAATACTGGTATGATTTTATACTAAAATTTTGGTAGTAATAATCCCATATTATATGTGGAATATAATCCTGGGATTATTAAGCCCTGAATATACCTCTTTGTGACCATATGGTCCCTAATAGGATAAAAATTATGTATGATGTCAGCTTATAAGTTAAGTTCCATAAAAAAAAAAGGTGTTTAGATTATACGTATTTATGGTGTAAACGATATTTAAATAATAAGGTCACATATAAGTAAAATCTCTATAATAAATATTAATTTATGAATAAGTTGGCAAAAATTAAAAACTAGCATGCTATTACATACTATTAAATTTAACAGATGCTATAAAATATTTTAAATTATCAATGTATATAACTTAAATCAAGATCGTATCGATACTCACTGAGTCAAGCTTCATCATAGGAGACAGGACATGGATTTCTGAAATGTGATTTGCAGAGTGATTACCACTGAATAAACAAGGATGTAATTTACGTGGATATTTCCTTGTATAATTAGTAAGCAAATAATTTTTCCTTTTCTGCATAGACTCAAAGAAAAGTAAATGGGGAGCTTCACAAGGATTATTAGAAGGTAAACGAGTATTAAAAACAAACCAAGGTTTAAACAATTTACTCCAAGGAATAAAAGTTTGTAATGGTATTGTTATTAAACTTGGAGGAAAAATGGACTCATAAATTTGAATTGAATAACCCCATGATATAGAAAATGTCCAATTTTTAGGCTTGTAATAACAAATACTTTGTTGTAGGATTCTTGATTCATCTCCTAATTTTGCAATTTTCATAAGATGGTTTAATGATTGAGATTTGTTCATTAAGGGAAATATTGGGTCTATAAAATCAAGGTGGTGAAGAGAGATAAGAGGAGATTGTGGATGTGCTGATAGGAATCCAGATATGTCACCATGCAAATCCATCTGCAATAACAAAGATAAAAAATCATTATAGTCGTGGGCGGAACTAGAGTCACTACTAGAAATTCAGAAAAAATCGACCAAGAAAAACCAACTAATTTTGATCGGCCAAAAATCGGGCAAAGTTAGTCGGTTTTTCAAAATATTTTAATTTTTTTTTATGAAACCGACCAACTTTGGTCGGTTTTCTTTGGAGCAAAAATGCAGAAAACTATTTTTGAGTACCTCGAAATTTATTTTTCAAGAAATCGACCAACTTTGATCGGTTTTTGCAATTAAAATTAATAAAACTCAATATTAAAAAAATCGACCAACTTTGGTCGGTAAATTCGACCGGTCATTTCAAAAAAATCGACTAACTTTGGTCTTGAAATTTTATTTTTTAATAAAATCGACCAACTTTGGTTGGTTATTTTTGTGCGAAAATACAATTAAAGAGTATAAATAAAAAATAAGACAATCTTAAAACAAAATGTACCAATGGTTTAGTGGTAGTATAGTATCCTGCCATAGTACACACCGTGGTTCGATTCCCAGATGGTAAATCTTTGATTACATAATTAAAATAGCGACTAACTTTGATCGTTTTTTTTTTTTTGCGACCAACCTTGGTCCTTTTAGCTTTGCGACCAACCTTGGTCGCTATACTAAAACGACCACCAAAATAGCGACTAAACTTGTTTGGACACATTTTGGTTGGTAATTCGACAAAACCAACCAACGTTGGTCGGTTTTTATGATTGCCAATTACCAAATTGCTAGTAGTGAATATATCATATCGGTTCAGCTGAATTTGTGGATTTACTTATAAAAACTTAGTAGTTAATTGACCTATATACCGATCGAATATAATAAGTAATTACTGTATTTTCAGATAATCATAGTAGACTTGTTAAAATTAATTACATATTATTATAAATCAATTTAACATGATACATAAAAAATTCATATATTATCATATTACATAATTTAATAGATATGCTTAATCTTTATGATAATTAAGCATATTAATTAGTAACTTCGTAAATGTTAGTAACTAACAAGTTATCATAAATTAAAAATCACTTATAGTTATTTTGAAAAATATGCCAAAAGATTCTGCAAAAAGAAGAATTAACCTAAATAGATGTTCACCTAAACGGTTAAATTAAAAATAGGTGGTGGATACATAATGTATATTTATGTATGACATGTATATATAACTGTATATATTCACTAATATAATTTTATATAAACCACTAAAAAGAGTAAATTATGAATATAACTGGCTATTTATATAAAAATTCCTGAAAAAAATACCTGATGGAAGCCCTTTTGTCGAGTGAGAGAGACACCTAAATCAGCTACACATGACTGCAAAATATGGTCACCACCATAAAAAGTTGGATATCTTTTAATACAAATATCCAAATTCTCTACCATTGCCTCCACAAGAGCATAACTAAAAGCATAACCACCTCCACCAAAAGCCATATTAAAAGAGTGAACAAAATTTGATGCATGAGTTTCTGAATTCATCCCAACATAATAATATTTCTTATGATCATACTTTGACAAAACCTCAACCAAATTATCTAGGAAAAATATAGTGTCATCATCAGCCATAATATACCATCTTGCACTCTTATTTTCCATCTTGAATGTCTCCGCTACGACGCGCGCCATCCGTATGGTTTGCGGGATCGGATGCTTATCGTACATTTTGTATCTCGACGTATTTTCCGAGATCTTGAAAGGGGGACACGAAGAAGGCCACGGAAGTAATTCATTTGGAAAATTTTCTAGAAACACGAATCCGCGTGTTATATTAGGTCTCCACCAGGACTCAACGTATGATATTCTGTTCTTCCAAGTTTTAGATGAGCTTGTTATTCCGAAAACTAGATGACTAATATTGGTGGGAGAATCATCTTGATTGTCGCCTTTGAACCTCATCAAGTTATTGAACATAGTAGTTGAGTAGCAACATGGGTGATTAGAGAGCAAAATGTAGATAACATAGAGAATTAATCCTGAAATTAGCAATGATTTGCACAATTTTCCACTTAATACATCGGATAATTGCGTAATCTTACGTCTAATAAGAGAAATCAAGTTTGTGGAAACCATGAACGACATGAAAAATAAAATGTAAGTAGAAAAAAATATTGAAGGTTGATACCAATTACTTGAACAAATAATATGAATTTTTCTAATGGAATCCTTAATTATAGCAAGAATTTGATGTAAATATAATGTAAGAGTACTTGATAAAGTAGAATTTTATGGGTTTTGGTCAGAAGTATAACACAAGATGCATGTTAATATGACATGTTATTTTTCTCGTGTAAAAAATATACTAATAAAGTGTTGAATATAACGTGAAAAGGTAAAAATAGAGATGTAGAGTAATTCAGTTTTTCTCGTGCCCCTAAAGCCAATCACGAGTTTTAGTATACACATAACATGCTGTTTAGCATTGCATAATTGTTACTGTTATGAACAATAATTTAGGGTAGGATTTAAATTATATACACTACATTATAACACAATTTTACAACATCAATGTAATTTAACTTGTTATAGCAGGTTATAAATTACGAGTTATTTTAAGTTACCAATCAAAATCTACTTTCGGTCCAATGTGACTTTTAAGAATAAATTTTAATTGCTAACACTTACTGTCGCCTCATTTGGGATATCATACTCTTCTTCGTTGGAGTATAATTTTGGGACAAAGATCAATTTTAGTCCGCGGCCAAAACTATTTATATCCGGTAGCTGTAAAAGTGTATATTTTTTGTATACAACATACATAAATTTTGTAAATTTTTATATATAACATACAGAAGTATATACATATATACAAAAGATGTATAAAATATATATTTTTCGGCTATTATTTTGAGAGCGGATATACAATGTCATTTTTTCCCTAAAAATTATTTGTATATTTCACGAGTCTTTTAGTTTGTGGCGGATCCAGGTTTTCACGACGATGGGTGCACTATTTTGAAGAAATGAATCTAAAATTTAGATTTAACGTGTTTAACTTTAGTCTCTTACCATGAACCGCTATACTTTTGAGATTATAGGTTCAAAATTATATTCTTTTTTAAATTTTAGTGATTTCACATATATATTTATGCTTCATGTTGAAAATAAGACCGTCCGAAGTAGAATTTGAACCGCTAATTTTATTCATAAAGGTGCAAATTTATTGCACCATAGGAGTCTTTGAGCATGGGTGGACATACATATATTTAAATAATTTTGAAAAAATATGATATTATTATACATGATTTAGGAAGAGGGGTATGAGTTCACGTGAAACCCATATCCTCGGATACGCCCTGGTTTGTGGTATAAAGATTCTATACAGTATGACACATAAATCGTTATAGGAGTATGGTGAGATATCGAGTATGCACCTCATCTTCGCAACTCGAGGATTAGGAGCATGAAGATAGCGTGATAGTCTAGAACCATTTCCATCCACCAACTAGTAAAAACACAGTCATCACCATTCTCATGTCACAACAAATCTCATCAACATCAATCGTCACATATCTCAGAAATCAAAAAAGCAAGTGTCAGACCAGCCATCACCTCCATTAGGAGGTAATCGCCACAACCGTTTGACCAAAAACTACCAGAACTCAAAGAAATGAGTATCAAAGCACTCATAAATTCCGTAGAGAACTAACAGACCAAACAAAAAAAACTACTACTATAAGTGGCAAATATCCTATTCTCTTACTATAATTGATTTGTTTTTGGGAGAAAGTCAATCTATTCCTGAAATTGTGGCGAGTCTCGCTACCTTTTTAGTTGCTACCCAACAACAACAACATATTCGCAATTACTACCACAAGAAAGTCGCCCTATCTCTAAAGGTTTGAGTTGTCTTTGATTAGTATAACTGACTTGAGCATCGAAGTGAACAAGCTAGTATTATTTGCAAGCGAAAAACAATGAACAAGTGCCTTGAATATTACATTTCATGCAAAATATACAAATCTAAGATCCACAGAAATGTGCATTGATTTACATGCTTCTCACTCAGCCTCAGTTAAACCATTGTTTTAACCTCAGTACTCGTCCGGCATAATTAGGCTAAAATAAAACAACAAAGAAAATTAAGATTCAGCCGTCTCTTATACATATCGTTAATCGTCAACATAGATGGTTTCTTGCTGAAACAGCCCGCCAAAAACCTTCCTCGTCTCTGTTTTAGTCTTTGTTTGTTTAGTTGGTTTTGGCGCCTCATTCTTTTTCGAAGCAAATGGTTTCCTAGGAGGAGTCTTGATCACTGCTTTCTGAGCAGGCAAATTTCTGGCCTTGGCCTGTCCCCTAACGGTAGCAACCTGTGTTGATTCCTCACCGGCTTTTTCAACAGCTGATTTCAATTGTGAGCTGAACTTTTCAAATGAAAATCCTGTACTTAAGCCTTTTGCTTTGTCCAATAAACTTTCAACAGAAGGACCTACGGCTGATGAATCCTTCTCTTCAACGTCTTTAGCAACATTAGCAGCCTTTGCTTCATTCTTTGCGATCTTCTTCACCTCTTCTTCCTGTCTCTTGGACGCTTCAGCAGCTTGTCGAGCTTCTTCATCAGCTTTTGATTTTTCAAGTGCTTCCGCATAAGCCTTTCTCCGGCCATCCTCAGGAATCGTGCTGTATATATAATCGTTATTTCGTTTAGATTATATGGCATCCAAAAGTTGTAAGCAATTGAGGAAAAGACGTAATTACCTAAAAAGTTCATCCACAGTCTTTTTTGATGCTAATGGATCAGTAAAGACTTCCACAACCTGTAAAAGGAAAGAATTTCCAGTAATCAATGAACCAATCAATCGACTACACCTCAACTCCGACTTAGCTGGAACTGACTATATGAATTTATGTTATCCATTATGCTCTATTAAAAGAAACTAGGGGTTCTTTAAAGTTAGATATTCTCTAAAACTCACTTATCCTTGTACTGGCATACAATTCATGACTATAATAACGAATTTCCTGACAAGCGACATGCCTAACATACAGAGGCGGATGAAACATATTGCTGCCGGGTTCATCTGAACCCAATACTTTCGTGGCGGAGTGTTAATTTTATGAGTAAAAATTCACAAAAATTGTAACAATTAGTTTATATAAATCCATAACTTTAAAAATACAATGCGTTTAATGCTAATAACCTTAAAGGTTGAACTCATAGAGTTTAAATTTGGATATGCCTCTGCTAAGGTATTGATAACAGTGATAACTTATTAAGACGAGTGGTAAAACAATTAAGTAGACTTAAATAAAAGCATCTAAGTTGAGCAGCATCATATGCCTAATGGTATAATAACAAATAAAATTCATTTGAGCTTTACTTATTGCTGTAACTTGTCAAAATTAGACCCAGTACTTCAACATTAATTGAGAATCAGGTTTATCTACAGGGCTTAATGTATCACAAGAATCTTTAATTATAAAAATATCAGTCGATACCTTATTTTCTGCCACTGCAGTGTTGGAGAAAACATCCACCACTAGCTTAGCTATCTCAGATTTAGCCACCTGATTTCCATAAAAAGAAGAGATAGTAAGGGATCACAAGCTTAATCAATCTACTCGTCATGCTTTAAAATGGCAGAGGGACGGGAAAAGGGAAAAGATAACAGGTAGTGTACGTGTAGCTAAAGGCCGATCTAGCATATAAGCAGTTCATGCAAATTGCACCTACTGTCCCAATTCCGAAGACAAATGTACAGAGAAATTTTTTTTTTTTTTTAAATTAAGAGGTACACCACTAACAAAAGTAGTATGCTCAGACTTAAGATTTTGTTAGAATTTTCATAATGTAAAAGAAATATTGCATACATTACATTACTTTGTAGGCGTTTTCACCAGCACTCCCTTCAGCTGACACGACAATGTTGTATGAGCTCTCAGGGGAGAAATCCTCTGTTAAGCTGGTTTTTATGAGTGTATATCTCACATCTGTCTCCACTATCTTCTGCAGAAACTCTGTAATCGTCAATGGCTGTGATTTTGAAAACAGATTGTTGAAGAAGGATGTAATGCCGTCGAGCACATTGTACGTAGAGCCTACTGAAGAAGATTCATCATAGACTATGGCCACATGTCCAACACCAGCTAATTGTGCCGCTTGTATTACTTGTACGGCATCTGTTGTGGTGACTTCTGTTGTAGGACCATCCTCTCCTTTACCAATAGTTACCACAACTTTGCTAGCATTTCCTATTGCTTTTGCGATTGATTCTGCATCTTGAAATGTGGATGCAACTGCATTCAGGCGTTTCGACTCATCATTAGAGATTACCTGCAATGATGCAACAAGAATAGTCAGATAACAGATTTTATTATTATTTCAATCTACTTTCTACCACCACTGAAGGGGAGCCTTGGAATATTGGTAAAGTTGTCTCCGTGTGACCTTTAGATCACAAGTTCAAGCCGTGGAAGTAGTCACTAATGCTTGCATTAGGGTAAGCT
Source organism: Nicotiana noctiflora (assembly GCA_032618575.1). NCBI lineage: Eukaryota > Viridiplantae > Streptophyta > Magnoliopsida > Solanales > Solanaceae > Nicotiana > Nicotiana noctiflora. Next base: position 11,766 of record JASVEL010008728.1, on the reverse strand, counting down.
GTCTACATCACACCCCTTGGGATGCGGCCCTTTCCCGGACCCTGCGTGAATGCGGGATACCTTGTGCACCAGGCTGCCCTGCCTATTTTCTAACAGTCCTTCTCCTACTATGCAATAAGAGCAGTTTGTTTGCCTAGTCTCCAATTAAAGGTTAATCCTTTTCTGTTTTGGCCTCAAGGATTCATTACCTCATTGCAGAGGAGATACTTTCATTTAGTGATATTTAAGGAATTGTCTATTTGTTTAAGTCCTAAACATTCAAAGAAATGGTATAGAAAATCATATTCCACTTGTTGGTGATATTTAAGGAATTGTCTATTTGTTAAGTCCTAAACATTCAAAGAAATGGTATAGAAAATCATATTCCACTTGTTGGTTGAGTTTTTACTACCTTCAAGATTGTTGAGCAGTTTATATGGATGCGTTGTTTGCTGCTTTAATCCTACTATACTACTCGAACATCGATCCTCTAACGTATTTTCTTACGTAGTGGAACATTCTGTGCCCAAGCAGTTAAACAATATTGATTTATGACTCCTTCAATAGAGCTAACCATCGAGAGAATTGTCTTGTATTTGTAAGTTTCAAGAGTTTCATTAAAATCTTTCGCCATATGCAAAAGTTAAATACACCCAAAGTTCAGCATCAATTCTATTATGAAAAATGGACAATGGGCCTAACTTAACCGCGAAAGTTAACTTATGAGGTGAGTATTGTTTGAAACTGAAACCATATAAGCAGACAACAAACCTTTCCCTCAACCAATGCTAGACACTCTAACACTCCCTCTCCCATCCCATGCAAGGCTGGACGTCTAGACCGTGGACAATATTACATGCAGGCTCAATATTGTGCAACACAACAACAACGATGGCACTGGCAATGGCTCAGATAGAGATTAAATCAACCGAAAGGCTAGCTCATGAGGATATCGCGTAAAACCATTTAGAAGATGAGGTTCATTCTTGCAACCAATGCCAGATACTCTAACAAGTTCTGCATTTCCAGGGACAAAGAAACTAACCTTGTAGTTAACGGCTAACTGAGCTAGCTCTTGGGCTGCACCAAGGTCAGAAACTCCAGCTCTGACACTAAAACCTTCACGAAGCAATGTCTGTGCAATGCGGACACCAGCTTGTCCAGTAGCACCAGCAACAAAAACTGTTCCAGGATCCTTTGCCCTTTGCCTTCCAAAAGCCAAACCAGAAGATGCATTGGTGCTAACAGGTATCAAAGACTTCATATCAGGTAACTTACCTGTTCATGACATAAATAATTAAGTAACTAAAGTGTGTTCTCTCAAAAAAATTAATGAAATGAAATGGTCACGCAACTCAACATAGTATCAAAACAGGCAAGAGGTCTAGGATCAAATCACAATGGCACCCAACAAAGTAATTTATTTTCGCGTGTTTGACTCAAGTAAAAGAATTAAGCCGACTCGTGAAGGGATGTGTTGAGACATAATATAATTAAGTTACTATAAGTATGTTCTCTCTAATAGCTTAAACTAAAATGGTCACCGAATTCAACATGGTATTAGAGCAGGCAAGCGGTCTAGGATTCAAATCACACCAGCATCCAAAAAAGTGAGCTGTTTTCAGGTGTTTGACTCATGTAAAAGAATTTAGGCGGCACGTGAAGGGACCTCTTGAGACATAATATAATTAAGTAATTATAAGTGTGTATTCTCTAACATCTTAAACTTTTAGATAAAATGGTAATGCAATTCAATATTATGGACACAATTCAACATTACCAAAATTAAAACTCAAGGGAATATTAATTCAAAGCGTGCTCTCTCGTGAAAAAGCATAAAGTTCACACAATTTGACATACTATAATAAGCGTGCTCTTTCTAATAGCATAAGCTTTTAGATAAAATGGTAACAAAGTTCAATATTATGGCGACACAATTCAACGTTACCAAAATCAAAGATGAAAAGGTAACCAATTTAACATTTTATGGTTGCACAATTAAACATTAAAAGAATAGCCTTGTGCACAAGGCATCTCGCATTTACGCAGGATAAAGGAAGGGCTACCAAAGGGTGTGACGTCGAAAGCCTACCCTAATGCAAGCATAATGGCTACTTTCGCGGCTCGAACTCATGACCTACCGGTCATTCGGAGACAACTCTACCGTTGCTCCAAAGCTCCCCTTCGGCCATTACCAAAATCAAAACTGAAATGACCTATAGTACACAATTAAAAATTTTACCAAAATCAAAACTGAAAGGAATGCCAGAATTGCTTGTAGTAGTTTCTTGATTTTCCTCATTAGAAGACTCAACTGATTTGCCAAGACGAAAATTTGGGAAAGAACCAGACTTCTTAGCAAAAACAGTGAATCTTGAATTCTTGAATGATAATCTTGGATGGGGTGTAGTTGTAAGGAGAAATGAATTTGAAGTAAGAGTTGGAGCCATGAATATTGAAATTTGGAAAGAGATAGCAGAATTGCTACTCTCTTCCTATTCAGTTAGTATATTTTTTGCATGTAATTTTTTTTAATGATATTCCATTTGAAGACAGAAAAAAAGAGAGTGAATGGTGAAAGAGCAATATCTGTGGCATTTGATTCTGGTCTCAGAACAAGAAGTTTTTGGATTGAATAATTTTGTCAATTTGGATGGGGAATAAGGTGGCTTTCCAATGGAATAAAGCCACGTCATATTTTATCTACAAATGAGCCTTTCAAGCCAATCATTTATAATTGGTTCAAAAATAGTGGAATTCTCCTAATATTGTGTTAGTTTTATTTTGTTTTGGTTTTGATTTTTCTAATGCTTAGATTGCTTCTGATAGTTCAAGGATTTTTTACATGATACGTATATTTTACATGCAATAATAGTTTTGTCATATTTTTTTTTGTCTGGTTATCAACTAAGTACTACTATTTATCACATAAATTTATTTTCATAATCTTATAAGTGACATAATTCTGCCTGTGAGCTTGCTTACGTTATCGGTCTCAACTCAAATAAAGAAAAAGGATTGATTTAAGTTGGTAGCCAAAAAAAAAAAAAAAAAACTTGTTAATTCATGATGAATTTTCATAATATGAGTTGAGCTTAAAGAATATATAAGGATTCATATCAGCGGTCAGAGGCGTACCCAGAATTTGAAGATGGCGGAATACATGAGCAAAGTGTTCAACCAATATCCCTATTGGACTTTTAATCTTACGGGTTCCAAACAAAATATATAGCCGTTTTTAACATATATGCATTTATATATTCAGAATTTTCGCCGAAGTTAACGGGTTCAGTAAGCCCTCTTCTATATAAGTAGGTCCGCCTCTATTGTCGACCCCAACTTATTCAGGATTGATACACAACAACAACAACAACAACTACCCAGTATGTTCCCACAAAGTGGGCAGGATTGATACACCTTTATTGTTATTATCTTAAGTGACTTAATTGTGTGAATATTCGTTATGGAGTTTATATTCCATGTACTATTTGTTTAAAAAATTAGCTACACAATTAGATAACTTGTAAGATAGTTACATATAAAATACTATACTAGTATTTGATAATCTTGCAAAGTTGCAATGTTAACCAAATACACTAATGGTGTACATAAGTTAAATTGACATAATAATTAACCTTCTATAACAGCTTAAATTGCACTATCGTGTAAGAAATATTTACAATATCAATACATATAACTTAAAGTTCTTATTGAATATATGTGCTTATAATATAACGAGGTAATATGAATTAGGGAAACTATGAGCTATACCCATTCATAGGTAATTTATTATAAAAATTGATCAATACATAAAATATAATTATTATTGGTCAATTAGTTGTTTGTAGCAAAAAAAAAAAAGATTAAATTTTTGCTTTCTTTTGGGTGGGTGTTATTTGAACAGATTGAATACATTTTAAGAAGCTTGAATCTCAATTTTTGGATGATCTGGTGGACTTTTGAGGCGATTTAAATTAAATATTCGAAGTAGAAGATGAACATGAACATTAAAATAATGATATGTGTATCACATCGTGTATCAATATATATATATATATATATATATATATATATATATATATATATATATATATATATATATATATATATATATATATATATATATATATATATATATATATATATATATATATATATGTGTGTGTGTGTGTGTGTGTGTGTGTGTGTGTGTGAGAGATACAAGTGTGATACATGTATCACAAAAGAATCGAACTCGATTTTGGATACCAAATCAATCCAAACCTCCAATCTTCCTCAAGTTTTGTATAGGAATTTTTACATACTTATACCATATATGAAACCTTATTACCCTCAATGTTTAAGGTTTGTGTTTATTACATTTAAGCATACCAAATTACTATTTATATACCATAATTCAAATTAAGGGTATAATTATTGCTTCATTTATTCTAGGCATGATTTTAGGATCACATATTCACTTTTTTTTTGTTTACCCGCCTCTCTCTCCCCCACACTCCCCACGATTTACCTTCGGTTAATCTCCCCCCCCCCCCCACAATTTACCTTCAGTTTTTTGTAGATGTTCTGCATCTGAATCTCTTCTACTAATATTCCTATCTTCCTCTACTTTTCTCCTTATCATCGACTTCTTTGACTAATTTACATAATGGCTGATTGAATGAGTAGTTGGGTTGTGCAATTTGTAAAGGAAATGATTTTCTCATGGAAGACAATAAAGTTGACAGTGTGGGTGCAATTGTAGTTTATTTGTAGTTTTTATATAGAAATTTTGTAGATGAAGAGAAAATTTTGTTGTCAACATTTTTTCTTGACACAAAATTATAGTTTAATTGTAGTATAAATGAAGTAATTTTGTAGATACTCTTAAAAACAATACAACTTTATACAATACTTAAATTGATTTGTAGTTTATTTGTAGAAATTTTATCTACAAGATATCTACAAACTGAATACATTGAATTTCAATATCCCAATTCCCATTTTAATTGTAGCATAATTGGCATTTTCTACATAATTGTAGAAGACTTGTAGAAGTTTTAGTCTTCCCAATCTATAATTTATCTACAATTTATCTATAATTTAACTACAATTCTCGAAATATGTTTATTTTTCTTCTTCGACGAGTTTCAATCTGAAATTCAATCAAAACCAAGTCTATTCTTCACCAAAACCCCTCAAAATTGAGATATAAACTCCTAAACATATTCCAAATTATTTATAACAACACCCAATCCAAATAAATAATGATTTTTGAAAACCTGAATTTGAATTTAAAATCTTTCAAGCTTTTTAATGGCTATCAATGGTGGAAAATATATGGAAGAGTAGATTTTTTTAACTTTGGAATTTTTGACATGATTTAGTGTAGTTGATAGACAAAAAGACGAAGAACGGATATGATTTCGAAAATTTGAGTACTCGATGTCGACGAAAAATAATTTTGTATTCTACAATTTGTATTGCGTTGTAGAATTCGTAGAACCAATTTGATTACTGGAGCTTCAGTAGCTTGCGCTTTTTGAGAATTGTAGTAGGGTGAGAGAAGACAAATTTGTTTCCGTTAAGGAAGGAGAGAATTACGCAGCAATATGATATCCTTCCGTCTCAAAATTCAATACGCAGATCTGGTGCCTTATTTTTAGCGCGCTTTTTATGGCAAAATCTACCTATTATTGGATTGATATATATTTTGTAGAAAAAGTGTGGATTACACTGGTAAATAATAAATTATGAATATTTTTGGTAATAAGGTTTCATATATGGCATAGATAGATAAAAGTCTCTTTTGTATATTGACTCATCTATATGTCGTCAATATATTTCAACCATATCCATTGAAAATGTCCTTTTTGCTTAGATTTTTGGATATTTTATATTTCATCACCTTATCTTTTACCCATACATGAAATTTTCTTTCTTTCTTGCATTTAATGTTACTAATCACACTTAAAAGTATAGAATGAGATCTTTGCGTATGATTTTTGGAGAGAAAGAACCTTTAAAAAGGTTGTGGTAGCCGAAAGAAGTAAAAATTGCACGGGTGTCTATTTGGTTGCACCCCTTTCTCCTCCTCTTTCTCCTCCTCCTTCTCCTCCTTTGTTTTTCTTCTTCTTCTTCTTCTTCTTCTTCTTCTTCTTCTTCTTCTTCTTCTTCTTTCTGTTGCTGTTGGTGCTGCTATGAAAACTTCAGTTCATGGGATGATTGCCATAAATATGTTTATTATATTATTTAAAAATAAATTATAAATAATTACGTAAATTAGTAGACAATAATTTGTAAATATTTTCACGTACATAAGTTAGTAGACAATGATATTCTGCTCTTTTCAAGTTTATTGTTTCCAAAATTTATGATTTAGATTTTGGCAATCTGATTATTTATCTAATATGTTAGAAAGCTTTTCCAAAAACTTCAGCTTATATAGTGCTGAAGTTCTTACAAATGAACTAAATAACTTCAATCTTCTACTGAAGTTTTTGAAAAGCTTTATGACAAAACTAATGAATCCAGGATAAAAAAATAAAAATAAAAAAAACTTCAGCATTACAAATGAACTAAATAACTTCAGCATATTCTGCTGAAGTTTCTTAAAAAGCTTATCCAGGAAAAAAAACTTCAGCTTATTTAGTGCTGAAATTTTTAAAATGAACTAAATTATAACTTCAGCATCTTCTGTTCAAGTTTTTTGAAAAAGTTTAATGACAAAACTAATGAATCAAGGACATAAAAAATCAGCTTATTTAGTTCAGTTACAAATAAAAACTTCAGCTGCTATAATTAAGTTCAACAATTACAAACAAAAACTTCAGCAAATAGAGAACAAAACTTCAGTTATTGCTTAAGTTTAGCAATTATAAACAAACACTTGGTTCAACACACTTGCTATTTCAGGCATGTCTACTAGAATGTTGAAGTTTGCGTGATTGCCTTTGCTACTTCAGCCTTGTATGCTGAAGTTACGCGAAAAAGTGGATACACTTGTAAGTCTTGTTGCATACACAAATTAAAACGTAACAAAAAAGTGGGTATAGATAGTAATGCCCGGAAAGAACACGCACCATACGCTATCAAAAGGAATGGGTATTAGTTGGATCCCTCCACTTTAATTAGATGTCTCAATCTCGAGCCATAAGAATTGAGAACATCTTGTTTAGGAGTGGTTGATTTACATAAATAGCCACTTCCATTGCCTAGTATTTAGAAATTAGCCACATTTTATTCGACCAATGGTTTGATGTTCGAAAGTGGCTTCTGAAATTTAATATTCAAAACTAGTATCAAACCAGAAGTCAATATTTAAAGTAGCCTTCTAGGTATAAGGCTGCCAAAAGTGGCCAAAATAGCGAGTGTGTTTCAAATACTGGATGTCAAAGCAAAAAATGCACACACACACACACACATTACTGCAGCTTAAGAATAAGCCTTAATACCCTGGGTTGACAAGTGAACATTGTAATTGAAACAAGGCAAAAACTGTTGAAGGATCTATGAATGTCCCTAATGTAGGCTGTTCAGTGCCAACTATCAGCAAAGTTGCATTTCCTTGAACATGTTGGCCTTGACCATTGTTGGTATCCAACTTAGCAATTTCATCTTTAGACTTAATAGAAAATATATGCGGAGATAACACAGGAATTGGGCAATCATAAGAACTATCTTCCATACAATTATTGAATTTCTCTCTGTTGCTATTGCTATTATCATCATCATCAATATTCATATTAGTGGTCGCTATTGGGTTACTGATTTCCATTATCAGACAATGATGTGTTGTGAATTCTTTGTTGTAATACTAGAAATGAAGAGTTTAGAAATGTTTGAGAAAAGAACAAGAAAAACTAAGGGGAATGGGAGAATTGTGGGGTCAGTTTTGAAAGGCTACAAATGAGAGCTGCTCATATTTTTTGATTGACAGTTATGTGTAACGGATATTTGAAAAGTTGGGCATTCACATGTTTCCATCACCATACGTCTAATATTTACATTTTTTACAAGATCGGTGGTAATGGTCACGAGGTTGTATATTATCCAATGTTAAATGATATGAATTTCCGACTGACTGAATTGCTTGAATTAGCAAGTCCTTACTCCAGCTTTCACGGAGCATCTTTGCATGAATAGCTGACCTTCAATTTAGGGGATAGAATTACGTAACGGTGAAAAGGAATGTCGCCTCGAATCAAAATGATTTCTTCCAGTACTATTATTCTAAAAAACAGTACTATTATTCTAAAAAACAACAAAGGTTGAGTGAGAAAATAAGTCGAGGCGCGGAGCTATTTCTCTGTAGTACTGTTGAATAAAAGGGTGAAGGATTTTTCTCCTTTTTTGTTTTATGGGAGCAAATGGAAAAGTGAATAGGATAGGGACAATCTCAATTTGATTGTTTAACCAGTAAAGCACAATTTACCCTCTAAGGGAAAACATAAGGTGACCAGTTAATGAAGAGGTAGTTACAAGGGAATGAAAAATCCACCCTTTTCTCTAATTGTCAACCTAATAAGTTTGTGCCTACACAAATCAAGAGAATTTTAGTATGTACAGACTGGTTCCAGTTTAGTGTCCTACAAATGTTGAAAACAAGGAATTCACTTGTCATTGTATCATGTTATGTCAATTAGTTAGGATAATCGAGCCAATGGCGTGCCATATACTCGATGGATAATGGACCCCGTCCTTCACCCTTCTCCACTTAAATACTAGGCTTTTGTTTAGAATAGGGGTTCGAAGGATGTCAATTACTAAGGATACCACCCATTGTGAATCATAGCCAGCTATAACCAGGTTTCTTACTCAAACCTCTATCCAACATAACCTTGCGCTGTCCCTCTGCATCATTCCAATTCCCTCCCGATGCTAGCACATTTGCTAGCAATATGTACGTTGCAGGATCGTTAGGGCAAAGTTCAACAAGCTTCTTGGCAGAAATCACGGCAAGTTCCTTATTACCATGAAGTTGGCAAGCACTTAGTAGGCTTTTAAAAACCGAAGGTCCTGGCTCTATTGGCATATTGTTAATAAAGGCCTCTGCTTCATGTAGATGACCAGCGCGACCATAGAGGTCGACTATGCAAGCATAATGCTCTAGCTTTGGTGGTGGTAGAGAATTGTCATTCTTCATCAATTCAAAATATTTAATCCCTTCATCCAGCAGGCCAGCATGTCTACATGCTGAAAGTACAGCGAGGAATGTGGTTAGATCTGGTTTAATACCACATCTCCTCATTTCTTCAAACATGACCATCACATCCCTACCATAACCATGATGAGCACAGCCTGTAAGAAGCGAGTTCCACGATATGAGGTCTCTTTCCTCCATTGATGAGAATATTCTCTCAGCATCTTCAAGTTTACCACATCTTGTATACATCGAAAGAAGCCCGTTTTGTATGAAAACTTCAAAAGTATGTCCTGTTTTCAGAGCTAGACAATGGGTCTGCATTCCCTCCTCTAGGCCTGAAATGTTCCCAGTAGCTTTCAAGATGCTTGCAAAAGTGTAGTTGTCAACAGTAAAGCCCGCCCCCCTCATTCTAGCAAAGCATGTGAAGGCTTCTCCACCGACTCCTAAATTAGAGAAACCAGCAATGACGGCATTCCAAGAGATTTCATCCCATCTCATAATGTTAGAGCACAACTTTTGAAAATCTTCTAAGCTACAACTACACTCTGAGTAAACAGACAACAGTGTTACCACCAAGTAGTGGTTAGAGTTAAAACCTTGCTGAATTACATCACAGTGGACTTGCTCACAATAAACCAAGTAATCTGGGCTAGAAAATGAGTTCAACAAACTAGAGTACGTAACACAATTTGGTCGAATCCCCAAATTCAACATTTCCTTGAACAAAGTCAAAGCCTGGAAAGGGCATTGCTTTTGGGCATAACCAGTAATCATGGAAGTCCAAGTAATAACATTCCTTTCAGGCATTTGATCGAAAACTCTCCTCGAAGTCTCAAGATCGAGACACTTTGAATACATATCAATCAAAACAGTACCTATTACAAGATTCAAAGCAAAACCAGCTTTCCAACTCAAAGCATGCAACTGAATCCCAAGTTCACATGCTTCTAACTGAGTACAACCAACCAAAACAGCTGACACACTAGAAGGGGTTGGACTAATACCCTCTCTTAGCATTTCAAGAAACATTGCAACAGCATTTTCAGGGTAATGGGTATCCAAATAACCAGAAATCAAAGCATTCCATGTCACCACGTTTCTCTCAGGCATTCCATCGAATAGTTTCTGTGCTAGTTTTATAACACCACATTTTCCATACATATCAACAAGAGCAGTGTTGATAAATACATTTGAACCGAAACCCATTTTGATAATCTGACAATGGATTTGAATCCCAACAGTGAAAAGACCCAACTTTGCACAAGTGGAGATGAATTGATTGAGGCAAAATTGGTCACGTATAAAACCATTTTGATGTAAGACGTCTAAATTGACGTTATTTGTGTAGTAATATTTGTCTTTGAAGCTTGGGTTGGTACAGTAACCAAGATTATTTTCTGGGTATTTCAAGAGGTAGCTATGTGTTGTTATAACTTGGTAATAAATTTGGTTGGCTAATTTTGACATGTTGTAGCAAAGGTTAAATGCAGGTGATCTTATAATCATTTTATGCCAAATCATTCCCCGTTTGAGAGGTTTTCCACTTTGACTTTGGGCTGTCGGGAGAAACTTATTTATATCAAATCGATAAATGCCTTTTTTTTTTTTATTACGTATTTATAATTTAAGACAAGAGGGGTTGCTCTGATGGTAAGCACCCTCCACTTCCAACCAAGAGGTTGTGAATTCGAGTCACCCCAAGAGCTATGTGGTGAGTTGCCGAGGGTTTATTGGAAACAGCCTCTATACCCTACCCCTACTCTCCCCTGACCCCACTAGTGGGATTATACTTGGGTTGTTGTTGTTGTTGTTGTTGTATTTATCAGTGTGAAATATACATGGTTATCCGTCCAAAATTGTGTAGTCAATATTGATCAGGTTGTGTGTAGACAATAAATTGCGTTGATAAAATAAAATCAAAATCGAAAAATATTACAACAATTATAGTATTTTATTTTAAATAATTTGAGTGTACGATCTTTATGAATCCTCTTATTCTACTTTTTAACAGTAAATAAAAGAGCTTTCGAGCTTAATCTTTAAATTTTATTTTATCTTAATCCAAGTGTTTGAGGCATGATCTTAGATATTTTTAATCCAAGGGCTTGCACCTTATTCTTGAATCTTCGTCTTGATCTTTTAATCCTTAGAACACTTGAATGATTGTAGCTTTTAGAGAAATCTGCAACGCTTGATCCACGAGTTCCCTCCTATTTATAGTTGTGGAAGGGAAGAGTTATGATAAGAACAAACTCTTTCCGACCAATCAAATTGAAGTGTGATAAGGCAACATTTGATTGCCAGAACATGTCACTTGCACACATGGCGCAGTTTCATTAGCCCTTTAATTTGACTTGGCATACCTTATCATTGACATGTGGCACAATCTTATTTCCTCTTCCGTTTAACTTGGCACGCCACATCATTTGATACGCGGCACCAAACTAGACCTCTAGGAAGATGAAATCTTAAGCTGGCTCATCACTTTAGCATAATTAAATAGACTAGCCCATGGATTAAGACTTATTTATTTAAACCATATATATTGAACTTATATAATTAATTCAATTATATTAGCCTATAGTATTTATTTGGACTAATATCTTAAGTTTAAAATATAGTCCAAATTACTTTATGAATTTAAGGTTAATAAAATTTATATG
>JASVEL010008727.1:0-41392 GCA_032618575.1 Nicotiana noctiflora | reverse complement strand
TATATGCATACAAGTCACACGAGCAATGTCAAGTAATAGCTTTTAACTCAAACATTATAAAAATGCGATTTAAGTCTTTAAACTTTAGCAATATGACTACACATTTTAAAACGTTGTTTAATTCAGACCTGAAATCATTTACTATGCTAAGTATCGTGAAAACGGTGATAATAATCCCTACAGGGTTCAAATAACCAGCACGAAGCCTAAAACATGGCAATCAACCCAATTCAAAATAGCATCTAGCAAGTTTCAGCTAATTACACAGTAAAATCCACAACCGGGATGGACCAAGTCACAATCCCTAATGGTGCTCTACCCCACGCTCATACCGGGTATGTAAGTCACCACAATACAGTACTATGGTGTGCAAATCAGGGGTTTCAAACACTCAAGATATCATTTACAAGTATTACTCACCTCAAGACGGTCAAACGCCCACTCCGCTATGCCCTTGCCTTTCAAATTTACTTCCTCGCATGACAAATCTGCCCAAAATTACAACAAATATGTTGCATTATACTAAAGAGACAATATCCAATCGAAAACAATTGAAAAATATCAAAATTCATGAATTTGATAAAACCTGAGCCACGGGACCACGTCTCGAAACAAAATTTACATTATCGGGTTCCTTATCTCGCCATGAGTTCATACATACCAAGAATGCTAAAATCGGAGTTCAAATGACCCCTCAAATCCCACTTTGAAATGCCAAATTTTCAAGCCCTAGTTTTTACCATTTTAGCTAAATTTCCATGATTTCATAGATGGATTTCACAATACAAATGAGTTTTGAGTCCAAGAAACTTACCTCCAAATGTTCCCTCTTGAATCCCCCGTTAATCTCCTCAAAAATCTCCAAAAACGAGCAAATATGGGTGTAAAATTAGCCCAAAATCGCGACTGATGTGTTTTAAAACATTCTGCCCAGATATTTTACTCTTCGCGATCGCATAGAACAATTTTCCGGCCCAAAATTTACTCTTCGCGATCGCAGTCAACCCTTCGCGATCGCGATGAACAATTCCAGCTCCTCCGGACAGCCTTCAGTATAATGGTCATAACTTTTTGCACACAACTACGAATGATAAATGGTTTGATGTTATGGATACTAGACACATAGGACAATAAATTTCATATGTTTTCATTTCCTGAATCCTTATACATTGCAAGATATAAGATTCCAAATTCATTCATGTGTACTAGAGATCCTTCTCTGACAGCATATAGTGTAACGCCCATAACATTTTCTACAGATGTCCAAATTATGATTTCTTTAGATTTTCGGAAACTACACACGAAGGTCTACAACTTTTATTTTTGAATTACCTCAAAATTCCTTGTAGGTAAAAAGATATGGGCTTCCGAATTAGGATCAATGCAACAAAACTTTGCTTCTTCGTGATCGCGAAGCATTGTACTCGATCGCGATTTATTAGCTTATTTCTCAGATTTTAGTCACCGTGATCACGATCCATTGTCCGTGATCGCATAGAACACTGATGCAGACAAAAACCAGCAGTTACAAATGGCCTAGAAATGCTCCGAAACCACCCCGAAACTCACCCGAGTCCCCTGGGACCTCAACCAAAAGCACGGATAAATTCTATTACCTTATTCAAACATGCTCGGACCATAAAAACATTATCGTTAACATCAAAAATCACCAAATTTCATCAAATCAAGGCCTAACTTAAACTAAAACTCTGAAAGCTTGCATTTAATAAAAAATACGATCTAAGCACCTCCGAATCAACTGAAATTTTGCACAAAATCACCTAACGAAGCTACTGGAACTCTCGGAATTCTATTCTGACCCTTGGATCAAAATCTCGCATGCTAACTGGATTTCACCAAAATCCTAACTTCGCCAAAATAGGCTAACTTCTACGATGAACCTCCAAAATTACTTCGGATTGCTCTCATAAGTCTTAAATCATCTCCCGGAGCTAACCGAGCCATTAGAATTCATATTCGATCCCTCTAACTCATAAGTCAACGCTCGGTTGACTTTTCCAACTTAAGTCTTCTTAAAAGAGACTAAGTGTCTCATTTCTTATCAAAATTACTCCAAATCAATTCTAACACACCCAATACCGATAATAAAACATAAGGAAGCAGAAAATGGGAAGAACATGGTAGTTACTCATGAGACGACGAGTCGGGTCGTCACAGTTGTAGGATAGGGGCTTTTAGGATTTTTCGTACTCCTTTCCCAGGGTGGGTGGGGTTTGGCAGGGCTCTTCATAGATGATTTATGTATTGGATTGTGTCCCATTATGGTATTTACTGTTTGATATTATTGCATGCCATTTTATTTATGGTTCTTATGGTTATTTTGTTTAGATAACTATTTATGTGATCTCTGTTGGACTTACTAATGCTCTTGTGGTTTTTCTTTTGTTTTTTTATTCCTTTCCTTCCCTGAGCCGAGGGTCGATTAGAAACAACCTCCCTGCCCTTTCGGGTAGGGGTAAGGCCTGTTTACATATTATCCTCCCCGAACTCCACTTTATGGGACTATACTGGGTAGTTGTTGTTGTTGTATTTGTACTTGTATTTGTATACAACTAGAGAATGAAATATAATTTTTCACAAAAAGTTATTTCATACTTAATCCATAAGAAAATCTTTTACATAAAATATTTGATCAACTTATTATGTCATAGATTCATGGTAAGGGTAGTCCAAAAAATGAAAGAAGAAAAAAAATTACAGAAGACCGATAATAAATGTCACGACCCGAGTTTACCAATCGTGAACATGTCGTGATGGTGCACCTAGTCTCCACAACCAGGTAAGCCAAGTATTGCAGAAAAACATAATATTTGCGGAAGAATCAATTATAAACTGAACATATGAAAATAACAACTGAGTATAAGGTCTCCCGACCTGTACAACTCTAAGGATAAGCAGAAGTCTACAACCAAATCCCAAAATCCAAAATCTCACGAAAATCACAGGCTAATAGAATCCAATAAGTACTCTAATCTCCAGAATAACTACATCAAAAGTATGGTAGGACAACAGCTCTACAACTAGAATAAAGAAGAGGACGTCTCGGTCTGCGAACGCGACAAATATACCTCGAAGTCTCCGTATATCTCCTCGCCTCAAGGATAGTGCACCTGAGTAGAGATACCTGGATGATATGCACGTGAAAAATATATGCAAGAAGGGCATGAGTACACCATAGCGGTACTCAGTAAGTGTCAAGTCTAACCTCGGTTGGGTAGTGGCGAGGAAAGGTCAGGGTCCTACTAAGGCAAAAATAATACAATAGCAAAAATATTAATAGTGTAGCAATATGACGAAAGTAATGAACACAGCAGTGTAATAAGGAAAATCAATGAAATAATAATACTACAAAGATAGAACAGAAACACAGAGTAAACATAACTAAATTGGAAAAATACAACGAGGGTCTCCCAGGATACCGTCCTGTAGCCCTTTCCTCAACTATCCAGTGGATCTCCCGGGATACCGTCCCGTAGTCCAACTCTCATATTAATATCAAAGGATCTCCTGGGATACTGTCCGTAGTCCAATCATCATTGTGCAGGGGATCTCCCGGGATACCGTCTCGTAGTCCCAAAATAAAAGTGGATGTGGATCTACCAGGAATCAAACCCGTAGTTCCAAAGTAAACAAACAATGGGGGAGCTACCGGAATCCCACATCCGTAGTCCCAATGTAAATGCGCAACCAAAATCAGAGAAATATTCAAAAACTGAAGTACAACAATACAAGGTAACAAATAATTCTGGCCTAACATGCTCCACATAATTACAATTAAGGCAATTTAAGCAAATAGGCAATTTGGATCAATTAAACATGTTTTTCTATACTAGCACATGCGCTATAATAGCAAGTAGAATAAAGCAAATACGAAAGAAATTGAATTCAAGTATTTTAAGTAAAAATTCGGGTTTTCAACAATTAGCTCAAAATCCACTCAAAATCGCCTTCTCCCGAGCTCTCAATTGATTTTTCAACTTTTGAAATTAAGCCTCGGATAAACCCTTATTAGAACAGTCATTTTTGCTTTTACGGCCCAGGGACTGCTTCTTCGGTCTCGCTTTTGCGGAAGAACCAACCGCTTTTTCGTTTCCACTAAAGTGATCAGAGTACGCTTCTGCAGACCATTAACCACATTTGAGGTTCCGCTTATGTGGAAAGGAGACCGCTTCTGCGATTTTCCTTAGGTGGTGCCCAATTCTGCTTATGTGATGAAGAAGCCGCTTATGCGGCACCGCTTCAGCGGTTCCCAAGCCGCAGAAGCGGAAATACCGGAAGATGAGAAGTTTAACTGCTGCACCCTTCAGGAATTCTACCCGTCGACCATCCGAAATCATCCCGAGGTCCCCGGGACCCCAACCAAAAATACAAATACCATCTAACGCCTTATTCAAACTTGTACCAATCCCTAAAATATTTAAAACAATGCCGGAAACACGAATTAAGCCAAGATTCAAGCCTAAGAACTTCAAATTTCAACCAAACACACTTTCGATAAAAAACATACCCAACCTCGCCCGAATGACCTGACATTTTGCACGCACATCCAAAATGACATGACGCAGCTACAACAACTTTCGAAATTCCAAATCGACCCTCGAATCAAAACTCACTATCGGACCGAAAACTTTAAAAATTCAAACTTCGACATTTCAAGCCTAAATGAGCTACGGACCTCCAAATTATATTCTGAACACGCTCCCAACTCTGAAATCACCTAACTGAGCTAACAGAACCATCAGATTTCCATACTGAGGTCGTCTTCACACTGTTCCGAATACGGAGCATTTTTCAACTCTTAAGCTCTCATTTAGGGACTAAGTGTCTAAAAACACTCTGAATCCTAAGACCGAACGTCCCGGCAAACCAAAATAGCAGAAATGAACTTAGGAAAAGCAGTTAAGGAGGGATCGGGGCGTAATTTTCAAAAACGGCCGACCGGGTCATTACCATAAACAAGATCAACGTCAAATTTGATTTGATTGTTTCAATTCCTTAATTATTTATCGTTCTATTCAACACCATAATACTACTATAAGTTATCGGAAGTTTTTACGTTAGGTTTTATATAATATTTAATTACTATGTTTATCTTATAGCTTTATAAGGTAAAACTTTTATTAATATTTAATTTTATATATTTGAATTTCTTACGCGGTAGTTCAAATAAGGTAATTACTTAATGTGTAAATTTTTTAGTTGATTTTAACGTCTTAATAAATATTAGAATAATTAAATCACTATTTTTTCGAATGTGAAGCTTAATTTTAAAGGACAAAAAAGGCGAACGATATTTCGCTAAGGGGCTTCGTGCTTTTAATATAATATAGATGTAGATTTATTACTGTTTATAAAGTTTAGTTTAGGGTTTATGCTAACTATATCCGACTATTTCTTAAAAACATTTGCAAGTATATAAAGATTTTGCCGAAGTTTTTGATATGAGTGTCGGTAACCCCTATTCTTATAGTACGTGTCCTCTTATATCCTGAATCAGAACTTTAGTTTAAACCCGTAAAATGAAAAAATCAGTAGGGATCATTTCACCCCTTATAATGAGCTCTACGTGGATTAATCGGGTCAATAATTACCGCATAGCATTTGGTACAGGGGCTTATGTTAATTATATCCGGAAACAGTCTCTTTACCCTTTCGGGTAGGGGTAAGGCCTGTGTACGTATTACCCTCCCCAGACCCCACTTTGTGGGAACATACTGGGTAGTTGTTGTTGTTATTTTGTTGAACACATTTGTAGTTAAGTATATGAATTTTTGCTGAAGTTTTCGGGTGTCTGTGACCCATATATCTATAGTGTGCGCCTCCCTATATCCTAAATCAGAATTCTCGAATTTAAGCTCGAAAAATGAAAAATTCTTTGGTAAAGAGGATTTCACCTCTTCTAGTGAGCTCTACGCTGATTAGTCGAGTCAATAATTATAGCATATCATATGGTTAATAAAATAAATGAAAAAAGATATTTTTAATATCACTATCTACTTTGCATTTTCTTATCTGTCACCAACTTTCGTTATACCAGAACTTTAAAAAGTAAATGAAGCTGGGTGACATACGTTATAAAAAAAAAAGTGAACATGACGGGTTTTAAAGAATATATTCAGAGAAAAATATCTACCTTTGAACTTTGATGATTAACTTATTATGGAGGTGGGGAAGATTTATTAAAAAATAAGTGCATATTATGTAAGAAGATATTCATGTTAAAGTAATCAAGAGATAATGGGAAAACATCATGTGCTTTATTTTTTTTTTTTTTTTTACTTGGTGTTCGGTATTCGTATTGGAACCTGATTGTATCCGGATTCATGCTGCTTAGGGTCATTCGGAGGGAAGCGTTTCATATCAAGAATTTTTTCATACTCAAGGCTCGAAACCAAAATCTCTGATTAAGAAAAGAATAGTTTTATTCACTGTACAACAACCATTGAGGGTGCTTTATTCGTTATTAAGAAATAACAATCATTTTATTTAGAAACGTTCATCTTTTGTAAAGAAAACATTTTTTTTTTGTCAGATATGTAGAGACAACATGATTTGGACAGTAGAAATGACAAATTGCTCCAAAACGGACTTACACCTATAATTATTTATTCACTAACAGTCTACCCTTTTACAAGTGTATAAATTTTTACATCCTTGATTTTATCCATATGTATCCCGTACTTAATTTAGGGTCCGATTATATTCGAACCGAAAATTTCTGTTTTGCGATAAAGCATAACTATTAAAGGCGACTTTAATATACCCAGGTATCAAACGGAAATTTGTGGTTATAGATAATGAAATTTTACTAGAAATTTTTACATCCTATAGAAAACCTTAGTAACTTTTTTATCAATTATACATACCATTTTAAAATATTACATCCTATAAATACATTTTATCCTTTATAGCAAAAAAATCTAAATATAGTTACATCCTACAATTAAGGCACCATATATGCTAAATATTATTTTTCTCTCTCTCTCTTTTTGTATTTGTTCTCACATAATTAGCGCATATCTGCAAACCCCAATACAATCTCTCTCTGTTTGCATACAACCAGACTCTCTTCTCCCACAAACCCTGGTTTCTTAACTCTTCTCCCACCCAAATACTCAATTTTCTGTTCCGTGTCACCAACGTTATCATCAGCCATTGTCTGAGCCGGAATATGAGTCTAATATGCCCCATCATCCGTCATTAGACTTTAATTTAGGGATAATTTTATCAAAAGTTGACAGGTGAATTTTAGACCTCTTTTCAACAAATTGAACACATGAAGTCCATCCTTTTGGTGTTCTGGCGATCTACTAATAGTAAAGATTAAATTGATCAAAAGTATATGTGTCAGCTAAGGAAATACTTCACAGATTGCATTCACATATTGTATTCGTATTAGAATTTCGGCTGCAGTAAATTACATTCACAGATTTTGCCAATTTGTATTCAGTTATATTCGAATGTATTATTCAGTAGTATTCACTTGTATTCAGGTTTAATCAGTTGTATTTAACTATTTTATTCATGTAATTTTATTTCCTTCCGTTTTTAGCGCAGATACATTACTGTATTTAATATTAATGTCGCTTGAATACAGCTAAATACATGTCAAAATTAGCTGGAATTCCATATTTTACGCCTATATTTTTTGCTGTATTTAATGTTAATGTCGCTTGAATACAGCTAAATACATGTCAAACTTAGCTGGAATTCTAGATTTTACGTCTATTGTTTTTGTTGTATTAATGAATACAACAACTTAAATACATGAAATACATTATATAAAAACATAAAAGGTATCTATAATACATAATATAGCAAAGGGTATCTATAAATGGCTAATTAGACAAAAAAATGGGGTTTTATGAAAAATTTCCTATCTACTACTCCGTCACAATTTTGACGATTACGTCCTTGCTGTTATTATGCATGCGATATTTTTCTCTTCAAAAGCTACGTTCAAATAACGTCAAAGAGTGGAAATTAAAACTTCTCAGTTCTCACTATTTATCTTGTCATTTTTTGCTTTTTAAAGGTCAAATTAATTAATTTGTGAGTGGAATTAGACGTCGATAATTATGTCCTTTTATTTGTGAGTGGAATTAGACGTCGGTAATATTTTTATTTATTTATTATGAAAATCAATCTGTTTGAGTTATTTTTATTGAAACAAGCCAAGTTTTTTTTTAAATGATAAAATTTATTTATTTATTTATTTAGGACTTTAAAAGTTTTCACATAAATATCTTTTTAATTTTATTTATAATTTTTGGTAAAAGCAAGTTGAAGAAACGCGGTTAAAACTGAAAAATTATTATCTGGAAAATAAAGTAAAACAGCTTGTATCCAGTGAAGCCTCACTTAAAACTGATACTCCTTTCTCCTATAAAACCAACGCAAATATCTCCTCTTCTGCCAACCCAGTTTCTCTCTTTCTCCTCCATCCACGCGCCGCCGCAGGCATGGACGCAAAATGCACCCAACCACCCTCCTCCGCCCTGAAACTCCGACGAACCACCAGCGCCGATGGTAGTGGAACCGGAACCATCATTCTCGGCAAGTATCAACTTGGCGGTCTTTTAGGCCGTGGTAGTTTCGCTAAAGTCTACCACGGCCGTTGTTTAAACAATAATACTAACATCGCCGTTAAAGTTATTGACAAAACCTTCATCAAGGATCCCTCAATGGAGCCTCGGATCATCCGCGAAGTCTCCGTTATGACACGTGTCAATGATCATCCCAACGTCATCAAACTCGATGAAGTTTTGGCCACGAAAACAAAAATCTACTTAATCATGGAGATCGCTACGGGTGGCGATCTCTATACGAAGATGAACCGCCGCGGTCGGTTCTCTGACTCGACTGCGCGATATTATTTTCACCAGTTGGTCTCAGCCCTCCATTTTTGTCATCAAAATGGCGTGACTCATCGCGACATCAAGCTTCAAAACCTTCTCCTAGACCAAAACAATAACCTTAAAATCTCCGACTTCGGGCTCTCCGCCTTACCTGAACAATTAAACAATGGCCTCCTTCATACGGCTTGTGGAACTCCAGCTTATACTGCACCAGAGGTAGCTTACAGAAAAGGTTATGATGGCGCAAAGGCGGATTCGTGGTCTTGTGGAGTTATTTTATTTGCATTTGTTTCTGGATTCCTACCATTTGATGATAGCAATATATCAAACATGTACCGTGCAATACATGGTCGCGTATTTAAGTTTCCTGATTGGGTTTCAAAGCCAGCTCGGAATATAATAAAGCGACTACTAGATCCTAACCCGAGTACCAGGTTAAGCATTGAGGAATTAATGAATCTTTCGTGGTTCAAGAAATCCGGACTGAAACAAGGAGAATCTAATCGTCAGCAGCAATTCGATGAATGTATGTATGAAAAAGAGTGTAAAAACTGGGCTAGAATAAATGCGTTTGACATAATATCAATGTCATCTGGGTTGGATTTATCTAGGTTATTTGAAATTGGAATGAGTAAAAAAGAGATGAGGTTTACGACGAGAGCGAAAATTGGGGAAGTTGAAGAGAAGGTTATGAAAATTGGGAAAGAAGGAGGGTATAAAGTGGATAGAGGGAAAGGTGGGGGAATTGGATTGGTTAAAGGGAGAGTTGTTTTAACGGTGGAAATTTTGGAGGTAGCAATGGAGTTGTTGTTGGTTGAGATTAAGGTTGTTAATGGTGGATTGGAATATCAGGATTTTCAATGGGAGGAATTGAAATTTGGGTTAAAGGATATAGTAGTTTCATGGTACACTAATGGATCTTGAAGGGATTTTTTTTTTTTTAAATGTGTGTTATACATATAAATTGTAATATTCCAAATTGACTGGCTGATTAATCTGAATTAACATCCCATAGAGGTCGTATATAGGGTTCACTACAGAAAAAGGCGATCTATATCATAAGTTTCTTCATTCTTAAAGCTCGACCCTGTTTGAAGATGGTTGTTGGATGAATTTAATGGCTACAAGGCAGAGATTTAGTTCCGTTGCGGCGGAGTTGTACATTGGTAGCTATCTCTAGTTCTTTTAAATGTACAGGCACATTGCTAGTATTAACTTTGTTCCACATTGCTAATAATAACTTTGTTCTACTTGAGAGTTATAATTTTTTTTAGATCTCGATTGGATTAGCTGATTTGAAGTAGCTGATTAACATTAGTTGCTGAATAACACTTTTAAATGCTGAAACTTATCTAATAAATAAACAGTTATGTATTTGTGTACTGTCACGACCCAAATCCGGTCGTGATGGCGCCCAACAATCAAGCTAGGCCAGCCAGACCAACAATTTAATTATAACACAATACCAGTCCCCAAATGGACAACCCAAGAAGAATATATGAGTTTAAGAACTCCAATAATAATAATACTGAACAAAATACTGACACTCCCAAAGATCCGGAGTCACAAGTCTAGAGCCTCTAACAAAACCCAACAGGAAATAGAGAGTACGATATAGAAGTACTCAAGTCTGAATACAAAATATACAATAACAACTGGAATGAGAGGAGAAGCTAGGCTCTGCGAACGTAGGCAGCTACCTCAGCAACTCGACGTGACAATGTAAACGCTGGAGATGTCCGTCTACTGCTCCTGTGTACCTGAGTCTGCACACAAAAGGTGCAGGGAGTAGGGGTGAGTACTAAGTACTCAGTGAGTAACAAATATATATATGTAGCTGACAGTAAGAAATCCACAAAATACCACAATATGAAGCTTCACTACAGTCCGAATCTCCTACGAACTAGCAACAACAATCCA
Organism: Nicotiana noctiflora; assembly: GCA_032618575.1. Classification (NCBI taxonomy): domain Eukaryota; kingdom Viridiplantae; phylum Streptophyta; class Magnoliopsida; order Solanales; family Solanaceae; genus Nicotiana; species Nicotiana noctiflora. The sequence goes on along the minus strand of JASVEL010008727.1, from coordinate 30,593 downwards.
ATACAACTACCACAGAATAATTCAACAAATACAAATGCAATGCAATGCACATAACCGCTACGGCGTGTAGCCCGATCCAATTTAACGTCGACGGCGCTCACAAGGGGTGTGTACAGACTCCGGAGGGGCTCCTACAGCCCAAGCGCAATACTGCTGCGGCGTGCAGCCCGATCCACATATCAACCACTGCGGCGTGCAGCCCGATCCCATACTCAGTTCACAATAAGCAATTAAGTCACAAAACAATTCATTTTCCTTAATTCCAGTTCTCAATTCATAATTTATGAAAAATACTTTAACTTTATTAAATTTGTAAAAGCCTGTGACTTAGCATTTCAAAAGTGTGATTTCAATTTCCAGGACTGAGATTAGTGATTTAAGCAATTTTAGCTATCACATAAATATTGTCCTCTAAGGACGCTACGGATCGGCACAAGGCCCCAAACAAGGCTTACAGCCCACAAATATAGCAAATACAGTGTATTTCCAACACTAACATCATATTATTCATTCCCGGGATGGACCAAGTCTCAATCCCCAATCACAATCAATCCCGCACCAGCCACGGTGTGCGAGCCACGCCCTATTAGCGTCACAATGTGCTAAGCCGGGTTTCGAACCCTCAGGCTACAATATACACAAACTACTCACCTCTAGCTGGTCGTAGAATCGTCCGCGATGCCTTTTCCTTTGAATTTCGTTGCCTCGTGTGTAGAATCTAGTCAAATAACAATAATTATATCAAATACGGGTCAAAGAATCATAACCCACTTCAATTCATATGAAATTCGCAAAATTACACTAAGTTGGTAAAACCCGACCCCGGGCCCCACTGCTCGGAAAATTCCGAAATTAGTACCAACGCGATCCTTATCTCGCCACGAGTCCGTGCATATAAAATTTATCGAAATCGGAGTTCAAATGGCCTCCCAAATCCAAAAATCCCGTTTTCAATATTTAGGCCACATTTCTTCAAGATTTCAACCCAATTTCATGAAGATTGATGTTAATACTACCATAAAATGGTGTTTTTGAGTCAAGAATCTTACCTCCGACGAATACCCGATGACTTCTCAGTGATTTCCTCGAGTTTTCTTCTCTCTAGGGCTCAAATGTGTGTTTTGGGTTAATGAACCCGTAACTCTCTGTTCTGTGATTAAATTCACTGCCAGAACTATTTCTTCTACGCGATCGCGACTTGCTTCACGCGATCGCGATGTTCAAAATCTCGGCCTCACGCGATCGCGACATCCCTCACGCGATCGCGATGCACAATCACCCTGCTTCACGCGATCGCGTCCTTCATTCCTGCGATCGCGTAGTACATTTTTGCCTGGACCCATTTTTCTTCTACGCGATCGCGTAGATTAACCTGCGATCGCGATGTGCCCCCGTTTAATTCTACGCGATCGCGACTGGTTTCCCTGCGATCGCGATGCCCTAGCCTCCAGCTCTACGCGATCGCATCCCCCTCCCCGCGATCGCGGAGAGCAAATGCCTGCTGCGTTTATGACAGCAACCAGCTTTCTCTTTTCTTCCAAAAATGGTCCGTTTGGACCCCCGGATTCATCCCGAGACCCCCGGACCCCAACGAAAACCACCAACATACTCCAAAACATGATACGGACTTGTTCCAATCATAAAAACACCATACTAAACATCAAAATCACCATTTACTCACGGATTCAAGCTTAAGTTCCTTCAAAACTTTCAAAACTAACATTCAATCCAAAACCCGATCAAACGATGTCCGAATGACCTGAAAATTTGCAGACACATCCAAAATCACATAACGAAGCTACAGAAATTGTCGGAATTCCATTCCGACCCCCGGATCAAAATATCACCTACCATCCGGTTTTCGCCAAAATTCAACATTCGCCAATTCAAGCCTAAAACTACACCGGACCTCCGAATTCAATTCCGATTGTTCTCCTAAGTCATAAATGATCCCCGGAACTATTCGAATCATCAGAATCCGGTTCCGAGCACTCTAACTCAATAGTCAACTCTTGGTTGACTTTTCATATTCAAGCTTTCTTTAAACATGCTATTAGGTTCATTTTCAATCCAATTCACTCCTAACTCACCCGATATACTCTAATACTGTTTTAAAAGCATAATATATGTAAATGCAAGATAATGGGGTGGAAATTCCCGTAACGACGGGCCGGGTCGTTACATTCTCCCCAACTTAAACAAACGCTCGTCCGCGAGCGGGTTAAGAAACATACCTGGAGTATCAAACAAGTGTGGATATCTACTTCGCATCTCCTGCTCGGTCTCCCAAGTTTCTTCCTCCACGGGACGACCTCTCCACTGCACTTTCACTGAAGCTATATCCTTAGATCTCAGCTTACGAACCTGTCGACCCAAAATGGCTACTGGTTCCACATCATAAGTCAAATCCTCATCTAGCTGTATCGTGCTGAAGTCCAACACACGAGACGGGTCTCCGACATACTTCCGGAGCATAGATACATGGAACACCGGGTGAACTCCCGACAAACTGGGTGGCAAAGCAAGCATATAAGCCTCCTCCCCAACTTTCCTAAGCACCTCAAAAGGTCCAATGAACCTTGGGCTCAACTTTCCTTTCTTTCCAAACCTCATAACACCCTTCATAGGCGAAACTTTCAGCAACACCTTCTCACCTACCGAATAAGACACATCTCGGACCTTCCGGTCTGCATAACTCTTCTGACGCGACTGAGCTGTGCGAAGTCTCTCCTGAATCACCTTCACCTTATCTAAGGCATCTTGGACTAACTCTGTCCCTAACAACCTAGCCTCGCCGGGCTCGAACCAACCAACCGGAGACCTACACCGCCTCCCATATAAAGCTTCATACGGTGCCATCTGAATGCTGGACTGATAGCTATTATTGTAAGCAAACTCCGCCAAAGGCAAATAATCAGCCCACGAACCACCAAAATCAATGACACAAGCACGCAACATATCCTCTAATATCTGAATAGTACGCTCAGACTGCCCATCCGTCTGTGGATGAAATGCTGTGCTCAACTCTACCCGTGAACCCAACTCTCGCTGAAATGTCCTCCAGAACTGAGATGTGAACTGGGTACCTCTGTCTGATATAATGGAAATAGGAACTCCATGCAATCTCACTATCTCACGGATGAATATCTCTGCCCAACCGCTCTGAGGAATAAGTAGTACACACTGGGATGAAGTGAGCTGACTTAGTCAACCTATCCACCACCACCCAAACTGAATCAAACTTCCTCGCTGTCCGAGGAGTCCACTAACAAAGTCCATAGTTATTCTTTCCCACTTCCACTCCGGAATATCAATACGCTGGAATACACCACCAGGTCTCTGATGCTCATACTTGACCTGCTGACAGTTTAGACACCGAGCCACATGGCTCACAATATCTTTCTTCATCTTTCTCCACCAGTAATGCTGCTTCAAATCCTGATACATCTTCGCGGCTCCTGGATGAATAGAATACCGCGAGCTATGGGCCTCTTCCAATATCAACTCACGAAGGCCATCAACATTGGGCACACATATCCGGCCTTGCATCCGCAATACACCCTCACTATCAATAGTGACATCTCTAGCATCATCATGCTGAACTCTGTCCTTAAGGACAAGTAAGTGTGGATCATCATACTGGCGCTCTCGAATACGATCATATAAAGAAGAACGAGCTACTACACAAGCCATCACCCGACTAGGCTCAGAAATATCCAGCCTCACCATCTAATTAGCTAATTCCTGAACATCAACCGCAAGGGGTCTCTCCCCAACTGGAATATACGCCAAACCGCCCATACTAATAGCCTTCCGGCTCAATGCATCAGCCACTACATTGGCTTTCCCGGGATGGTACAAGATAGTAATATCATAGTCTTTAAGCAACTCAAGCCATCTCCGCTGCCTCAAATTTAGATCTTTCTGCTTAAACAAATGCTGAAGGTTGCGGTGGTCCGTATATACATCACAAGATACACCATATAGGTAATGCCTCCAAATCTTCAAGGCATGAACAATAGCAGCTAACTCCAAATCATGAACAGGGTAGTTTTTCTCGTGGGGCTTTAGCTGACGAGAAGCATATGCAATAACTCTACCCTCCTACATCAACACACAACCAAGTCCAACTCTGGAAGCATCACAATACACCGTATATGACCCTGAGGCCGATGGTAACACAAGTACTGGAGCGGTGGTCAAAGCCTCCTTGAGCTTCTGAAAGCTCTCCTCACATTCATCGGACCACACAAATGGGGCATTCTTCTGTGTCAGCTTAGTCAACGGTGAAGCAATAGATGAGAAATCCTGAACAAACCGACGATAATAGCCTGCCAAGCCGAGAAAACTCCGAATCTCTGTAGCTGAGGAAGGTCTGGGCCAATTCTGCACTGCCTCAACCTTCTGAGGATCAACCCGAATACCATCACTGGACACTATATGTCCCAGAAAACCCACAGTATCAAGCCATAACTCACACTTAGTGAATTTTGCATAAAGCTTCTCTTCTCTCAACCTCTGCAATGCCACTCTCAAATGCTGTGCATGCTCCTCCTGGCTGCGTGAATATACCAGAATATCATCAATAAACACAATCACAAAAGAATCCAGGTACGGCCGAAATACACTATTCATCAAGTGCATGAATGCAGCTGGGGCATTAGTCAACCCAAAAGACATCACCAGGAACTCGTAGTGCCCATATCGCGTCCCGAACGCTGTCTTCATAATGTCTGAGTCCCTGATCTTCAACTGATGATAGCCCGATCGAAGATCAATCTTAGAAAATACACTAGCTCCCTGGAGCTGATCAAATAGGTCCTCAATACGAGGCAACGGGTACTTATTCTTCACTGTTACCTTGTTCAGCTGCTTGTAATCAATGCACATTCTCATTGTGCCATCTTTCTTCTTTACGAACAACACCGGTGCACCCCAAGGAGACACACTTGGACGAATGAAACCCTTATCTAAGAGTTCCTGAAGCTGTTCTTTCAATTCTTTTAACTCCGCTGGTGCCATGCGATAGGGAGGAATAGAAATGGGCTGAGTGCCCGGCACCAAGTCAATACCAAAGTCAATATCTCTGTCAGGCGGCATGCCTGGCAGGTCTGCTGGACATACATCCGAAACTCCCTCACAATGGGGACCGAATCAAGACTGGGTGTCTCGGCCTCAACGTTTCTAATGAAGGTCAAATAAGATAAACAACCCTTGCCAATCATTCGTTGAGCCTTTATATAAGAAATCACCCTGTTGGACACATAATCAGTCAAGCCACGCCACTCGATCCTCGGATTACCTGGAATAGCTAGTGTGACTGTCTTGGCATGACAGTCCAGAATCGCATGGTAAGGAGATAGCCAATCCATGCCTAGAATTACATCAAAATCTACCATGCCCAGTAGTAATAGATCAACTCGGGTCTCCAGACCCCCAATAGTAATAATACAGGATCGATATACCTGATCCACAACAACAGTATCCCCCACCGGGGTAGACACATGTACGGGCAAAGCAAGAATACCACGGGTCATACCCAAATGATGTGCAAAATAAGTAGAGACATAAGAATAGGTGGATCCGGGATCAAATAAGACGGAAGCATCCCTGTGGCAGACTGAGATAATACCTGAAATGACCGCATCTGAAGCACTAGCATCCTTCCTATCCGGAAGAGCATAGAAACGAGCCTGGCCTCCACCAGTACGATCCTCACCCCTAGGGCGACCTCTGGATACCTGGCCACCAGTCCTAGCCGACTGTGCTGGCGCTGAAGAAACAGGAGTAGAAGACGAGGGTTGATCCCTCTGCTGAGACCGCTTACGGAGCCACTGAGGACACTCTCTCCTGATATGGCCCAAATCACCGCACTCAAAACAACGGCTCGAAGATGGAAGAAGGGGCTGCTGAGGACCCCTCGCTACAGATGAACCCTATGCTGAGGAAGCATGAGCAGAGCTCTGAGCTGGAAGAGCACTCAGTGCAGGCTGACTCTGCTGACGGCTCTGCTGACCCTGATAGCCTTGACGACCACGATCAGATGAAACCCCACTGGACTCTGTACGTCCAGACTGATGAGACCTGAAAGAGCGACCTCTGCTATGCTGAAATTGGCCCCTAGACGGAGCACCACTGTAACTGCCAGTACCACGAGGCCTCTTAGCCTCTCTCTCCTCTCGCTCTCGGCGGCGATCTGTCTCAATGTGACGGGCAGCATCAACCACCTCCTCAAAGGTAACTGCCGAAACTCTCTCCCTGGTCATCAATATGCGAATGGGGTAAATAAGGCCATCGATAAATCTCCGAATCCTCTCTCTGTCTGTAGGAACCATCCACATGGCATGACGGGCTAACTGTGTGAATCTCATCTCGTACTAATTAACCGTCATCTCTCCCTGCTTCAACCACTCGAACTGACGTCGCAGCTCCTCTCTCCGAGACCGAGGCACGTACTTCTCCAAAAATACCATGGAGAACTGCTGCCAAGTGAGGGGCACTGCCCCAGCGGGCCTACGCCTCTCGAAATCCTCCCACCACTGAAATGCTGCACCTGTGAACTGAAAAGTGGTGAATGAAACACCGCTGGACTCTAGAATACCCGCAGTGCGAAGCATGCGCTGACATCTGTCAATAAAACCCTGGGCATCCTCGCCCTCAGCTCCACTGAATGTCGGAGGCTGTAGCCTCTCAAATCTCTCCAAACGACGCTGCTCATCGTCGGGCATAACCGGAACCATATATGCAGGAGCTGGTGCAACGGGTGCAACTGGCTGAACTGGCTCGGGTGTGTGAGCCACGGGGGTCTGATTCCCTCCCCCTGCCTGTGAAGAAGATACTGCAGCAGTAGCTGCAACTACCTGTGCCAAGCCTGTGCACACTGATAAGATCTGAGCCAAGGTCTCCTGAAGACCCGGTATCACAATAGGCACCTGCCGGTGCTTGAACCTGGACTGCCGGAGCATTCGCCGCTGGAATCTGGTCCTGAGTCTGATCGGCTGGTGGGTCAGCAAGTGCTGGTGCTGCTGCCCTACCTCTACCACGACCACGGCCTCTGGGTGCCAATGGTGGTCGTCCGCCACGTCCGTTAGCTCGTGTTCTCGCCATCTGCGGGAGAATAGAATATGGAAAGATTTAATTTCATGATAACACAAATCGCACGATATGAATTCAAGAAAACGAGGTTTTTCCTAAAGTTTCTGTAGCCCTTCGAAGATAGATACGGACGTCTACGTACCGATCCGTGAAAGCCTACTAAACCGGCTCATGACTCGCGAGTCCTAATAACCTAGAGCTCTGATACCAACTTGTCACGACCCAAATCCGGTCGTGATGGCGCCCAACAATCAAGCTAGGCCAGCCAGACCAACAATTTAATTATAACACAATACCGGTCCCCAAATGGACAACCCAAGAAGAATATATGAGTTTAAGAACTCCAATAATAATAATACTGAACAAAAGTACTGACACTCCCAAAGATCCGGAGTCACAAGTCTAGAGCCTCTAACAAGATCCGACAGGAAATAGAGAGTACGATGTAGAAGTACTCAAGTCTGAATACAAAATATAAAATAACAACTGGAATGAGAGGAGAAGCTAGGCTCTGCGAACGTAGGCAGCTACCTCAGCAACTCGATGTGACAATGTAAACGCTGGAGATGTCCGTCTACTGCTCCTGTGTACCTGAGTCTGCACACAAAAGGTGCAGGGAGTAGAGGTGAGTACTAAGTACTCAGTGAGTAACAAATATATATATGTAGCTGACAGTAAGAAATCCACAAAATACCACAATATGAAGCTACACTACAGTCCGAATCTCCTACGAACTAGCAACAACAATCCAATACAACTACCACAGAATAATTCAACAAATACAAATGCAATGCAATGCACATAACCGCTACGGCGTGTAGCCCGATCCAATTTAACGTCGACGGCGCTCACTGGGGTGTGTACAGACTCCGGAGGGGCTCCTACAGCCCAAGCGCAATACTGCTGCGGCGTGCAGCCCGATCCACATATCAATCACCGCGGCGTGCAGCCTGTTCCCATACTCAGTCCACAATAAGCAATTAAGTCACAAAACAAAATTTTCCTTAATTCCAGTTCTCAATTCATAATTTATGAAAAATACTTTAACTTTATTAAATTTGTAAAAGTCGGTGACTTAGCATTTCAAAAGTGTGATTTTAAATTTCCAGGACTGAGATCAGTGATTTAAGCAATTTTAGCTATCACATAAATATTGTCCTCTAAGGACGCTACAGATCGGCACAAGGCCCCAAACAAGGCTTACAGCCCACAAATATAGCAAATACAGTGTATTTCCAACACTAACATCATATTATTCATTCCCGGGATGGACCAAGTCTCAATCCCCAATCATAATCAATCCCGCACCTGCCACGGTGTGCGAGCCACGCCCTATTAGCGTCACAATGTGCTAAGCCGGGGTTTCGAACCCTCAGGGCTACAATATACACAAACTACTCACCTCTAGCCGGTCGTAGAATCGTCCGCGATGCCTTTTCCTTTGAATTTCGTTGCCTCGTGTGTAGAATCTAGTAAAATAACAATAATTATATCAAATACGGGTCAAAGAATCATAACCCACTTCAATTCATATGAAATTCGCAAAATTACACTAAGTTGGTAAAACCCGACCCCGGGCCCCACTGCTCGGAAAATTCCGAAATTAGTACCAACGCGATCCTTATCTTGCCACGAGTCCGTGTATATAAAATTTATCGAAATCGGAGTTCAAATGGCCTCCCAAATCCAAAAATCCCGTTTTCAATATTTAGGCCACATTTCTTCAAGATTTCAACCCAATTTCATGAAGATTGATGTTAGTACCATAAAATGATGTTTTTGAGTCAAGAATCTTACCTCTGACGAATACCCGATGACTTCTCAGTGATTTCCTCGAGTTTTCTTCTCTCTAGGGCTCAAATGTGTGTTTTGGGTTAATGAACCCGTAACTCTCTGTTTCTGGATTAAATTCACTGCCAGAACTGATTCTTCTACGCGATCGCGACTTGCTTCACGCGATCGCGATGTTCAAAATCTCGGCCTCACGCGATCGCGATGCACAATCACCCTGCTTCACGCGATCGCGTCCTTCATTCCTGCGATCGCGTAGTACATTTTTGCCTGGACCCATTTTTCTTCTACGCGATCGCGTAGATTAACCTGCGATCGCGATGTGCCCCCGTTTAATTCTACGCGATCGCGACTAGTTTCCCTGCGATCGCGATGCCCTAGCCTCCAGCTCTACGCGATCGCATCCCCCTCCCCGCGATCGCGGAGAGCAAATGCCTGCTGCGTTTATGACAGCAACCAGCTTTCTCTTTTCTTCCAAAAATGGTCCGTTTGGACCCCCGGATTCGTCCCGAGACCCCCGGGACCCCAACGAAAACCACCAACATACTCCAAAATATGATACGGACTTGTTCCAATCATAAAAACACCATACTAAACATCAAAATCACCATTTACTCACGGATTCAAGCCTAAGTTCCTTCAAAACTTTCAAAACTAACATTCAATCCAAAACCCGATCAAACGATGTCCGAATGACCTGAAAATTTGCAGACACATCCAAAATCACATAACGAAGCTACAGAAATTGTCGGAATTCCATTCCGACCCCGGATCAAAATATCACCTACCATCCGGTTTTCGCCAAAATTCAACATTCGCCAATTCAAGCTTAAAACTACACCGGACCTCCGAATTCAATTCCGATTGTTCTCCTAAGTCATAAATGATCCCCCGGAACTAGTCGAATCATCAGAATCCGGTTCCGAGCACTCTAACTCAATAGTCAACTCTTGGTTGACTTTTCATATTCAAGCTTTCTTTAAACATGCTATTTGGTTCATTTTCAATCCAATTCACTCCTAACTCACCCGATATACTCTAATACTGTTTTAAAAGCATAATATATGTAAATGCAAGATAATGGGGTGGAAATTCCCGTAACGACGGGCCGGGTCGTTACATATACAAATGCTTAAATCGATAATAAGTTGTTGCATTATTTGATAAAAAAGTGCTGATAAGCTATTTTTCTGTTAAAATGACTTAAATAACCTTAAGAACTGTTTACGCTTATAAGGCGTAATTTTTTCAAAATTTTAGATTCCAGATCGATTCAAATACAAAATATTTATTTGCCATTTTATTTTAAATATAAATATGCTTAAATAAGATAACTTTTATGATAAATATAATTTGTTTTACGATAAGCATATAATCATGAGTTATAGTAATAATTAATAAATTGACAAAAGTTTCTCGCTAAAAAATAAACCTAAATAGGACAAATTATTTGAAGAGAAACATGTCCTCATTTATTGCGTACAGTTCAAATATATAAATATTACTACACAATCACATAAATATAAATATGCAAAGGAATAGAGAATTTATCTTAAATAGTCAGTGAGAATTGCGGACTTGAAGAGGTAGGGGCAATGGGTTTAGATTAAATTGAGGCAGTGAGTATCGATGTAGGAGTTTTATTCTAAAAAGGAATATTTTAAGAATCAAAAAGTAAATATCTTGGTCAAACACAAAGTGGTTATAAGCTAAAAAATCATAAGCTAGGGGTGATCAGCTTACACTTTTGACTTATAAGCACTTGGTTTATAAGCACTTTACATTTACCAAACGCGTAAATAAATCGAAAAGTAAATAAACTAATTTGACCAGCTTATAAGCAGCTAACCCAAACACCTTTGAATATGGTTTTGTAAATAAAATTTCCTTTTTTTATGAGTTTTGGTTGCGCATGTGTTTTTCACTAGTTCTTTTTCATACTTGTATATATTAAAAATTGTCATTTCTATTTGTCCAAATTCAAGAACAAACTTATTAAAAAGTAAATTTTAAGTGAGCCAATAGAAAAATCATGAGCAATTCGTAACACTTCCATAGAAAGTTCAATTTAATTTCCTCAAAATATAATGAACTTTCAAAATGACTGTAGCAATATGTTCTTAGTGAAAAGCTAAAATATGCAAAGATGAATATGTGTATTTACCAATTGATGAGGAAGAAAATAAATAAAATATACACATATATTGTGTTATCGAGATTGAGGAAAAACAACAACAATAATATATCCAGTATAATTTCACAAGTGGATCTGAAAAATTTAGTGTGTACGCAGACTTTACCCCTAGCTTATAGATGTAGAGAGATTGTTATCAATAGACCGTTGGTTCTAAAAAACTACCGGCTCGATTAAATATTTATAGATATTTAAAAAATTTCTTAATACGTATATTGAGTTTGGGTGATATAAAAAACAAAGAACATACTAATAATATCTGTCTTCTTAGCTCAGTGGTAGAGAGCGTGGCTTTTAACCACGTGGTCGTGGGTTTGATCACCACAGACGGCGATTTTTGTTTTTAGTGGTCCAAATCCATTCAAGCCTAAGTGAGACTAGACATTATTGGTCCAACTTCAAATATTGGTCAGTCTAGAAAAAATAAAGTTTTTTACTCGTCGAGTTTTATAATAAAGGTAATTTATGTGACGACCCAAAGGGTCATTACCGTATTTCTTCCTTTTTCTGTACTTTTGAGGTCTTGGAAACCTCACTCTCAGTTGCCTCGATATGCGTGCACAGTCCGGGCGCGAAGCTGGAAAGCTTTTGTGTTAAGATATATGAATTCTCGGAAAATTTGAAGAATTTTGATATTAATATTTTTGCAGTTGACTTTGGTCAACATTTTTGGTAAACGGGCCCAGATAGGTGATGTGACGGTCCAGGGAGGTTCGTAGAAAAATATGGGACTCGGGCATGTGCCCGGAGTCAAAATCCGGGGTCCAGGACCCCGGTAAAAGAATTTTTACGTTAAATTGTTTTGTGAAATTAATAAGGAAAAATGGAAATAAAAATGAGTTAGAAAATATAGGTATCGGGCTCGTATTTTGGTTCCGACGCCCGGTACATGTCTTAAATATTGGTTAAGCGCTTCCTGTGAAGTTTGGTCGAAATCGGACGTCGTTTGACGTGTTTCGGACCTAAATAGCTAAAGTTAGAGAATTATGAACTTTGAAATGAAATCTTGAGTTTTGGGGGTTGATTCTTTGTTTTTGATGTTATTTTAGCAATTTGATCGCTCGAGCAAGTTCGTATGATGTTGTTGAGTTAGTGTGTGCATTTGGTTAGGAGCCCCGAGAGCTCGGGAGTGATTCGGGGGTGGTTTGGGATGTTTTGCACTTGAAAATCTGGTATTTTTGAGTTGTTGCTATTATCTGGTGTGATGTTCTATGCGATCGCATAGGTCCTTCTGCGATCTCATAGTGTAAAAATTTAGGAGCCCAAAAATTGTTCTATGCGTTCGCATCTTTCCGTCGGCGATCGCGTAACATTTCCCCCTTACCCTATGCAATCGCATTGCCTTGTATGTGATCGCATAGGGCATTTTTGCCCAGTGATTTTTGCTAAAAACAGAACAGAAGCACGGGATTTTTCTCATAAAACTCATACGCGTTCTTCTCCTTCACCCTCCATTTTCAAGTTACAAGCTCCCATTCCTCCATAGCTCCTTGGGTAAGTTTTCCTAACATCGTTTCTTCATTATTTCTTCATCTAATCATAATTAATCCTAGCCTAATTCATGAATTCGAGGTAGAAATTGGGGGTTTTGGGTAGAACTAGGCTTGTGGAGTTTTGGGAGATTCAACCTCAATTTGAGGTCGGATTTTGAAACAAATTATATATTCTAACTCGTGAGGTCATGGGTGATTGGAATTTGGTCCAAGCCTCGAGTTTGGACCATGTGGGTCCGGTGTCGGATTTTGCTATTTTTGGAAGAATGATAGAAATTTCATTTCTACGCTATGGGATTGTGTTATTGAGCCCTAATTGATGTTATTGAATTAAAAATGACTAGATACCATTATTTCAGAGGCGGATTCTAGAGGAAAGGCGGTGCTAAAGGATTGATTGCTATTTTCGGACCGAGGAATCCTGGCTTGAGGGAATAGGACTAGAGTATTATTATTTTCTATTTGCTAAATGATCGAATGCGGTCTATAGGCATGGTGACGAGTATCTATACACTGGCGTCTAGCATGACCGTGAGTCTTATTTGTACTTGCTTTGGGGGTATATTTTGAGAATCATTCCTAGTAAATGATGAATTCAACATGATGAGTTAGTTGAGGAATTATTTATGTAACATGAGATTTCTTGAAGTTTTGGCTCAAATGGTAGTGACGTTTATGAAGTCAAAATTGTAAGTATTGTAAAGGAATGTGGTTGGATCCCTTGCCGGGACGTATTGATTATGATTGATGTTGCTCCCTTATTCGGTTGAGCGTTATATGTAATTTCCACTATTGTGATGTTTGGGCTGCTAGTGGTACCCTTATTGGGTAGATCGCTATATTGCCGAGTTTTCCCAAAAAGGGAACTCCTTAAGAGAGAGGCTATATGAATCAATTATGATATTTATTGGGACCGTGTGGCATGCACTTATATGATATTTATTGGGATCGTGTGGCTCGCCGTCCACTTCTATGATATTATTGGGATCGTGTGGTACGTTGTCCACCTATATGATATTTATTGGGATCGTGTGGAACGCCGTCCACTTATATGATATTTATTGGGATCGTGTGGCACGCCGTCCACTTATATGATATTTATTGGGATCGTGTGGCACGCCGTCCACTTATATGATATTTATTGGGATCGTGTGGCACGCCGACCACTTATATGATATTTATTGGGATTGTGTGGCACGCCGTCCACCTATATGCTATTTATTGGGATCGTGTGGGATGTCGTCCACCTATATGATATTTATTGGGATCGTGTGGCACGCCATCCACTTATATGATATTTACTCAGATCGTGTGGCACGCCGTTCACTTATATGATATTTATTGGAATCGTGTAGTACGCCGTCAACTTATATGATATTTATTAGGATCGTGTGGCATGCCGTCCACTTATATGATGTTTATTGGGATCGTGTGGCACGTCGTCCACCTATATTATATTTATTGGGATCGTGTGGCACGCCGTCCACTTATGAAAGTAAATAATAAGATTTAGTTTAATGATGTCACAGATGACCTGTTCTCGTTGTTCAATATTTTCCGAGGATGTTCCCTTTTCAGTTGTATACCTTCGTATATAATCGTGTTGTTTTTTCTATTGTCGTCGTATCTTTATATATATCTGCACAGGTTGATTTTAGTAAGTCCTGTCTAGCTTCGTCACTACTTCGCCGGGGTTAGGCTAGGCACTTACCAGCACATGGGGTCGGTTGTGCTTATGCTACACTTTCTGTGCTTTTTCAGAGATCACAGCGTTGGAGCAGCTTCGGACAGCAGCAGCAGTAGGATATTTTTGGGAGTCTCTTCAGCCCAGGGACTCTCGAGGTAGCCTAGCCGGTGTTCGCAAGTCGAAGTCCCTATCCTTTATTTCAGTTTGATTTTATTGTACCAAAACAGACTTATGTATTTTTCTTTCATTCAGACTTGGTTGTAGTATTCTATAGTAGTCTGTGAGATAGCGACACCGGATTTTGGGTAGTGTTATGTTCAGTATTTTTCCGCATTTGATTTCTTCTTTTATTGGATTTTAAAGTATTTTCTGAAAATTTTAATTATATGAGTATATTATGTTGTTAAGGATTGGCTGGCCTAGCTTCAATAGTAGGCGCCATCACGACTCCCGATAGTGGGAAATCCGGATCGTGACAAGTTGGTATCAAAGCTCTAGGTTGCATAGGTCCCGCTACTCACGGACAAACTAGGTAGAGTTTAAGGGATCGGTACGAAGACGTCTGTACTTATCCCTCAGAGGATACAGAGTTAGGAAAATTTCACTTTTGTTCTTTCTTGTCTTGCGATTCTGTTTCTCAAACACTGATTGTCCTTCTACTCTATTCTTTTGCAGATGGCAAGAACACGTGCTTCATCTTCCACCGCACGGCAGCCCGAACCCACAGCTGCACCCGCAAGGGGTAGAGGCCGAGGTCATGCCAGAGGCCGAGGCCGGGGCAGAGCCCAGCCCCAGGTAGCCATTTCAGAGGTAGAGCCTCATGTTGACTATGATGAGGAGGTTCCAGCCCCAGCAGTACAGGCGGGCCCAGCTCGGGTCCCAGGAGGAGTTGTGATCACCCTAGAGTTTCAGGATGCTATAGTCAGACTAGTAGGCTTTATGGGGAGTGTTTCTAGAGCGGGGTTGTTACCAGCTGCACCAGCCACTTCTCAGACTAGAGGAGGGGTTCAAACTCCTGTTACACAAACCCCGGAGCAGGCAGCTCCTCAGGCCCATGCCCCAGTGATTCAGCCAGTTGTGGCAGTTCAGCCAGGTATTCTAGCTCAGGTCGGTGATGGAGCGGCCATGAATTCTGATGCTTTGTGGAGACTTGATCGGTTCTCCAAGCTATTCACTACCACTTTCAGTGGTGCTTCGTCCGAGGATCCCCAGGATTTCTTATTCAGTTGCCATGAGATTCTCAGGACCAGGGGCATAGTAGAGACCAATGGGGTCAATTTTTGCACTTTCAGGCTTTCAGGATCCGCCAAGACTTGGTGGAGGGATTTTTGTCTATCTAGACCAGCAGGGTCTCCGGCTTTGTCATGGGATCAGTTCGTGGAGTTATTCTTGGAGACGTTTCTTCGCGTCACTCATCGGGAGGCACTTCGCAGGCAGTTTGAGCGCCTTCAGCAGGGCACCATGACAGTCACTCAATACGAGACCAGATTTGTTCACTTATCACGCCATGCAGTTATGATACTCCCTACAGAGCGGGAGAGGGTCCGAAGATTTATTGATGGGTTGATTCAGCCGATTCGCCTACAGATGGCCATGGGAGTTGGTAGTGATATTTCCTTCCAAGAGGCGGCCAATGCGGCCCGCAGAGTTGAGGTGGCCCTCGCATGGGGAGGTAGTCAGATGTCAGATAAGATACCTCGTCATTCTGTTAGATTCAGTGGTACCTCGTCTAGAGGTAGGGATTCTTATGGTAGGGGTCAAGCACCGAGGCCCTTTCAGTCAGCTCTTCAAACTTCTCATGGTAGTTCGGGTAGTGGTGGTCACCAGCAATATCAGTCAGATGAGCAGCCTATCAGTGCACCCACTCTATTATTCTCACCAGTAGAGGACTTGTTATACTTGTGGTGACCCGAGGCATATTGCTAGGTTTTGCCCTCGAGCTTTGGGCAGTTCTCAGCAGCAGGGTCCTCGTCCCATAATTTAGGCAGCAGGTGATTCACAGCTCGCCCAGCCAGCTAGGGGCAAGGGTAGAGATCCTAGAGGTGGAGGTAGGGACCGTAGAGGTGGAGCTCGGACCGGTAGAGGTAGAGGTCAGCCAACGGTTGATCACCCTAGAGATGCAGCTCAGGGGGGTGGGCCCAGCCCCGTTTCTATGCTTTGCCACCCAGGCCAGAGGTTGGTCTTCCGATGTTATTATTACAGGTACTATTCTGGTCTATGACAGGGGTGCTTCAGTGCTATTTGACCCTGGGTCTACATTTTCATACGTGTCGTCTTATTTTGCACCCTACCTGCCAATGCCTAGCGATGCCTTGGGTATTCCTGTATATGTATCTACACCAGTGAGTGATCCTATAGTGGTTGACCGGGTCCATCGTTCCTGTATAGTAGTGTTTGAGGGTCTTGAGACCCGTGTTGACCTATTGCTTCTAGACATGGTGGACTTTGATGTTATATTGGGGATGAATTGGATGTCCCCGTATCATGCGATCTTGGATTGTCACGCCAAGACCGTGACTTTGGCTTTATCGGATATGCTCTGATTGGACTGGAGAGGGACTCTAGGTCATGCCACCCGCAGTGTTATTTCTTATGTTAAGGCTCAACGCATGGTCGAGAAGGGGTGTCTAGCTTATTTGGCCTATGTTCGCAACTCCAGCTCAAAAGTTCCTTCTATTGACTCTGTCCTTGTTGTTCGGGAGTTTCCAGAGGTTTTTCCTTCAGACCTGCCGGGTATGCCACCCGAAAAGGATATTGGTTTTTGCATTGATCTGGCCCCACGCACGCAGTCCATTTCCATTCAGTCGTACCGTATGGCCCGACCAGAGCTGAAAGAGCTAAAGGATCAGTTGCAAGATTTATTGGAGAAGGGTTTCATTAGGCCTAGTGTTTCTCCCTGGGGTGCGCCAGTTCTGTTTGTGAAAAAAAAGGATGGTTCCATGCGGATGTGTATTGACTATCGACAGCTGAACAAGGTAACAATTAGGAACAAGTATCCCCTACCGAGGATTGATGATTTGTTCGACCAGTTGCAGGGTGCAAATGTGTTTTCCAAGATAGATTTGAGATCGGGTTATCACCAGCTGAGGATTAGGGTGTCTGATGTCCCTAAGACAGCATTCCACACTCGGTATGGGCATTATGAGTTTTTGGTCATGTCATTTGGGTTGACCAATGCCCCAAAAACATTTATGGAGTTGATGAACCGAGTGTTCGGGCCTTATTTGGACTTGTTCGTGATTGTCTTCATTGATGATATTCTTGTGTACTCCCGCAATCAGGAGGAGCACGAGCATCACCTCAGAGTAGTTCTTCAGACTCTGAAGGATAGCCAATTGTATGCCAATTTTTCAAAATGTGAGTTTTGGTTGAGTTCAATGACATTTCTGGGTCATGTCGTATCAGGTGAGGGTATTCAGGTAGATCCAAAGAAGATCGAGGCGGTTAAGAATTGGCATCGACCAGCTTCAGCAACAAAGATTCGTAGTTTCCTGGGGTTAGCTAGTTATTATCGTCGATTTGTGGAGGGATTTTCATCTATAGCTGCCCCGGTGACCAGGTTGACCCAGAAGGGTGCCCAGTTTAGGTGGTCAGATGAGTGCGAGGAGAGCTTTCAGAAGCTCAAGACAGCTCTGACTACAACACCGATATTGGTTTTGCCCACAGGTCCAGGACCTTAAAATGTTTATTGTGATGCTTCCCGTGTTGGTCTTGGTGCGGTATTGATGCAGGATAGCAGGGTTACTGCTTATGCTTTGAGGCAGTTGAAGATCCACGAGAAAAACTACCCAATCCATGATCTAGAGTTGGCAGCCATTGTTCATGCCTTGAAGATTTGGAGGCATTATTTATATGGTGTGACGTGTGAGGTGTACACGGATCACAAGAGTTTCCAATACTTGTTCAAGCAGAAAGAGTTGAATTTGAGGCAGTGGAGGTGGTTGGAGCTATTGAAGGACTATGATGTTACTATCTTATACCACCCGGGTAAGGCTAATATAGTGGTCGGCGCATTGAGCAGGAAGTCAGCCAGCATGGTAGTCTTGCATATGTTCCGGTCATCCAGAGACCACTTACCTTAGATATTCAGGCCCTGGCCAATCGGTTAGTGAGGTTGGACATTTCGGAGCCTAGCCGAGTATTAGCTTTCATGGTCGCTCGCTCTTCCTTATTGGAGCGGATCCGTGACCGACAGTTTGATGATCCTCATTTGTGTGTCTTGAGAGACATTGTGCAGCGTGGAGGTGCCACAAAGGTGACCTTGGATGTAGATGGTGTTTTGATATTGCAGGGGCGAGTATGTGTGCCCAATGTTGATGGCATTCGAGAGTTGATCTTAGCGGAGGCCCATAGTTCTCGGTATTCTATTCACCCGGGCGCCGCAAAGATGTATCAGGACCTGCGGCAGCATTACTGGTGGCGCAGGATGAAGAAAGACATTGTTGCATATGTGGCCCGGTGTTTAAATTGTTAGCAGGTCAAGTATGAGCATCAGAGACCTGGTGGTATGTTTTAGAGGATTGAGCTTCCCGAGTGGAAGTGGAGCGGATTACCATGGATTTCGTTACTCGACTTCCGGTGACCCGAAAGAAGTTTGATGCTATATGGGTCATTGTTGATAGGCTGACTAAATCGGTGCATTTCATTCTTGTTGCTACTTTCTATTTCTCAGAGCGACTAGCTGGGATTTACATCCGAGAGATTGTTCATCTTCATGGGGTACCTACATCTATCATCTCGGATCGGGGTACGCAGTTCACCTCGCGTTTTTGGAGAGCAGTTCAACAGGAGTTAGGTACCTAGGTTCAATTGAGTACAGCATTCCATCCTCAGACGGACGGTCAATCCGAGAGGACTATTCAGATGTTGGAGGATATGCTTAGAGCTTGTGTTATTGATTTTGGAGGCTCTTGGGACCAGTTCTTGCCTTTAGGAGAGTTTGCCTACAACAATAGCTACCAGCCCAGTATTCAGATGGCACCTTATGAGGCGTTGTATGGTAGGCGGCGCCGGTCTCCAGTCGGCTGGTTTGAGCTGGGAGAGGCTCGGTTGTTGGGTACTGATTTAGTCCAGGCCTTGGACAAGGTCAAGATTATCCAGGAGAGGTTGCGTTCAGCTCAGTCTAGGCAAAAGAGTTATGCGGATCGCAAGGTTAGAGATGTGGATTTCATGGTTGCTGAGCGAGTATTGCTCCATGTATCGCCTATGAAAGGCATGATGAGATTTGGGAAGAAGGGCAAGCTTAGCCCTAGATATATTGGCCCATTTGAGATACTTGATCGAGTGGGAGATGTGGCTTATAGACTTGCCTTGCCACCTAGCTTGTCAGTTGTGCATCCAGTGTTTCATGTGTCTATGCTCCGGAGGTATCATGGTGATCCTACCCACGTGTTAGATTTCAATACTGTCTAGTTGGACAAGGATCTGTCCTACGAGGAGGAGCCGGTAGCTATTCTAGACCGGCAGGTTTGACAGTTGAGGTCGAAGAGTTTTCCTTCAGTACGTGTGCAATGGAGAGGTCAGCCTCTTGAGGCTTCGACCTGGGAGTCCGAGCCTGATATGCGGAGCCGTTACCCTTATCTATTTCCTAACTCAGGTACTTCTTTCTTTTGTCCGTTCGAGGATGAACAGTTGTTTTAGAGGTGGAGAATGTGACAACCCAAAGGGTCATCACCATATTTCTCCCTTTTTCCGTGCTTTCGAGGTCTTGGAAACCTCACTCTAAGTTGCCTCGATATGCATGCATAGTCCGGGCGTGAATCTGGAAGTTTTTGTGTTAAGATATATGAATTCTATGGAAAATTTGAAGAATTTTGATATTAATATTGATATAGTTGACTTTGGTCAACATTTTTGGTAAACGGGCCTGGATCGGTGATGTGACGGTCCCGAGAGGTTCGTAAAACAATATGAGACTTGGGCATGTGCCCGGAGTCGAAATTCGAGGTCCAGGACCCCGGTAAAAGAATTTTCCGTTAAATTATTTTCTGAAATTAATAAGGAAAAATGGAAATGAAAATGAGTTAGAAAATAAAGGTATCGGGCTCGTATTTTGGTTCTAACGCCTGGTACAAGTCTTAAATATTAGTTAAGCACATCCTACGAAGTTTGGTCGAAATCGGACATCGTATAAAAGTTAGAGAATTATGAACTTTGAAATGAAATCTTGAGTTTTAGGGGT
Organism: Nicotiana noctiflora; assembly: GCA_032618575.1. NCBI lineage: Eukaryota > Viridiplantae > Streptophyta > Magnoliopsida > Solanales > Solanaceae > Nicotiana > Nicotiana noctiflora. The sequence goes on along the minus strand of JASVEL010008727.1, from coordinate 10,152 downwards.
TGATTCTTTGTTTTTGATGTTATTTTAGCAATTTGATCGCTCGAGCAAGTTCGTATGATGTTGTTGAGTTAGTGTGTGCATTGGTTAGGAGCTCCGAGGGCTCGGGAGTGATTTCGTGGGTGGTTCGGGATGTTTTGCACTTGAAAATCTTGTATTTTTGAGCTATTGCTGGTATCTAGTGTGATGTTCTATGCGATCGCATAGGTCCTTCCGCGATCGCACAGTGTAAAAATTTAGGAGCCCAAAAATTATTCTATGTGATCGCAGTTCCCCTTGTGCGATCGCATTGCCCACCTTCCCAAACCTATGTGATCACATTGTCCCCCTCGCGATCGCATAGAGCACTTCCCTGGCCCAGTCGCATCTACTCTATGCGTTCGCATCTTTTCGTCTGCGATCGCGTAACATTTCTCCCTTACCCTATGCGATCGCACTGCCTTGTATGCGATCGCATAGGGCATTTTTGCCCAGTGATTTTTGATAAAAACATAACAGAAGCAAGGGATTTTTCTCACAAAACTCATACGGGTTCTTCTCCTTCACCCTCTATTTTTAAGTTACAAGCTCTCATTCCTCCATAGCTCCTTGGGTAAGTTTTCCTAACATCGTTTCTTCATTTTTTCTTTACCTAATCATAATTAATCCTAGCCTAATTCATGAATTCAAGGTAGAAATTGGGGGTTTTGGGTAGAACTAAGGCTTGTGGGATTTTGGAAGATTCAACCTCAATTTGAGGTCGGATTTTGAAACAAATCATATATTCTAACTCGTGGGGTCATGGGTGATTGGAATTTGGTCCGAGCCTCGAGTTCGGACCATGTGGGCCCGGTGTCGGATTTTGCTATTTTTGGAAGAATGATGGGAATTTCATTTCTAGGCTATGGGATTGTGTTATTGAGCCCTAATTGATGTTATTGAATTAAAAATGACTAGATACCATTGTTTCGGAGTCGGATTCTAGAGGAAAGGTGGTGCTAGAGGATTGATTATTATTTTCGGACCGAGGAATCCTGGCTTGAGGGAATAGGACTAGAGTATTATTACTTGCTATTTGCTAAATGATCGAGTGCGGTGTATAGGCATGGCAACGAGTATCTATACACTGGCGTCTAGCATGACCGTGAGTCTTAGTTGTACTTGCTTTGGGGGTAAATTTTGAGAATCATTCCTAGTAAATGATGAATTCAACATGATGAGTTAGTTGAGGAATTATTTATGAAACATGAGATTTCTTGGAGTTTTGGCTCAAATGGTAGTGACTTTTATGAAGTCAAAATTGTAAGTATTGTAAAGGAATGTGGTTGGATCCCTTGCCGGGACGCGTAGATTATGATTGTTGTTGCTCCCTTATTCGGTTGAGCGTTATATGTAATTTCCACTATTGCGATGTTTGGGCTGCTAGTGGTACCCTTATTGGGTAGAACACTATATTGCCGAGTTTATCCAAAAAGGGAACTCCTTAAGAGAGGCTATATGAATCAATTATGATATTTATTGGGATCGTGTGGCACGCCGTCCGCTTATATGATATTTATCGGGATCGTGTGGCACGCCGTCCACCTATATGATATTAATTGGGTTCGTGTGGCACGTCGTCCACCTATATGATATTTATTGGGATTGTGTGGCACGCCGTCCAATTATATTATATTTATTGGGATCGTGTGGCATGCCGTCCACTTATATGATATTTATTGGGATCGTATGGCACGCCGTCCACCTATGTAATATTTATTGGGATTGTGTGGCACGGCGTCCACTTATATGATGTTTATTGGGATCGTGTGTCACGCCGTCCACTTACATGATGTTTATTGAGATCGTGTGGCACGCCGTCCACCTATATTATATTTATTGTGATCGTGTGGCACGCCGTCCACTTATGAAAGTAAATAATAAGATTTGGTGATGTCACAGATGTCATGTTCTCGTTGTTCAATATTTTCCGAGCATGTTCCCTTTTTAGTTGTATACCTTCGTATATAATCCTGTTATTCTTTCTGTTGTCGTCGTATCTTTATATATATCTGCACAGGTTGATTTTAGTAAGTCCTGTCTAGCCTCATCACTACTTCGCCGGGGTTAGGCCAGGCACTTACCAGCACATGGGGTCGGTTGTGCTGATGCTACACTTTCTGTGCTTTTGCATAGATCACAGCGTTGGAGCAGCTTTCGGACAGCAACAGCAGTAGGATATTTTTGGGAGTGTCTTCCACCCAGGGACTCTCGAGGTAGCCTAACCGGCGTTCGCAGGTAGCCTAACCGGCGTTCGCATGTCAAAGTCCCTATCCTTTATTTCAGTTTGTTTTTATTGTACCAAAACAGACTTATGTATTTTTCTTTCATTCAGACCTGGTTGTAGTATTCTATAGTAGTCTGTGAGATAGCGACACCAGATTTTGGGTAGTGTTATGTTCTATATTTTTCTGCATTTGATTTCTTCTTTTATTGGATTTTAAAGTATTTTCTGAAAAGTTTAATTATATGAGTATATTCTGTTGTTAAGGATTGGCTAGCCTAGCTTCGATAGTAGGCGCCATCACGACTCCCGATGGTGGGAAATCCGAGTCGTGACAATTTCGTATGGAAGACATTATCATATCAATGTTTTGAATTTAAACACAAATTGTATATTTATTTATTTTTTACTAAGCCCCCATTCACTTTGACCTAATCAATTAGTATAATTTATACAGTAAACTTGTAAATATTACAAAGAAAATTACTAAGAAGGTTGAATCAAGATTTGCTTATCTCGAGTGACAAAGGGCAAACATGACATCATCATGATTGATTTACGTCACACTATTTGAGTTGCAAAGTATATGACACAAGGATTATTTCTTTTAATGTATCTTAGAATTAGCAAAAGAAAACAAACTATTTAATAAACCAAAATAGTCTCCGCAAATTTTTTAAAACAAAGGTGAACTCTATTCCTATAAATATTTTGGTTTCTGGCTTTCTGCTGCCATTGGATAAAAAAGCAAGTTTTTGATTTTCTGAAAACAACTCATCCATTTTCCAATGAACGGCTCAATATTTTTTTCTTAATAACTGAGAAATTTAAGAGGGTCAGAAGGCACGGTTCAAAACTTGATGAATAATGGGCTCGCCCCTTCTGCTCTTCTCGACACTTAAATACGACGTCCCTCTGCTCTTCTGCTCTACTGGCAACATCAGCAAGAAGGAATGTGGAAAGTCTTGGTTAAGACATGAATAGAATCCATCTATTTGCAGTACTTCTTAAACCACACTCCAATATTTAAAAAGCTTTCAAAGTCAGATTGCGGTCTGCAAAAGAGATGTACATGTAAATTCAAAATATGAAAGTGAAAGAGAGAAATGAAACTCAAGTACTTAGCTATACTGCAAATTCATGGACATAGGACCACTTTACCTATCAATTGCATGAGTGTCCTCAGGGAACACAATGACTTTAACCTCCACTCCTTTATCCTTCAACGCCCGTGCATACTGCGCATAATAAGAGTGAAAAAAGCATACACTTTCTTGAGTAATATATTGTAAGGAAATAGAACCAAAACTTAAAAAGCCATTAGTCATTGTGTTGCAACAGACATTACAGTCATTAGACCATATTAGCTTAACTGGCTTATAAACAATGAAATAACCTGCTTTCATCTCATGGATTTACATGGTTCGCTTATTCATATTGCCAATAGGGCATCAACAGATATACGTAACATTTTTGGTCAACAGATGATTGCCTACTTTAACAGAGATTCTTTTTAACAAAAGTTTATAGGAAAATACAGAGCTTATCGGTTGCTTTGCCTTATAAATAGAGCCAGCAACTCGATCCACTAAAAATATGATCATATTATGAAATAGACCATGTATTCACATACATTCGTAATTACAAACCTGCCCATACACTTATGTTAAAAACGAAACATGATGTCCAACCAATAAAAGGTGGAATTAAGAAAGATGATATAGAATCTTGATGGACTTCCATAACTGCAAGCTTGCCCATACCAATGATTGCATTTAAGAATGAAACCTTATGTTCAAGTGGATAAAACAAGCAACCACAAAGATGGTAAGAAATCTTACTTGCAACCCAGTAGACATAGGTACACGGAGGTCCTTAGCGCCTAACAAGACAAGTGTAGGAGTTTTGACCTACAAAATTGGTGCACACATTGATGTTGGAAATGCATTCAGAACAAAAGCTTTCTAGAGAACTGATAGAAACACAAATTGTTTAACATGGAAGATCGTCGAGTCCAGATTTAACAGAGCATACCTTGGAGACGTGTGAAATTGGTGATTTTCTGTAAAAGCCATCAAGGTGTTCAACTGAAGGAGCCTCTGTAAAAATTGATTTTCCCTCATCTCCAAATGTCTCGGCATAGCACCAATCAGGTATATCAGATGTACCAACCATCAAAGCAAGGTTGCAAACAGGGTTCCTCGCAACTGCTGCTGCAAACTTATCTGGTGCCTGCAGAAATGTCCAGAAATAGTCATTTTGGGATCTTTACACAAATAGCCAGCCGGATTCACAGTTTACTTCTCCTAGCGATATACATAGATTGGACACGTGGTTATACACATATTATACATGGATTACACATATATAATATATCTGCCGGCTATTTTTTGTTTAAGCGGTTGGGTGGACAGCTATTTAGGTTAATTCTTCTTTTAAAAGAAAAAGATAAGCTTGTCCAGCTTCCCTTTATGAAGAGCCACAAATTTTTGTTGAACATGAGAAGGACCATAAGTTCAGAAAAATGGATACATTTAGAAACCATAAAGACAGTGATCTTAGGAAATTGATAGACCTGGCCAATCAAGTGAGTTGTCAAAAAACCACCGTGGGAACCGCCGAGCACGGCTATTTTAGATGGATCTGCAAGTCCCTTTTCAATGACATGATCTATAGCAGCAAGCACATCATTAACATCCTGAAGATTAGGGAAAAAAGAGGAAGGGACTCTTAGGTTCCAAATCCTTAATAGAATTATTATGAAAAGAGGAGCAATTCTATTTCATGAAACCTTTAAGTTTAGAGAATGAAAAGACGGCAAACAAGTACCTGTGATCCAATTTTACCGGGAAGAGATTGTACTGCTTCCTCACCAAACCCCAAGGAGCCTCTGAGAGGAGTGACAAAACAAAAAGTGCTTAATTAAGGCATATATTGCCGCTTACCCCCTAAAAAAAAGTGATTCAGAAAACAAAAAAATATGAACTTTTCTGCTTGAAATGCCTTAAGCAAGACCAGCAATTACCGCTCCATTGCTACCCTCAGAAGTTAAATGATGAGAGTGAAAAAAGAGAGAAGAGGGGAATAGATAGATAGATAGATAGATAGATAGATAGATAGATAGATAGATAGATAGATAGATAGATAGATAGATAGATAGAGAGAGAGAGAAGCAATCCACAAGAAAAAAGAGCTTTACTAATAATTCTAGATAGTTTCACTACAATGAGCAAATGAAATATACAATGCTTAAACCAGAAATTAATAAAGGAAAGGCCATCCTACAAAGCAATTGAAGTGTTATTTTGCCTTAACAATGCACCCTCAAAATTTTCTTTAAATGTTTACATGCCCCCCAAAACTGCAAAAGGAGAGCAACTGTCCCTAATGCCAAGTGACGGTTTAGGAGCCAACTCAACCTAGATGTTGGGTTCACTTTATTCATCTTGATTCTGATTAATCTAAGAATTTAGCTTGGCATCAGTCTACTACGAACAAAGATAATTTGCTGATACCTAGTGTATTGATAAACAATCTCCATTTAAAAACATTCCATGAGTTCTATTTACAATTGTAAATATATTCTTCTACTAGTATTTTGTTCCCAGAAACAGAAGCAAATGAGAGGATTCTGTAAGGTCGTTGTAGGTTCATCATTTTCTGGCTAATCTGTGAGCTCCTTACAATTTAAATTATGTAAAAGAGAAATAGTTTTTTGGGATAACATGTCCTAATCACTTGGTATCTCCATAGATTATATATAACTTATTTACAATAAAAAAAAATCATTCATTAAACTTTCTTCTTCATTTTACAATGTTTTTAAGACTAAAATTTGTTTAGACCAAAATCACCAATATAAAATATGGCCTAAATTTAGATCTCTTTTATATTATACTGCGTTAATCTCAACCAAACAAATTTGGAGATTGCCATTTTCATCATTCCACTTGATTGTTTAATAATTTTATAATTTCATTTTACCAGCAAAATTTTCCTTTGATCAGTTATTTTCTCCCGCTCTCTTCTCTCTCCCCCCACCTCTCTTTTCTGTCTCTCTCTTCTCTCCCACCCCACTCTTCTCTCTCCCCCTACCTCTCTTTTCTCAAGGGTTTTGAAGCAAGGTTGGTTCACTTTTAGATTTCTCTTTTAAACCACTTTAAAAAAAAAAAAAAAGAGATTTCTCTTCACTTTTAAACCACTACCGCCTAGCCCCCCAACTCCGGCGAGGCGTCGGCAGACCCCCCCACCCGTTTCCCCCCCTTTTTGTGTGGTTGGTTTTGTGTTTGTGCAGGTTTTCGGGGGGACACAACAGAACTACATGTCCCGACAAATCTCAGGTCAGGCGACAAGGCGACTTTGTGGCGTTGGGAGTGAAGAGCTAAGCAACACCGGCCAGGACGTGCAAGGGGAAGCAACACTTGACCTCGGGCGTACCAAAGCCTACCTTCAGGTTTTTCCACCGGGAGTTGGTACCTCCCGCTTCTCGTTTAACATGTACACCTTTTTCGTACTCCTGCTAGCATTTCCTGCGAGGTTTACTCTGTTGCTATCTAGTGCATCCTTTTCGTATCTCCCTTTGTGCGTGGGTGCGTCATTATTCTCCATAGTCAGTTGGAGGGATAGTGGCCGCAGCGGGGGATGTAAGTGCAAGGTCATGTCCTCGGGGGGTGGGGGCGGTGGCGGGAGTGAGTGTGGGTAGGGCGGGAGGTAAGGGTGCGGGTAGGGCGGGAGGTAAGGGTGGGAGGAGGGTAACAGACGCACATAGGTTAAGGATCGGGTCGTGGAACATAGGCACTCGGACGGGTAAGTCCATTGAGTTGGCGAAGACTCTTCAGAAGAGGAGGGTCAACATAGCCTGTGTCCAGGAGACTAGGCGGAAAAGGACGAAGGCGCGGGATGCTGACGGGTTTAAGTTGTGGTACTCTGGGGTCGTGAGGGGTAAGAATGGAGTCGGCATCCTGGTGGGTAAGGACCTAGGGAGTCCGTGGCGGAGGTTAGGCGAGTGAACGATAGGTTGATGTCTATTAAGTTGGCTATAGGGGGTTGCGTCCTCAACGTCATCGGCGCCTACGCACCGCATGCGAGCTTGGATGAGGAGGTCAAGAGGCATTTTTGGGATGACTTGGATGAGTTGGTGTGTAGAATTCCTCAATCTGAGAAGTTGGTCATTGGAGGGGACTTTAATGGCCATATAGGGGCAGATGCTAGTGGTTCTGGTGAGGTGCACGACGGCTTTAGCCTTGGGGTTAGGAACGGAGGAGGCACTGCGCTGTTGGATTTCGCTAGGGCTTCCGAGCTTCTGATTGCTAACTTGACATTTCAGAAGAGGGAGGAACATTTGGTCACCTTCAAAAGTTCGGCGGCGAGGACTCAGATCGATTACCTCCTTCTCAGAAGGATCGATAGAGGTCTGTGCAGGGACTGCAAGGTTATTCCGGGAGAATCCCTTTGTACCCTTCATAGACTCCTAGTGATGGATGTCGGACTCTAGGTGAAGAAGAAGCGGAGGGGTGCTCGGGGCCAACCGCGAATTAGATGGGGTGCTCTGACTAAAGAGAAAGCCAAGGAGCTGGAGCGGAGGTTAGTTGATGGTGGTGCTTGGAGTAGTTCTGGGGTAGCAGACGCGATGTGGTCAGAGACGACGAATCTGGTTAGGGAGGCAGCGCGGGATGTGCTTGGGGTAACGAAAGGCTATCTAGGCAGGCATCAGGGCGACTGGTGGTGGAACGAAGTAGTGCGAGGAAAAGTAGAGGTGAAGAAAGCTGCTTTTGCGAAGTTGGCAGGGAGCACAAGCGAGGAAGAAAGGCGGGTGAACAGGGAGAGATATAAGGTGGCAAGGAAAGAAGCGAAAATGGCGGTCACAGAGGCTAAAAACGCGGCTTTTGGCCGCATGTACGAGGAATTGGGGGAGAAAGGCGGGGACAAGAAGTTATTCCGGTTAGCCAAAGCAAGGGAAAGGAAGGCGCGGGACCTGGACCAGGTTAGGTGCATCAAGGATGAGGATGGTAGAGTCTTGATGGGGGAGTCTCAAGTCAAACAGAGATGGCATGCGTACTTCCGAGATCTTCTAAACGAGGAGGGGGACCAAAGCATAGAACTAGGGGAGCTGGGGCATCCAGAGCGGCATAGAGACTTAGGGTACCGCAGGCGCATTAGGGTGGAGGAGGTCGTGGGGGCTTTGCGTAGGATGAGTAGAGGTCGAGCGACCGGGCCAGACGAGATCCCGGTGGAGTTCTGGAAATGCATGGGTAAGCCAGGAGTGGAGTGGCTCACCAGGTTGTTCAATGCGATCTTCATGTCCAAAAGGATGCCGGAGGAGTGGAGGTGGAGTACAGTGGTGCCCTTGTATAAGAACAAAGGGGATATCCAGTGTTGCAATAACTATAGGGGCATCAAATTAATAAGCCACACCATGAAGGTCTGGGAGCGGGTGATCGAGGCCAGGGTAAGGGAGTCGACATCTATTTCCGTGAACCAGTTCGGTTTCATGCCGGGTCGGTCCACTACAGAAGTTATCCACCTTGTCAGGAGATTGGTGGAACAGTTCAGGGATATGAAGAAGGACCCGCACACGGTGTTTATCGACTTGGAGAAGGCGTATGACAAGGTCCCTAGGGAGGAGGTACTATGGAGGTGCCCGGAGGCTAAGAGCGTGCCGGAAGCCTACATCAGAGTAATCAAGGACATGTACGACGGAGCTAAGTCCAGGGTTAGGACAGAGTGGGTGGCGACTCGGACCATTTCCCGGTGGTTATGGGGCTCCGTCGAGGATCCGCGCTTAGCCCCTCTTGTTTGCCTTGGTAATGGATGCTTTGACGCGGCATATTCAAGGGGACGTACCTTGGTGTATGCTATTTGCTGATGACATAGTCCTGGTAGACGAGACGAGGGTCGGTGTTAACGAGAGGCTAGAGGTATGGAGACAGACTCTCGAGTCTAAGGGGTTCAAACTAAGCAGGTCTAAGACAGAATATCTGGAGTGTAAGTTTAGCTCTGAGTCGAGCGAAGTGGGTGGGAGCGTGATGATTGGATCTCACGCCATAGCCAAGAAGGATAGTTTCAGATACCTTGGATCGGTGATCCAGGGGGACGGGGAGATAGACGGGGATGTCACTCACCGTATAGCGGCGGGGTGGTCGAAGTGGAAGCTTGCATCAGGAGTCCTGTATGATAAGAAAGTGCCACAGAAACTCAAGGGGAAGTTTTATAGAGCTGTGGTTAGACCTGCCATGTTGTTTGGAACGGAGTGTTGGCCGGTGAAGAAATCTCATGTTCAGAGGATGATGGTTGCGGAGATGAGGATGCTTAGGTGGATGTGCGGGCTCTCCAAGTTAGATAAGATTAAGAACGAAGTTATTCGGGAGAAGGTGGGGGTGGCCCCAGTGGATGAGAAGATGCGAGAGGCGAGGCTTCGGTGGTTCGGGCATGTGCGGAGGAGAAGCCCCGATGCCCCGGTGAGGAATTGTGAGCGGCTAGCGGTGGTCGGTGTGAGGCGAGGCAGAGGGAGGCCTAAGAGATACTAAGGAGAGGTGATTAGACAGGACATGGCCGGGATGCGGATTTCCGAGGACATGACCCTTGATAGGAAAGTCTGGAGGTCTAGTATCAGGGTGGTAGGATAGGGGCTTCTAGTTTTTTTCGTTCTCCTTGCCCGGGGTGGGTGAGGCGTGGTAGGGCCGCCTATAGATGATTAGTTATGTTCTGTTGTGGTAGTCATTTCTGGTTGTTACTGTTATGATATCATTGTATGCCTGCTTATTTATTGGTATTTATGTCTCTTATGTTTAGATAATTTTTATGCGTTGTATGCTGGAGTGACTAATGAGGTTTTTGTTTTTGTTCTGTTTGCTTTTCCTTTCTCTGCGCCGAGGGTCGATTGGAAACAGCCTCTCTGCCTTCTCGGGTAGAGG
>JASVEL010008726.1:0-70766 GCA_032618575.1 Nicotiana noctiflora | reverse complement strand
TCCTCCAGAACTGTAAAGTGAACTGGGTACCTTTGTCTAATATAATAGAAATGGGAACTCCATGCAATCACAAAATCTCACGAATGACTATCTCTGCCAACCGCTGCGAAGAGTATGTAGTACACACTGGAATGGAGTGAGCTGACTTGGTCAGTCTATCCACAACCACCCAAACTGAATCAAACTTCCTCGCTGTCCGAGGGAGTCCACTAACAAAGTCCATAGTGATCATTTCCCACTTCCATTCGGGAATATCAATACGCTGGAACACACCACCAGTTCTCTTATGCTCATACTTGACCTGCTGACAGTTTAGGCACCGTGCCACATGAGTCACAATATCATTCTTCATCTTTCTCCACCAGTAATGCTGCCTCAAATTCTGATACATATTTGGGGCACCTGGATGAATAAAATACCGCGAGCTGTGGGACTCGTCTAATATCAACTCATGAAGACCATCAACATTAGGCACGCATATCCGGCCTTGCATCCGCAACACACCATCACTATCAATAGTGACATCTCTGGCATCATCATGCTGAACTCTGTCCTTAAGGACAAGTAAGTGTGGATCATCATACTGGCACTCTCGAATACGATCATATAAAGAAGACTGGGCTACCACGCAAGCCATAACCCGACTGGGCTCATGAATATCTAGCCTCACCATCTGATTAGCTAACGTCTGAACATCAACTGCAAGGGGTCTCTCCCCAACTGGAATGTACGTCAAGCTGCCCATACTAATAACCTTTCGGCTTAATGCATCAGCCACTACATTGGCCTTCCCGGGATGGTACAAAATGGTAATATCATAGTCTTTAAGCAATTCGAGCCACCTCCGCTGCCTCAAATTGAGATCTTTTTGCTTTAACAAATACGGAAGGCTGCGGTGGTCTGTATATACAAGATACACCATAAAAGTAATGCCTCAAAATCTTCAAGGCATGAACAATAGCAACTAACTCTAAATCGTGAACAGGGTAGTTCTTCTCGTGGGGCTTTATCTGACGAGAAGCATATGCAATAACTCTACCCTCCTACATCAATACACAACCAATCCCAGCTCTAGAAGCATCATAATACACCGTTAAGACCCTGTAGCTGATGGAAACACAAGTACCGAATCTGTGGTTAAAGTCTCCTTGAGCTTCTAGAAGCTCTCCTCACATTCATCAGACCACATAACTGGAGCATTCTTATGTGTCAGCTTCGTCAAAGGTGAAGCAAAAGATGAGAAACCCTGAAAAAACCGGCGGTAATAACCTGCCAAACCGAGGAAACTTCGAATGTTAGTAGTTGAGGAAGGTCTGGGCCTCTTATGCACCACCTCGACCTTCTGTGGATCAACCCGAATACCATCACTGGACACCACATGTCCCGGAAAACCCACAGTATCAAGCCATAACTCACACTTAGTGAATTTTGCATAAAGCTTTTCTTCTCTCAACCTCTGCAATACCACCCTCAAGTGTTGTGCATGCTCCTCTTGGCTGTGTGAATACACCAGGATATCATCAATAAACACGATCACGAAAGAATCAAGGTACGACCGAAATACACTATTCATCAAGTGCATTAATGCGGCTGGGGCATTAGACAGCCCGAAAGACATCACCAAAAACTCATAATGCCCATATCTCATTATGAATGTTGTATTCATAATGTCTGAATCCCTAACTTTCAACTGATGATAGCCCAATCGAAGATCAATCTTAGAGAATACACTAGCTCCCTGGAGCTGATCAAACAAGTCCTAAATACGAGGCAATAGGTACTTATTCTTCACTGTTACCTTGTTCAGCTGCCTGTAATTAATGCTCATTCTCATTGTGCCATCTTTCTTCTTCACGAACAATACCAGTGCACCCCAAGGTGACACACTCAGGCGAATGAACCCCTTATCTAAGAGTTCCTGGAGTTGTTCTTTCAATTCCTTCAACTCACCTGGTGCCATGCGATAAGGAGGAATGGAAATGGGCTGAGTGCCCGGCACCAAATCAATATCAAAGTCAATATCCCAGTCATGCGGCATGCTGGGCAGGTCTGCTGGAAATACATCCGAGAAATCCCTTACAACGGGAACCGAATCAAGACTGTGTGTCTCAACCACAACATCTCTAATGAAGGCCAAATAAGATAATCAACCCTTCCCAATCATTCGTTGGGCTTTTATATTGGAAATAACCCTGTCGAACACATAATCAGTCAAGCCACACCACTCTATCCTCGGATTACCTGGAATAGCTAGTGTGACTGTCTTGGCATGACAGTCCAGAATCTTATGGTAAGGAGATAACCAATCCATGCCTAGAATCATATCGAAATCCACCATGCCCAATAATAACAAGTAAACTCGGGTCTCCAGACCCTCAATAGTAATAAGACTGGATTAATATACCTGATCCACAACTACAGTATCACCCACCGGGGTAGACACATGCACGGACAAGGCAAGAATACCACGGGTCATACCCAAATGATGTGCAAAATATGAAGAAACATAGGAATAAGTGGATCCGAGATCAAATAAGACAGAAGCATCCATGTGGCACACTGAGATAATACCTGAAATGACAACATCTATGGCACTAGCGTCCTTCCTATTCGGAAGAGCATAAAAACGAGCCTGGCCTCCGCCAATACGATCCTCGCCCCTAGGGCGACCTTCGGCCACCTGGCCAGCACTTCTAGCTGACTGTGCTAGTGCTGAAGAAACAGGAGCAGAAGACGAGGGTTGATCAATCTACTGAGACCGCTTATGAAGCCACTGAGGACACTCTCTCCTGATATGGCCAAACTCGCCACACTCAAAGCAACGGCCTAAAGATGGAGGAAGGGACTGCTGAGGACCCCTCGCTGTAGATGAATCTCGAGCTGAAGAAGCAGGAGCAGAGCTCTGAGCTAGAAGAGCACTCAATGCAGGCTAACTCTGCTGACCCTGATGACCCTGATGGCCCTGACGACCATGATCTGCTAAAGCTCCACTGGACTCTATACGTCCTAACTGAGGAGACCTGAAAGAACGACCCCTGCTATGCTGAGGCTGGCCCCTAGATGGAGCACCACTATAACTACCAGTACCACGAGGCCTCTTAGCCTCCCTCTCCTCACGCTCTCTGTGGCGATCTGTCTCAATCTGACGGGCCGCATCGACCACCTCCTCAAGGTAACCATCGAAGCCCTCTAACTGGTCATCAATATATGGATGGGATAGATAAGACCATCTATAAATCTCCTGATCCTCTCTCTGTCCATCGGAATCATCCACATGGCATGACGGGCTAGTTGTCTGAATCTCAACTCATAGTGAGTTACCGACATATCCCCCTGCTTTAGCCACTCAAACTGACGACGCATCTCCTCTCTCAGGGACTGAGGCACAGACATTTCCAAAAATACCATGGAGAACTGCTGCCAAGTGAGGGGCGCTGCCCCAGCGGGCCTACGCCTCTCAAAATCCTCCCACCACTGAAATGCTGGACCTGTGAACTGAAAAGTGGTGAAAGCAACACCGCTGGACTCCATAATACCCGCAATGCAAAGCATACGCTGACACTTATCAAGAAAACCCTGGGATTCCTCACTCTCAGCACCACTAAATGCCAGAGGCTGTAGCCTCTCAAACCTTTCCAAATGACGCTGCTCATCGTCAGGCATAACTGGAATCACGTGAGCTGGGGCTGGTGCAACAAGTGCAGCTGGCTGAGCTGGAGCTGCCCTAGGAGCTTGTAAACCCTGAACTACTGGCTCGGGTGTTCGAGCCACAGGGGTCCGATTCCCTCCCCCTGCTTGTGAAGAAGCCGCTGCAGTAGAGGCTGCAACCACCTGAGCTAAGCAAGTACATACTAATAGAATCTGGGCCAAAGTCTCTTGAAGACCCGGTATCTCAATAGAAACTACCGGCGCCTGAACCTGAGCTGCTGAAGTGTCTGCAGCTGGAACCTGATCTTGAACCTGGGCCACCGGTGCTGGAATCTAACCTTGACTCTGGTTAGCTGGTAGGTCAGCAGGTGCTGGTACGGCAGCCCTACCTCTACCACGACCACGGCCTCTGGGTGCTAATGGTGGTCGTCCGCCACGTCCCCTAGCACGCATTCTCGCCATCTGCGAGAGAATAGAATATGGAAAAGTTTAGTTTCATGACAACACAACCCACACGATATGAATCCAAGAAAAGTGTGATTTTTCCTAAAGTTCTGTAGCCCCCCAAGGATAGATACAGACGTCTACGTACCGATCCGTGAAATCCTACTAAACCGGCTTATGACTCGCGAGTCCTAGTAACCTAGGCTCTGATACCAGCTTGTCACGACCCAAATCCGGTCGTGATGGCACCCAACAATTAAGCTAGGCCGTCCAGACCAACAATTGTTTTTCACAGATAAATATCAGTCCCAAATGGACAACTCAAGAAGAATATATGAGTCAAAGAACTCCAATGATAATAATACGAACAAATACTCAGAAGTGCGAAAACGAACTAACACTCCCAAAGATGTGGAGTCACAAGTCTAGAGCCTCTAAACAAAACCGAATAGTGATAGAGAATACTGTAATAAATACTCAAATCTGAACATAATGTAATAATTGGAAAGGAGATGAGAAGCTAGGTTCTGCGAATATCGGCAGCTACCTCAGCAACTCGATATGACTATGTAAAAGCTGGAGTGATCGTCTACCTCTCCTGAGTACCTGAATCTGCACACAAAGGTGTAGGGAGTAGGGGTGAGTACTATGTACTCAGTGAGTAATAAATATATACAAGTAGCCGAAAGTAAGAAATCCACAAAATACCACAAAATGAAGCTAAACTACAGTCCGATCCTCCTAAAAACTAGCAACAACTGTACAACAAAATTATCACAGATAATTCAACAGATAGAGATGCAATGCATTGCACATAACCGCTACGGCGTGTATCCCGATCCATTTAACGTCGACAGCGCTCACTAGGGGTGTGTACAGACTCCGGAGGGGCTCCTACAGCCCAAACGCAATACCGCTGCGGCATGCAGCCCGATCCATCCCTAGTCCACAACATGCATATGAGTCACACAATAGCTCAAATTATTTATTTTCGGGTTCCAATTCATTTAATTTTTAAAATACTTTAATTTTTTTTATTTAACTTTCCAAAACAGGTGACTTAGCATTTCAACATGGTGATATCAAACCAGGACTGAGATCAGTGATTATGCGAGTATAACTATCCCTTAGGGATACTACAGGTCGGCACAAGGCCCCAAACATGGCTTACAGCCCACAAATATATCAAACACGGTGTGTTTTCAATCACATATATCATGTTATTCTTATTCGGGATGGACGAAGTCTCAATCCCCGGCCACAATCAATCCCCGTAACTAGCACGGGGTGCGAACCATGCCCTACTAGCGTCACAATGTGCTAAGCTGGGGTTTCGAACCCTCAGGCTACCATATACACAAACTACTCACCTTTAGCCGACCGTAGACTCATCTGCGATGCCTTTTCCTTTTTAATTTGATGCCTCGTGTGTAGGATCTAGTCAAACCATAACAATTATGTCAATTACGGGTCAAAGAAACATAACCCAATTCAATTTACACGAAATACACATAAATGCACTAAGTTGGTAAAACCCGACCCCAGGCCTGCTGCTTGGAAATATTCCAAAATTTATACCAACGCGTTCCACGTCTCGCCACGAGTCCGTGCATATAAAATTTATCAAAATCTGAGTTCGAATGGCCTTTCAAAAGTCAAATTTTCGTTTTCAAAACCTAGGCCATAATTCTTCACAATTTCTACCCAAATTCATGAAGTTTGATGTTAATTCTACCATAAAATTGTGTTTTTGAGTCAAGAAACTTACCTCCGATGTTGCCCAGTCGAAACCCTCTTACTTCTCGCCCAAATGCTCTCCAAGACGTTCTGTATTTGTGATAAAACTGGTTTAGTTCGCGACTGGTTTTACTTAAATCTGTTTCTGCACAGACGTCCCTTCTAGGCGATCGCAGGCCCACTGTTGCGATCGCATAGAGCAAGTTTTTCCAAGCCTCATTTTCCTTCTCTGCGATTGCAGGCCTATCCATGCTATCGCATAGCTTCACATTTTCACCCTCCGTGATCGCACTCGAGCCTCCTCGATCGCACTGCACAAATTCCAGAACCTATGTGATCGCAATGCCCTTTATGCGATCGCATAGCGTTAATTCTCCGCCCAGTCAGACTCTTCTATGTGATCGCAATCCTCTCTATGCGATCGCATAGAGTAACAACTATTTGCAATTTTCTGCAGAATGTTTGTGATCAAATCATGCCCGTTGGCCATCCGAAATGATCCCGAGTCCCCCGGGACCTCAACCAAAACCATCAATGCATCACATTACCTCATTCAAACGTGCTCGTAGCATCAAAACACCTTTATAAACATAAAAATCACCATTTTCACACGGATTCAAGCCTAAGTTTCTTCCAAAATTCCAAAACTAACATTCCATCCAAAACCCGACCTAAACACCTCCGAATGACCTGAAATTTTGCACGCATATCCAAAATCACCTAACGGAGCTACTGCAACTCTCAAAATATCATTCCGAGCCCCAGATCAAAATCTTACCTACCATTCGGATTCCGCCAAAATTCAACCTTAGCCAATTCAAGCCTAAAACTACACCGAACCTCTGAATTTGGTTCTCATTGCTCTCCTAAATCATAAATGATCCCTCGAAACTAGTAGAATCATCAAAATTCAATTCAGAGCTATTTATCTCATCGGTCAACATTCGGTTGACTTTTTCCAACTATCGTTTTCATAAAAAGGCATATGACCTCATTCTATCTAAATTCCTTCCGATTTGCTTCTAACTTTCCGAACACATATAAATAAGCATATTGAGGTGTTAAATGAAGAAAATGGGGTGATAACTCCCCTAACGACGAGCCGGGTCATTACAACGAGGCTCATCCTGTTATTTTATAAGTCCAAATCTATCAAATACTATATTTGCTATTTCTGTTTTTTCTCCTACTCACGTTATAGTTTTTGGTATTTTCAGGATTCGTTGTTATTATGTCCAGGCCAACTATTTGTTACCAGGCCCGGACTTCTAGACTATATTAACAGTCCATTATGTACAATTCGGCTTCTGAACCCAGTATATACAAGTGTCATTATTCAGAAGCCCAGAAACAAATTCAATTTAATCTGGGCCTGTGTTTTAGATCAGGCCTAGAACAAACGGATAGAATATATAGCAGAATTGAAGTTTCATAAAAATTAAACAGACATTCATTAGACAATAGAATAGATCAACAAAATTCATTTTTCATTTCATAAAGTTCTGAAATACATGTTTATCAATACTAATTGTGAATTCTAATCACTAATTAAACATTAACAAGACTTAAATAATAATACTTCTATTTCAAGTACTTAAATAGTGATGATAATACTAACAGAACAGGCTTGAACTATTATTAATTACAGGATTCTAACCTATATTATTGTAAGTTATTGTTAAACGAGTTTGAATGACAAAACAGTTTTAACTCATCTACTCATTTCCTTCTATGGACTAATCATCAGATTCTAATTAGCGAGATTAGTTGATTACCATATCATATTTTATACTAGTTTCACTAGGTGAATTAGATTCATATGTTAACCTGTTTCAACCTAAGATTAAATGATAGCTGTATTGTCACGACCCGGATTTTCCCCCAACATCGGGATCGTGATGGCGCCTACTCGTGGTAGCTAGGCAAGCCACTGTATTCATATTATCCTGTTTTTAACACAATTTAATTAAATAAATGCGGAATACTTTATCGAAAATGGAAATAACAAATCCCAAGGTAAAAACCATACTGAAATCCTCTACCCAAGACTTGGAGTCACCAACTCACAAACTACTATGGAATACTACACATAAAAGTCCGAAGAAAATATAACATAATTCTGTTCGTCTCGGAATAATGAGACTACAGCTATAAACATAAATAAAGAAAGAGACGCCGGGCCTGCGGACGTCTGCAAGCTACCTTGGTCTCAAATGTAATCAACTCCCACGCAATCTATTTACTGCTGCTGCTGCTGCTGCTGCTCCTGATCGTAACCTGGACCTGTGCAAAAACGCACAGAAGTGTAGCATCAGCACAACCGACCCCATGTGCTGGTAAGTGCCTGGCCTATCCCGGCGAAGTAGTGACAAGCCTAGGACCAGACACTCACATAAACCTGTGCAATTCAATATATATATATATGTGTACCACAAAATAACAGGAAATAATCAAGTAATAACACAATAAGGAACATCTTAAAGAATTCAACAATTAACCACAGTTAATAATTTCACAAAGAAAACAAAGTATAATGTAAACACGAATTATGTCACTTCAAGAAATAGCAAGCAATTGCACGGCATCACCCTTCGTGCTTTTACTCTCATCCTCACCAAACAAACAAATAAAGTACACGGCATCACCCTTCGTGCTTTTACTCTCATCCTCACCAAACAAACAAATAAAGTACACGGCATCACCCTTCGTGCTTTTACTCTCATCCTCACCAAACAAGCAAATAAAGTACACGGCATCACCCTTCGTGCTTTTACTCTCATCCTCACATCCATAGTACGGCATGATCCTTCGTACATGGTTCAATAACAGGGCACGGCATGATCCTTCGTGCATAATCAATAAATAAACATGGCACGGCATTAACCTTCGTGCATAAATAAATAAACATGGCACGGCATCACCCTTCGTGCATTATCACTCTTCCTCACCCAAATAACAATCACGGTTAAGGGCAGAGAAAGAAACAACAATTCATAAATCGTCCCATCAAGGGCAATCAATAATTATCTTCACAACAAGTCCCAACAAGGGAGAACAACAACGATTCACCTATAATATATCTCAAAATATCATTTTTCAACGACTCACGGTCATACTAGACACCAATGTATGGATGCTCGTCACCACAGCCCATACACCGCACTCGATCACATAGCACATAACACATAATCCTATTCCCTCAAGCTAGGATAGAACAAACACTTACCTCGAATGCTTATGAACAATCCAATCCGTGGAAATGTCTTTTCTTTCAATTTGGCTCCAATCCAACCGTATCTACACACAATTGATTTAATATCATCAATTCTACTCAACAAACTAGTTCATATTGCTAAATATGGTTTTTACAACATTCTGCCCGGAATAGTAAAATCCGACCCCGGGCCCACATAATCGAAACTCAAGTTTCGAACCAAATTAATTTTACCCAATCTTCCATGAGTTCAAATATACAATTTGTTCTTAAGTTTGACTCCAAAACGAGGTCTAAATCGCAATTTATTTGAAAGCCCTAACTATACCCATTTCTCAAATTTTTCAACCAATTTACACATGTTTAGGCCTAAGAATTTGATTGATGTTGATGAAACGTGAAGAAGACGAGTTAAACAATACTTACCCGATGAACCTTGATGAAAAGTTGCTCTAAGGATCGCCTAAGGGCTGTTGGAGAAGAGAGAGTTGAGAGAAATGGAAATAATCCCGTATGTTCTGTTTTTGCAGAACTTAAATCACTGGGCGAAATTACCTTACGCGATCGCGTGAATTGGGATGCGATCGCGTAGAGGAAAAACTGGCTCTTATGCGATCGCGTGAAAATGGATGCGATCGCGTAGAGAAAGGACTGGAAGCTACGCGATCGCGTGAGGATTGCTGCGATCGCGTAGAAGAAACTCACCGGGCAGCCTATTTGCTCTATGCGATCGCGTGAACAGGACTGCGATCGCGTGGGGGAGGGAATGGAAGCTACGCGATCGCGTGAGGTGTGTTGCGATCGCGTAGAAGAACTGGCCAATGCTGTGCGATCGCGTGGATGAGGCCGCGATCGCGTAGAACAAAATCCTTCTGTAAAAATTGCAGAAAATCTGCCAGTTTCCTAAGTCCAAAAACACCTCGAACCACCGCCGAAACACTCCCGAGCCCTCGGGCTCCAAACCAAATATGCACACTAACTCAAAAACATCATACGAACTTGCTCGCGCGATCAAATCGCTAAAATAACATCAAAATCAATGAATTGAGCCTTAAAGCTCAAGAATTCTTTAAGGTTTCATAATTTCCAAACTTTCCAATTTAAGGCCGAATCACGTCAAACGACGTCCGTTTTCAACCAAGCTTTACAGGAAGCGCTTAACCAATATATATGACCTGTACCGGGCGTCGGAACCAAAATACGAGCCCGATACCAGTACTTTTTAATAAAAATTCAGTTTCATTTTCCTTAAACATTTTCAGAAAACAATTTAACAGAAAAATTCTTTTACTGGGGTTCTAGACCTCGAATTTCAATTCCGGACATATGCCCAGGTTCCATATTTTTCTACGGATTTTCTGAAATAGTCAAATCACGGATCCGGGTCCGTTTATCAAAAATGTTGACCAAAGTCAACCATATCAATATTAATATCAAAATTCTTCTACTTTTTCACATATTTCACATATTTCAACATAAATCTTTTCCAGCTTTGTGCCCGGACTGTGCACGCAAATCGAGGCAGCTATAAATGAGGTTTTCAAGACCTCCAAAGCTCGGAATGATTAAATAAACAAGTGATGACTCTTTGGGTCGTCACAATCTCCACCTCTAAAACAACCGTTCGTCCTCGAACGGACAAAAGAAAGAAGTACCTGAGTCAGGGAATAGATGAGGATATCGGCTCCGCATGTCAGACTCGGACTCCCATGTCGATGCCTCAGGAGGCTGACCCCTCCACTGAACTCGCACGGAAGGAAAACTCTTCGACCTCAACTGTCGAACCTGCCGATCTAGAATAGCTATCGGCTCCTCCTCATAAGATAGATCATTGTCCAATTGGACAGTACTGAAGTCTAACACATGTGTGGGATCGCCGTGGTATCTCCGAAGCATAGATACGTGAAAAACCGGATGCACGGCTGATAAGCTAGGCGGCAAAGCTAATCTGTAAGCCACCCCTCCCACTCTGTCTAGAATCTCAAATGGACCAATATACCTAGGGCTGAGCTTGCCCTTCTTCCCAAACCTCATCACGCCCTTCATAGGCGACACCCGAAGCAATACTCGTTCACCAACCATGAAATCTACATCTCGCACCTTGCGATCCGCATAAGTCTTTTGCCTAGACTGAGCTGAACGCAATCTCTCCTGAATAGTCTTGACCTTATCTAAGGCCTCCTGAACTAAGTCTGTACCCAACAACCGAGCCTCTCCCGGTTCAAACCATCCAACCGGTGATCGACATCGCCTACCATACAACGCCTCATACGGGGCCATCTGGATGCTAGATTGGTAACTGTTATTGTAGGCGAACTCTGCCAATGGTAGAAACTGATCCCACGAGCCTCCGAAATCAATAACACAGGCTCGAAGCATGTCCTCAAGAATCTGAATAGTCCTCTCGGACTGGCCATCCGTCCGAGGATGAAATGCTGTACTCAACTGAACCTGGGTGCCTAACTCCTGCTGGACCGCTCTCCAGAACCGCGAGGTAAACTGCGTTCCCCGATCAGAGATAATAGATACTGGCACCCCATGGAGACGAACAATCTCCCTAATGTAAACCTCTGCTAACCTCTCCGACGAGTAGGAGACAGATACTGGAATAAAGTGTGCTGACTTGGTCAACCTATCAACAATGACCCAAATAGCATCAAATTTCCTCCGAGTCAAAGGAAGTCCAGTAACGAAGTCCATAGTGATCCGCTCCCATTTCCACTCGGGAATTTCAATCCTCTGGAATACACCACCAGGTCT
This sequence comes from Nicotiana noctiflora, assembly GCA_032618575.1. NCBI lineage: Eukaryota > Viridiplantae > Streptophyta > Magnoliopsida > Solanales > Solanaceae > Nicotiana > Nicotiana noctiflora. The sequence goes on along the minus strand of JASVEL010008726.1, from coordinate 58,963 downwards.
CTGGTGCTCATATTTCACCTGCCGACAATTTAGACACCGAGCGACATACGCAACGATATCTTTCTTCATTCTGCGCCACCAATAGTGTTGCCGTAAGTCCTGGTACATCTTCGCGGCGCCTGGGTGAATAGAATACCGCGAAACTGTGGGCCTCTGCTAAGATCAACTCTCGAATTCCTTCGACATTGGGCACACAAACTCGACCCTGCAATTTCAATACCCCATCATCATCTAGATTTACCTGAGTGGCACCTCCCCGCTGCACTGTATCTCTCAACTCACGCAAATGAGGATCATCAAATTGTCTCTCACGGATACGCTCTAATAAAGAAGAACGAGCGACCGTGCAGGCTAACACTCTGCTAGGCTCAGAAATGTCTAATCTCACGAACCGGTTGGCTAAGGCCCGGACATCTAGAGCTAATGGTCTCTGATTGACCGGAATATATGCAAGACTACCCATGCCGGCATACTTTCTACTCAATGCATCGGCCACCACATTGGCCTTACCTCTGGGTGATATAATATAGTAACATCATAGTCTTTTAGCAACTCTAACCATCTCCGCCGTCGTAGATTCAACTCCTTCGTTTGAACAAGTACCGTAGGCTTTTGTGATCGGTGTACGCCTCACATGTCACACCATAAAGATAATGCCTCCGCATTTTTAAGGCATGAACCACCGCTCGCTAACTCAAGATCATGAACTCGGATAATTCTTCTCATGTATCTTTAACCGCCTCGAAGCATAAGCGATAACCTTACCATCCTGGCATCAATACCGCTCCAAGCCCCGTACGAGATGCGTCACAATAAACTGTATAAGGCCCTGTACCTGTAGGTAGTACCAACACCGGTGCGGTGGTCAAGGCCGTCTTGAGCTTCTGAAAGCTCGCCTCACACTCCTCTGACCACTGAAACTGGACACCCTTCTGGGTCAACCTGGTCATCGGGGCCGCAATAGAAGAAAACCCCTCTACAAAACGACGGTAGTAACCTGCTAATCCCAAGAAACTCCGTATCTCAGTCACTGAAGCTGGTCGAGGCCAATTCTGGACTGCCTCAATATTCTTTGGGTCCACCTGAATACCTTCCACTGATACAATGTGACCCAGAAATGCTACCGAACTCACATTTTGAAAATTTGGCATATAGCTGATTATCCTTCAGAGTCTGGAGAACCACTTTGAGGTGATGCTCGTGATCTTCCCGGCTGTGGGAGTATACCACGATGTCATCTATGAAGACTATCATGAACGGATCTAAGTAAGGCCTGAATACCCGATTCATCAACTCCATGAATGCTGCTGGGGCATTGGTCAACCCGAAGGACATGACCAAGAACTCATAATGCCCATATCTAGAGCGAAAGGCTGTCTTAGGAATGTCAGCCGCCCTGATCTTCAGCTGATGGTAGCCCGACCTCAAGTCTATCTTAGAGAATACCCTCGCTCCCTGGAGCTGGTCAAACAAATCATCAATCCTCGGCAGTGGATATTTATTTTTAATAGTCACCTTGTTTAACTGCCGGTAATCAATACACATTCGCATCGAGCCATCCTTCTTCTTTACAAATAATACGGGTGCCCCCCAGGGGGAAACACTAGGCCTGATAAAACCCTTCTCAAGAAGGTCCTGCAACTGATCCTTCAACTCCTTTAACTCCGGCGGGGCCATACGATAGGGTGGAATAGAGATGGGCTGAGTGCCCGGTGCCAAATCAATACAGAAGTCAATATCCCTGTCGGGTGGCATGCCCGGCAAGTCTGAAGGAAAAACCTCAGGAAACTCCCGTGCAATAGGGACTGAATCAATGGAAGGAACTTCTGCACTGGAATCACGAACATAAGCCAAATAAGCTAAACACCCCTTCTCGACCATACGTCGAGCCTTAACATAAGAAATAACAGTGCGAACAGAGTGGCTTGAGGTACCCTTCCACTCTAATCGGGATGATTCTGGCAAGGCTAAGGTGACAGTCTTAGCATGACAATCAAGAATAGCATGGTATGGGGACAACCAGTCCATCCCTAATATGACATCAAAATCTACCATATCCAAGAGCAACAGATCAACACGGGTCTCAAGACCCCCAAATATAACTACGCACGAACGATGCACCCGATCGACTACAATAGAGTCACCCATTGGCGTAGCCACATAAACTGGAATATCCAGAGCATAGCTGGGCACAGCCAAATACGGTGCGTAGTAGGAAGACACATAGGAATATGTAGATCCAGGGTCAAATAATACTGAAGCACCTCTGCCACACACAAGAATAGTACCTGTAATCACAGCATCTGATGCCTCTGCCTCTGGCATGGCTGGTAAAGCATAGAATCGGGGATCTGCACCTCCCCTCTGAGTTGCGTCTCTAGGACGACCATCAACTGGCTGACCTCTACCTCTCGCTGGACGGTCTCCACCTCTACGGTCTCGACCTCCACCTCTATAATCCCTACCCCCGCCTCTGGCTGGCCGGGCAGGCCGAGGGTCAGCTGGGGCCCGAATCATGGGACGAGGACCTCGCCGCCGAGAGTTGCCCGCCGCTATAGGGCAATTCCCGATAAAATGACCCGGGTCGCCACAACCGTAGCAACTCTTGGACCGATAGGGCCGCTGGCCCCGACGACCCGAATGGCCTCCACGAACGCTCCGAAGAGGCCGAGCACTAACAGGAGACCGGTCCGAATAATACCCCCGAGAACCACGATCACCCGATCCACCCCGTGAAGCCTGAAGGGCGGAATGAAAAGGCCTGGAGGACCGGCCTCTATCAAAGGATTCTCTGCTACCAGAGGAAGAACCACCAAATCTACCTGAATGACGAGGCCTCTTATCCGAAGAATAACCGCCTCCCCTAGCAAGAGCCATCTCAACTCTGCGTGCTGCATTGGCTGCCTCCCGAAATGATATGTCACTCCCCACGCCCATAGCCATCTGGAGTCTAATCGGCTGATTAAGCCCATCTATAAACCCTGCGGACCCTCTCCCGCTCCGTGGGAAGTATCACCACCGCATGACGAGCCAAGTCGATAAATCTCGTCTCATACTGTGTAACTGTCATAGTGCCCTGATGGAGGCGCTCAAACTGCCTCCGAAGTAAATCCCGCCGAGTAGCAGGGAGAAACTTCTCCATAAATAGTTCCGCAAACTGGTCCCATGATAGAGCTGGGGACCCTGCTGGTCGAGTCGGGCAATAATCTCTCCACCAAGTCTTGGCGGATCCTGCAAGTCTGAAGGTACATAAATCAACTCCGTTTGTCTCCACGATCCCCATAGTTTTGAGAATCTCATGGCAACTGAATAAAAAGTCCCTGAGGATCCTCTGATGCGGCTCCACCGAATGTAGTGGTAAATAGCTTGGAGAACCGATCAAGCCTCCATAACGAATCGGAAGTCATGGCCGCTCCATCGCCGCCATGAGCTGTGGTACCTGACCGAGTGGCCACGACCGGCCGGATTACCGGTGCCCGAGGCCGAGGAGCTACCGGCTCCGGAGTATGAGCAACAGTGAGTCCGGGCCCCTCCTCCACCCCGAGAAGTAGCCGGGGCAACCGATAATAGACCCGCTCCGGCGATGCTATCCATAAATCCCGCTATTCCGACCAAAGCATCCCGGAGATCCGGGTAATCAAAGCCTCTCCTGGGACCTGAGCTGGGCCCGCTGGAGCTGCCGGAACCGGAACCTCCTCATCAATCTCAATATGAGGCTCCACCTCTCGGGTAGCTGCCTGGGGCCGAGCTCTACCCCTACCACGGCCTCTAGTACGGCCTCGGCCCCCGCCCCTCACAGGAGCTGTCTGGGGCTCAGGCTGCTGGTCGGCGGACGAAGAAGTGCGTGTCCTTACCATCTGCGAAAGGACAGAATAGAAATTCAATCAACAATTGAGGAACAAGTCGCACGACAAGAAAGAACAAATGAGAGACTTTTTCCTAACTCAATAGACTCTGGAGGACAAGTACATACGTCTCCGTACCTACCTCTCAAACTCTACTAAGCTTGTTCGTGAGTGGTGAGACCTATGTAACCTAGAGCTTTGATACCAATTTGTCACGACCCGGATTTTCCCCCAACATCGGGATCGTGATGGCGCCTACTCGTGGTAGCTAGGCAAGCCACTGTATTCATATTATCCTGTTTTTAACACAATTTAATTAAATAAATGCGGAATACTTTATCGAAAATGGAAATAACAAATCCCAAGGTAAAAACCATACTGAAATCCTCTACCCAAGATTTGGAGTCACCAACTCACAAACTACTATGGAATACTACACATAAAAGTCTGAAGAAAATATAACATAATTCTGTTCGTCTCGAAATAATGAGACTACAGCTATAAACATAAATAAAGAAAGAGACGCCGGGCCTGCGGACGTCTGCAAGCTACCTCGGTCTCAAATGAGATCAACTCCCACGCAATCTATTTACTGCTGCTGCTGCTCCTGATCGTAACCTGGACCCGTGCAAAAACGCACAGAAGTGTAGCATCAGCACAACCGACCCCATGTGCTGGTAAGTGCCTGGCCTATCCCGGCGAAGTAGTGACAAGCCTAGGACCAGACACTCACATAAACCTGTGCAATTCAATATATATATATATGTGTACCACAAAATAACAGGAAATAATCAAGTAATAACACAATAAGGAACATCTTAAAGAATTCAACAATTAACCACAGTTAATAATTTCACAAAGAAAACAAAGTATAATGTAAACACGAATTATGTCACTTCAAGAAATAGCAAACAAAGTATAATGTAAACACGAATTTTATCACTTCAAGAAATAGCAAGCAATTGCACGGCATCACCCTTCGTGCTTTTACTCTCATCCTCACCAAACAAACAAATAAAGTACACGGCATCACCCTTCGTGCTTTTACTCTCATCCTCACCAAACAAGCAAATAAAGTACACGGCATCACCCTTCGTGCTTTTACTCTCATCCTCACATCCATAGTACGGCATGATCCTTCGTACATGGTTCAATAACAGGGCACGGCATGATCCTTCGTGCATAAATAAATAAACATGGCACGGCATTAACCTTCGTGCATAAATAAATAAACATGGCACGGCATCACCCTTCGTGCATTATCACTCTTCCTCACCCAAATAACAATCACAGTTAAGGGCGGAGAAAGAAACAACAATTCATAAATCGTCCCATCAAGGGCAATCAATAATTATCTTCACAACAAGTCCCAACAAGGGAGAACAACAACGATTCACCTATAATATATCTCAAAATATCATTTTTCAACGACTCACGGTCATACTAGACACCAATGTATGGATGCTCGTCACCACAGCCCATACACCGCACTCGATCACATAGCACATAACACATAATCCTATTCCCTCAAGCTAGGATAGAACAAACACTTACCTCGAATGCTTATGAACAATCCAATCCGTGGAAATGTCTTTTCTTTCAATTTGGCTCCAATCCAACCGTATCTACACACAATTGATTTAATATCATCAATTCTACTCAACAAACTAGTTCATATTGCTAAATATGGTTTTTACAACATTCTGCCCGGAATAGTAAAAATCCGACCCCGGGCCCACATAATCGAAACTCAAGTTTCGAACCAAATTAATTTTACCCAATCTTCCATGAGTTCAAATATACAATTTGTTCTTAAGTTTGACTCCAAAACGAGGTCTAAATCGCAATTTATTTGAAAGCCCTAACTATACCCATTTCTCAAATTTTTCAACCAATTTACACATGTTTAGGCCTAAGAATTTGATTGATGTTGATGAAACGTGAAGAAGACGAGTTAAACAATACTTACCCGATGAACCTTGATGAAAAGTTGCTCTAAGGATCGCCTAAGGGCTGTTGGAGAAGAGAGAGTTGAGAGAAATGGAAATAATCCCGTATGTTCTGTTTTTGCAGAACTTAAATCACTGGGCGAAATTACCTTACGCGATCGCGTGAATTGGGATGCGATCGCGTAGAGGAAAAACTGGCTCTTATGCGATCGCGTGAAAATGGATGCGATCGCGTAGAGAAAGGACTGGAAGCTACGCGATCGCGTGAGGATTGCTGCGATCGCGTAGAAGAAACTCACCGGGCAGCCTATTTGCTCTATGCGATCGCGTGAACAGGACTGCGATCGCGTGGGGGAGGGAATGGAAGCTACGCGATCGCGTGAGGTGTGTTGCGATCGCGTAGAAGAACTGGCCAATGCTGTGCGATCGCGTGGATGAGGCCGCGATCGCGTAGAACAAAATCCTTCTGCAGAAACAGCAGAATTTCTGCTGTGTTTTCAAATCCGAAAACACCCCGAACCACCTCCGAAACACTCCCGAGCCCTCGGGGCTCCAAACCAAATATGCACACTAACTCAAAAACATCATACGAACTTGCTCGCGCGATCAAATCGCTAAAATAACATCAAAATCAATGAATTGAGCCTTAAAGCTCAAGAATTCTTTAAGGTTTCATAATTTCCAAACTTTCCAATTTAAGGCCGAATCACGTCAAACGACGTCCGTTTTCAACCAAGCTTTACAGGAAGCGCTTAACCAATATATATGACCTGTACCGGGCGTCGGAACCAAAATACGAGCCCGATACCAGTACTTTTTAATAAAAATTCAGTTTCATTTTCCTTAAACATTTTCAGAAAACAATTTAACAGAAAAATTCTTTTACCGGGGTTCTAGACCTCGGATTTCAATTCCGGACATATGCCCAAGTTCCATATTTTTCTACGGATTTTCTGAAATAGTCAAATCACGGATCCGGGTCCGTTTATCAAAAATGTTGACCAAAGTCAACCATATCAATATTAATATCAAAATTCTTCTACTTTTTCACATATTTCACATATTTCAACATAAATCTTTTCCAGCTTTGTGCCCGGATTGTGCACGCAAATCGAGGCAACTATAAATGAGGTTTTCAAGACCTCCAAAGCTCGGAATGATTAAATAAACAAGTGATGACTCTTTGGGTCGTCACATGTATTTACTTATATACTACTACTATACTATCTACTTATTGTGTTTCGACTTCATACAAGTGTTAATTATTACAAACATCCTATTGAATTACATGAATTCTAAAATATGATGATTATAAAGCTAAAAGAAAAACATCAGCAGAATCGTCCAAACATCTCATGAGATTCTCATTTCTTCAATCAATTTGTAATTACATCTCCAGAAAAGTGAGTGTACCTGATTCACCAAAATAATCTATGAGTCTAGGTTGAGGATGAAGAATAGTCAGCAAAGTAGCAGCAATAGAGCAGCAATAGAGTAGCAAATAGAATTCCAAATTCAGCAGTCCAGTAAATCAACAAGTGTAATTGAAGAGCTCAAGTAGAATCCAGCAAAGTTGAAGAAAAATAGACTCTAATAGAACTCCAGATTAATCCCCAAAGAAGTCAACTAGAATTTCAGTATCTAAAGCTTAGAACCCCTTTTGCAAAATGAAAAATATTGAACCCTAGAACAGATTTGTAACTCTTAGAACCTTTTTCAGATATTCGAATTCTAACCCTTAAGTTGTAACCTTTTTAATTGCAGAATCTAGAACACTTCTTCAGGCTTACTAGAAGCCTATTTATAGACTGATTTGGGATGAAATTTGGGGGGTGGGGGGAATTCAAATAACTTATTCTAATCCCCTCCCCTTTATTTTTCATTTATTTATAGTTTAATCCCCTGAATTAAGTGTCGAAATGCCTTCCAGCCTTTGCTGGAAGGTTCTAGGTAATTCTTTTATGTTCTATTGGGGGTGTTTTACTAAGCTACCCTCACATGCTAAGTTTAATTTCAATACTGCCTTTTTATTATGCTTATTTTATCCTTTACATTGTAGTTAATTACAAGAATAGTAGGTAGTAAAGTCTTTTATATTCTTATAGGCTCTATTAAATCCTCAATAATGCCATTTATTGTTCTATATTATACCCTTATTATTTCTTTTTATTTACCCGACCTACTAAGGTCTAGGCAGGCTAGGTTTAATGCTTATTTTAATTAATAGCCAATTTTTAAAACTATTTTAAGACTTAGCCTAATTCAGACCCCAAAACCCTTTCAATTTTAACCATTTTAACAGACCCCATTCTTATTTAAAATGTAACCCCTTATTAACACTAAATAGCTAATCAGAAATATGTTGCAAAACTAACCACTTAACAATATAACGAATTCATATCCTTTCAATAATAGCCACCTTAACAAACAGATTTAATCATTTCAGGAATAGCCATATCTACCTTAGCTTTGAGAAAGTAATCCTAGATCTTTATAGCTATAACCAAATCATAAAAGCATTATAGGATTCCGAATGGTCTAACAGATGAATCAGATTACAAATATAACCACTTCATGTTATATTGCACACATAGCCTTAATCGTAAAATCAATTTCCAATCAACTAGAACTCAGAGAGAAATTTTGATAATGGTTGAATCCCAATTAATCAAAGCATAATTTCAGACAAGGTATGATGAACAAAACACACATATAAAACTATTTAACCATGATTCATGCGTAATAGTCATTAAAAACCCTAAAAATGTTATAACTGACTAGGCATGTGTAAAGAAATAGAATAGATCTTAAGCATGAAACGAACACAGGCTGACAAGAGCATCAAGAACATTTACAGAAGGCAAACAGGGAAAGAACAAGAAGGGTAGGAAGAACTTAGCTTTCAGGATTTCGTTTCCTTTCTTTTTTCTTTCTTTCTTTTCTTTCTTTCCTTCTTCTTTATTTCTTCTTTCTTTTTCTTTTGTTATTTCCAGACTTCAGAAGTTCTTGAAGACTTAAAGTCTTCTGAATGTTAGATTTTCCCGATGGAGCTTCTTTTTTGGAGTTTTGGTGGGTAAGGGGTGGTCTGGGTGTTATTTGAGAGGTTTTGAGGGTGGGGATTGTTTTGGGTACTCGCCGGAGTAGGGTTCCGGCGTGCTTTTTTGCTTTATTCGAACGGTTCTAGCCTGATTCGAGACCAGATACCTAGATGAGGTGAAAGGTCTCTTTAAGGTGGTCTTATAGTGTAAAGATGGAAGCCTGATTCATAGGTTATAGGTCGCCGGCTAGGGTTCCGGCGACCGGACTTTTAAAAAAAAGGGATTTTTGGTTTTCTGGGTTTTCATGGTGGTTGTGGTGTATGGGGATGAGACATAAGATTTGTTGTTTGAGCCGGATATGGCAAGGGTTCATGGTCTGTCTGGCCAGTCTCTATGAGAGACGAAGGGTGAAGAACATGAAGAAGGCGGCTAGGGCTTCAGGTCTGAAATGTGTATATGTGTATGTATCGATTTGAACGGGAGATGGGTGTTTATATACCCCTTTGATCTGTGTGATCCTGGCCCTTTGATCAACTGAGATCAATGGCCAGGATCTCTCCCCTTAAAACATTGTCATTCAATTAAGTGAGAGGCCTTATTGTGTCCGTTAGACGCTCAAACATGGACAGCCAGGATTAGTTCATAATGCTACGTCATTTAGTCTTTAATGAGACTCAAAATCATCTGTTTGATCATTCTTTTGGACGGCCAGGATTAACTTCAAATACGGCGTCGTTTGGTTTTTAATTGAACCGCCTTATGTGATCCGTTGGATTAATTTTATCAACGGCCAAGATTGATTTAGCCTCGTACGTCGTCGTTTGGTTATAGGCTCAGACTGGCCAGTTGATCTCTTGGGCTTTTACACGTTTGGGCTTGTGTCTTTTGTGCTTCAGCCCAAATTATTATTGTATTTTTGTATTTTTCTTGTATTTTAATTATTTTCTTGGTATTTTCTTTTGTATTTCATTTTTCTCTTTTTATATATATTATCAATTGTTATATTTCTTTTATTTTCTTATTTTTCCTGATTTTCTGATTTTTTATGATATTATTGCCATGTTCTTTTGTTTTTCCGGTATTCTTGTATTTTTGTTGATTTTTTCCAATTTGCCATATTTTTGTGACATTTTCTAATTGATTCTTTTTATAGTTTTAATTTCAAACTTATTTTAACAACAAACACACAATTATTTCAATTAAAACAAACAATTGCACATCAAAAATCTTATATTTATATTTATATTGGAATTTTTTTTCTTAGGACAAAAATCAAGTGCTCACACCAGTCTAGATACGTTCTCCAATAGGATGTTAACTTAGAATAACAAAGCCTCATGTCGGATCCCTAGTATGAACGTTTGTTTGCATCATGTGCATTTTGACTTAGGAGACTCAACACAGGGGTTGGGTCTGTCTAAGACAGGTGTACCTAAAATGAAAAGACCACCATGATCCATCCTGTTTGTGCATTTATTTATTTCGGACCTGCATGCTGACCGGCTTATTTGAAGAAAAAAAAGAGAAAAGGAAAGAAAATGGGTTTGAAGAAAAGAAAAATACCAGTGTATAGGGTTAAGGGGTTTAATCACATGTTTTGAAAGTACCAAATAACCACGAAACTCTGGTAAATTTTTTAAAAAAGGGTTAAAAAGAGGTTTCGTTTTTTCTTTAAAATAATATAGTTCGTTTTGTTTAACTACGCAAGTTTGATTTTCACTGGACATGGGATACGTAGGCAACCCACATCGGGCTCAATTAATTCTGCTTTTTTCAAAAAAAAAATATTAAATTCAGAGGATGTCCTTAGTCAAGGTAACACCATTTTTGGGAAAACAGCGAAACGCCCCCCGAAGGGGCACCGAAGGACTGGTTTCGCAAGCACAGTACCTATGTATCATACCGGATTCTGTTACACAGCCTTCAAATTTTCTTCAAGTGCTGAAAGGTCGTATTAACAGTATCATTTTTTTTAAAGCAATAAAAAATTTCTCTTAGGATTAGGAAATTTTTAAGTTTTATTTTTTATCTTTTCTAGGATCACCATGGCTCACCCGTAAAGAATTGGTTAGAAAAGGGCAAGAGATGAGAAGCATCCTATGTTTATGATTCAAGATAAAACCCCGAGCATTCTTTGTGATTTGTGGGCTAATTTTGCTACCTAGGAAAGAAATCAAGTATTCACGCACCTCAAGCTTTTTCCAGACTTCATGGGAATTGAGTCGGACAGGGGTCTGATTGGGGCCTTGGTGAGTTTCTGGGACTCTATAAATAATGTCTTCAGGTTCAAAGATTGCGAGATGACACCCACCTTAGAAGAATTATTGGTTCCCATCTGCTAAGGTTATGCACATGTTGACGTATTTCTCGTTCTACATACTAATGGGTTTCAGTGGTTTCCATCTATACGCCCCATTACGCGTCATGCGCTAGTTAGGGAAAGAACAGAAAAGGCCCCTAACCGAAGATATGCGTCCGTTCATGTGGGAATTCAGAACAGAGGAACTCCCAAGAGAATCTTATTCACAGAAGGTATGGTTTGGCAGTGACTCTCTAACACTAATGAAATTGTTGCCGACTGGGAACAAGGAGAAGTAAGCCTCGCATACCTCGAGTGGTTCCACAATCAAGTAATGCCCGAACAAAGAGGAGAAAGGTCAGTAAAGCAGGTAGACGATTGGAAAAGGGAGATAGAGTCCAGAGTCGGGAAGGCTAAAAACGAAATGGTACGGGACTTTTGTCTCATATTGACACCCTGAGAGAAGATAAAGGGATACTAGAGGCCGCCATGGACATACAACAGGCTGATTTCAATCAAGAAATGGCTGATTGGGCACAAGAAAGCAGGCACTCCACGCCCAAATCCAATAAATAAAATTGATCGCAGAAAGATCAAGAAGGAGTCGAGCTGATGAGTTACTAATAAAGGACATAGAAAGGAAAGCCCTCGAAAATCGAGTAGACTTGGAGAAATCGAAAGCTGCTCTAACTACAATATGGACCAGATGGAGGAGGAGAACACACCAACGAGCACTTTATCTGCAACAAATAAAAATAAATTATGAGGGGATCATCCCTGACATAAGGGAAACAAATACCATTCTCAAGGAGCATGTTTTCAAACAAGCCCGGGATGCCAGGATAGATAGAGACCGTTGCTACAACTTGATGGCACGGATGGAAAAACAAGTGGATAGGCTCCTGGATCAAATAACCAGCAATGCTCGGATATTGAGGAAAAATAATCAACAGATAGAGCAACTGCTTAGGGAAAAGGATAGGATCGGGGGTAAAATTGAAAAAATTGGGCACTACATCACCATGAGAGGCCTAAAATGTTAGAAAATGCCCCGCACTACCCTCTTTGCTTCGGTTATGGGATATGTCCACCAAATCATGGCAGAGTTAAGAAGTCTGCAAAGGGATCTTGTGCCGAAATCTACAGCGAGGCCGAACAACGCCTTACAGACACAAAAGTTAAAAGCTCTGGAGCATGCTTAGTGGAGTCTGTATTTTCTTTTATAGTCTGTTTGTCCGTTTAAAGTTTGTATTTCCCTATTTTGCATCAAAGTCTCTAGTTTTCATTTTTTACAAATGTTTTAGCTTTGTAAGCAAAATATTTTGACAATAAAAAAACAAAAAATTAGATATATTTTATTTACATTTACATTACCCGAACTACTCTCGGTCTGATTCATGTGGGGACATGATATGTAGGCAATCCACATAAGATTCGACCACCACTGAAAGAAAATAATAAAAAAAAGGTCAACCTGTTAAGGTGTGTAGACGCCGAAGAAGCAGGGAGAATCATGCAAGAAGTACACGCATGAGTGCGTGGGCCTCATATGAACGGGTATGTTTTGGCCAAGAAAATCATACGAGCTGGTTATTATTGGATAACTATGGAAAAAGATTACTTCAGTTTCGTTAGGAAATGCCATAAGTGCCAGGTGCATAAAGATCTAATTCATGCACCTCCAACAAAGCTACATCCTATGTCGGTGCCTTGGCCTTTTGTCGCTTGGGGCATGGACGTCATTGGTCTGATTGATCCAAAGGCATCTAATGGGCACAAATTCATATTGGTCGCCATCTATTATTTCACAAAATGGGTCGAGGCTATCACTATCAAGTCGGCCACCAAAAGAGTCGTGGTGGACTTTGTACACTCAAATCTTATATGTCGTTTTGGTATCCCCGCAACTATCATCACAGATAATGCGGCAAACCTAAATAGTCATTTGATGGGGGATGTATGCGAACAATTCAAAATAACGCATATGAACTCCACTCCTTATCGGCCCAAAGCCAACGACACCGTTGAAGCACCCAACAAAACATTAAGAAGATTTTAAGGAAGACAATCCAGAGTTCCACACAGTGGCATGAACAATTACCCTTCGCCTTAATGGGATATCTCACCATGGTGCGCACATCGATAGGAGCCACCCCATACTTGCTGGTTTATAGAACCGAAGTTGTGATACCGGTAGAGGTAAAAATTCCTTCGCTCCGAATCATTGTTGAAGCAAAGATTGAAGATAGCGAGTGGGTTAAGACTCACTTGGAGCAACTGACCTAAATTGATGAAAAGTGAATGGCTGCAGTCTTTGACGGGTAGTTGTACTAACAAACAATGGCCCATGCTTACAACAAGAAAGTACGACCCAAGAATTTTGAAGTCAGACAATTGGTGTTGAGGCGCATTCTTCCCTATCACCGGGAAGTAAAAGGAAAATTCGCTCCTAATTGGAAAGGTCCACACATCATCAGGAAAATGTTACCGAGATGAGTGTTATATCTAGGTGATATTGAAGGAAATGATCCTGAAACGGCGGTAAACACGGACGCAGACAAAGGTACTATGTCTAAAGATTACTTCGATGATGTTTTCCCGCATTTGAGATGATGAAGGCTTTTGTTCCCGCTACCGAAATAGTATCCGTCCTTTTTACAAACCATTTTGAGCTGGTTACCTTTCTTTGGCTACCCTCTTTCGAATCCGAAAGCACCAATAAACCATTAAAAAAATTATTATACCCAATGAATACTTGAACTTCGTTCTGACTTGATTCTGAAAGGATACGTAGGCAACCTCTATCTGGGGTTCAGTCACACCAAGCTCATGAAGAAATGTAATCCCCATGTTATTCCCTTACATAACACTATTGAATATTTGTTGATTTGTTTAATTCAAAGTTAATGGGCAGCCTGTTTCCCTACTCTAATTAAGTATGGGCAGCATTTTTCTTTTTGAGCAGTGAGGTCTTGTATAAAAGAACTCCGGATCTCAACTTGTTAAGGCGTGTAGACGCCGAAGAGGCCGGGAGAATCGTGCAAGAAGTACATGCAGGAGTGTTTGAACCTCATATGAACGGGTATTTTTGGCCAGGAAAATCTTACGAGCTGGTTATTATTGGATATCTATGGAAAAAGATTGCTTCAGTTTCGTCCGGAAATGCCATAAGTGCCAGGTGCATGGAGACATGATTCATGCACCTCCAACAGAGCTACATCCTATGTCAGCGCCTTGGCCTTTTGTCGCTTGGGGCATGGACGTCATTGGTCCGATTGATCCAAAGGCATCTAATGGGCACAGATTCATATTGATTACCGTCTATTATTGCACAAAATGGGTCGAGGCTATCACCCTTATGTCGGCCACCAAAAGAGTCGTGATTGACTATGTACACTCAAATCTTATCTATTGTTTTGGTATCCCCGTAACTATCATCACAGATAATGAGACAAACCTGAATAGTCATTTGATGGGGGATGTATGCGAACAATTCAAAATAATGCATAGGAATTCCACTCCTTATCGGCCCAAAGCCAACTGCACCGTTGAAGCAGCGAACAAAAACATCAAGAAGATTTTGAGGAAGACAATCCAGAGTTCCAGTCAGTGGCATGAACATTTGGCTTTCACCTTACTGGGATATCGCACCATGGTGCGCACATCGGTAGGAGCCACCTCATAATTGCTTGTTTGTGGAACCGAAGATGTGATACCGGCATAGGTAGAAATTCCTTCGCTCTGAATCATTGTTGAAGCAGAGATTGAAGATAGCGAGTTGGTTAAGGCTCTCTTGGAGCAACTGACCTAAATTGATGAAAAACGAATGGCTGTAGTCTGTCACAGGCAGTTGTACTAACAACGAATGGCCCATGCTTACAACAAGAAAGTACGACCTAGGAATTTTGAAGTCGGACAATTGGTGTTGGGGCACATTCTTCCCAATCACAAGGAAGCAAAAGGAAAATTCGCTCCTAATTGGAAAGGTCCATACATCATCAGGAAAATGTTTCCGAGATGAGTGTTATATCTAGGTGATATTGAAGGAAATGATCCTTAAACGGCGGTAAACACAGACGCAGTCAAAAGGTACTATGTCTAAAGTTTACTTCGATGATTTTTTTTCCGTATTTGAGATGATGAAGGCTTTTGTTCCCGCTACCCAAATAGTATCCATCCTTTTTGCAAACCATTTTGAGCTGGTTACCTTTCTTTGGAATCCGAAAGCACCAATCAGCCATTAAAAATATTATTATACCCAATGAATACCTGAACATCGTTCTGACTTGATTCTGAAAGGATACGTAGGCAACCTATATCTGGGGTTTAGTCACACCAAACCAAAAATCCAATCTTTTGCTAAAATTGAAACTGAGGCAGATGTTATAATGGTTTGACCATGAGTTTACCAAATGATTCCACAGTTCTACTCCCGTCCATAATTCTTTTACAGAAGACCAAGCGCAAGTCCTTCGGATCAATTGCCAAAGGCATGAATTCCAAAAGACATCATAGATGGAAAGTGAACACTCAAACTAGAAAGAAATAAATGAGAGAGTTTTATCGGTGAAAACTTTCGAGCACCATGAGACGGTGAGAGAAAAGAAATGAAAATGATAGAGTTCGTTTAGTGAAAACTCGCAAAGAGCACTATCGGGTGACATTGAGAAGAAAAATGAGAGAGGTCAATTAGAGAAAACCCGCAAAAGGCGCTATCGACCGAAAAAGAGATATCTAACCACTGGAAGTACTAGCAAGGTTCCCTGGATTGAAAATACTGATCAATGGATTTATAAGAAGCCGGAAGTTGGTACAGGTCTGGCATCCAGTCCAAGAAGCATGACATGTATGTTTAAAGTCAGCATACATCCCATATAAGTTTTTCATTTCCCCTGAAAGGGAAGTTTCTACTTTTAATACAACTCTTCCACTCCTTATTTGTTTTCTTTTCCTTGGGATCCCCTTCGGTTTAACCCCAAACTCCGAAATTTGTTACCAAGGAAATGGTGGCAGAATTTGTTTCACAAGGCTCCGCCCGACAAAAGCCAAAGAAAATGCCCAGCCTCAGCTAGTGCGTTAGTCCAATCTTGACTGACCATTGTTTGTTGATGTTCGCTGAGGAAAAGCCTCTTAGAAAGAAAGAAGGCCAAAGGCATTAAGAATAGAATGAAGCAAAAGGCCAGTAACCACACGGACAAATCATCATGAAGACCTAAAAGTTCGAGTTTTTTTAAGTTTAAGGGAATTCCCCTTTTTATGATCTGCGAACAGCAAGTTTCTCGATGGAAAGGGACTGCGATCAAGCAATGAAGATGATCAAGGCCACAAGACCAACCACCCATTTGAAACTAACAGACTTTTCTTTGTTGAACGTTAAAACATGTGTAATTAAGGCAACCATACAAGAAATGGACGCAACGTGGAAGAGAAAAACAATACACAAGCATTGGAACAACTTCGTAGCAGAAAATCAACCAAAAGGGAAGTTTCTCCTCTGATTCTCTCATGCATTGTGCTAAATGAAGAAGATAAGAATAAAGTTATAAAAGATCGAAAGAAAGAAGAAAAGAAGTAAATAATAAATATCCCAAAAGAAAATTCATGGTAGCATAGGGTCCCGTTCCCTATAAATCCCGGCATAACCCGTGGATCTTCCTGGCATAACCCAAGGAGCCTTTTCTTTCCATGTCTTGGCATAACCCGATGACCATCCCAGCATAACTCGTGGATCTCCCTGGCATAACCTAAGGAGCCTTTCTCTTTCCAAGTCTCGGCATAACCCAATGACCAACCCCGCATAACCCGTGGATATCCCTGGCATAACCCAAGGAGACTTTTCATTCCAAGTCTCGGCATAACCCGATGACCATCCCGGCATAAGTCGTTGATCTCCCTGGCATAACCCAAGGAGCCTTTTCTTTCAAGTCTCAGTATAACCCGTTGATCTCCCAGGAATAACCCAATGAGCTTTTTCTTTTCGAGTCTCGATATTACCTGATGGCCATCCTGGCATAACATGTGGACCTTTTCGGCATAACTCAGAAATTTCTCCATAGAATAACCCAAGGACCCTTTTCTTTCCAAGTGTCGACATATCCCGATGACCATCTCGGCATAACCCATGGGCATTTTTGGCATAACCCAATAATTTCTCCCTAGCATAACCCAATGAGCCTTTTCTTTCCAAGTCTCGGCATAAACCGATGACCTAAACGGCATAACCCATCGAACATCCCGGCAAAATCCGACTACCTATCAAGACAAAGCTACACAAACTGAAGAAATAGATACAACAAAAGATATAATCTCAATCCTTGAGAAATTATCCTCTCAAATGGATAATATGGGAACAAGAATACGGAATACATACACCAATAGAAATTTACCTAGCAAATGATAGAATTATACAACCTATGGAAAAAAGCATAATAAGTGCAGTACGAGGAAATTTGATATACCAAAAATTTAAATTCATAATTAGTGCTAACTATTCAGTAGCAATAAATGATAAAAATATAGATAAATCACTTGTATTATACTAGAAAATGTCAGGAATAGAATTAACCCCAGGTAGTATAATTTTTACAGCAAGTATATATATTAACAACCAAACATAAGATAATGGCAAGAAATAAAATAAACAAAATAAAGATAGAAAATACTTTTGAAAGAATAGTTACAGTTATAGATAACAATGAATATAGTTATAATGAATTAGACATAGAAGAAGATTTAGATATAGTAAAAGAAAGACTGGTTTTTCTTGGATTATTTTAACTGTATTTATTAAAAAAATAATTAATTCTATTTTATTATCATCTTCTTTTTCATTTTATAATTTTTGTGTTATTTTCTCACTTCCTTTTATCCAATCACCTGTTTTTCTTTTCTTTTTTAGAACTATTTTTGCTCCTATGAAAATAATTATAAGAAAACATATAGAAATGATAGAGAACCAAGATATACAAAATGGATTCCAACACAAATACCAACAACAATACAAAATAATTTCTTAGATCTAGATTGTGTAAAAGATATAAATAAGACAATCCAAATTTTTATTGATTTCTAAATTTTCTGATTTCCGATATTGATCCTATGTTCCTATCTTTCTTCTATCTACTTACTTCTTTATATAGAGAAGTAAGGTGACTCTTACTATTCACATCTGACTCTTACTATTCACATCTGACACTTACTATTCACATGTCATCTGTTAATTCATTGTCTTCATTACCTGATTTTAGTATTAATTCATTTTCTAATTCATTTTCTGATAATTCATATATACTATTATTACTTTCTAATTCATAGTCTATGTATTCCATTTGTACGTATTCTTCGTCGTTTACTAAAATAGTTATATCCTTGGATTTGTCTTATTTTTAGTATTTTGTTTGGTATTGGGTAATTATATGTTTTGGTTTTTGCATTTAGGTTTCTATAATCTATAACCATTGTACTTTTTCCTCTTTTTTGTTCACTAAAATACCAATAATAAATAAACGAATAATAAATAAAGAAATACAGGATATAAGGGCAAAAAACCCAATTAAATATGTACATATAGGAGGAACAGAAATATTAATAAAATCATGTTTTAGAGAAGGGATAGATACACCAATAGAAATTTACCTAGCAGATGATAGAATTATACAACCTATAGAAAAAAGTATAATAAGTGATAAAAATTCTTCTTTGATTCAACATTCACTTTTTAAAAAATTTCGGAGTTAAACATATGATAATGATACTTTAGGATAGGAGCCGAAGTTTTTTTTTTCATGTTTTGTCATATTTTTTTATTTGAATTTGTTTTTTATTTTTTTTTGGCGGAATGTTTTGTTCTTGCCGAAGTTTTTAGTTCAATATGCTTTTTTAATTTAGCTAGTGTATGTGAAAAATTTCAGCCTCTTGCTGAAGTTTTTTAGTAATAACAAAAACACTCCAACTGGTTGGTCGAAGTTGTTTTAGTGCGATATCATTTTTTTAATTTCGGTATTGTATGTGGAAACTTCAGTCCCCTACTAAGGTTTTTGAGTAATAAAATAAAATTCAGCTGCTTGGCCGAAATTTTTTATAGTGCAATAGCATTTTTTAAATTTACTCGGGATATGGTGAAGTTTTTAAGTAATAACAAAAATAAACTTCAGTTGGTTGGCCGAAGTTATTTTAGTGTACTATTATTTTTTTAATTTTACCATGGTATGTGAAAAACTTCAACCTCCTGCTGTTATTTTTCAGTAATAACAAAAAAACTTCAGCTGGTTGGCCGAAGTAATTTTAGTGCAATATCTTTTTTTAATTTTGCCACGCTCCTTCTAAAGTTTTAAGTAATATATTAAAACCTTCAGCTGAAGTTTTTGTATTATACCAGTTGAATTTAAGCCTTCTTAGTTGTTGAAGTTTTAAATGATTTTTGTGATAATGTCCTGATGTTATTACTTGTATCTTTTACTTTCTTTTTTTTTTTGACAGATGGCTCCTAAATCACCTAAATATCATAAAGTAGATAAAGAAGGCAAAGCAGCGAAAAAGCCTAGACTACCTGTAGTAGTTCAGGTCCTTATGTCCCTCAACCTCTACCTACAAAACTAGGACAAACATATTTTGAGTTTATAGATTGGTTTAACTCTAAGGGTTATTAGACGCGGAAGAATGGTTTGATGTGACGACCCGATCCGTCGTCACGTGAGTTGCCACCCCATTTCCGTCTTATTGTGTTGCTTCATGTTTATATATTAGTGATAGAGTTGATCGGGTGTAATTGAATTGGTTTTGATTGAAAATAAGGCACATAGCCTCTTAAAAGGAAGCTTGTTTTTGAAAAAGTCAACCGGAAGTTGACTATTGAGTTAGAGGGCTCGGATGTGAATTTCGGTAGTTCAGATAGCTTCGGAGAATAATTTGTGACTTAGGAGAGTGATTAGAATCGAATGCACCAAGTTGCGCTTCGGAGATTGATCAGGCACCTGTTGGTAGTTCAAATATGAAAGACGATCGCTATGCAGGAGTAATAGCGATTTGCAATGAACTTCTAGGTGGTGCTACACAGAAAATTTTTACTACAGGTATAATGTACAAAACATATTTTTTGGTGAATGTTTTGGTTTAGTAACTTGTAAATTTTCAGCTATAGAGCTGAAGTTTTTTTATAAATATCGAACTTCAGATCAAGAGCTAAAGTTGTTTTTTATAACTGTCGAACTTCAAATACCTGAAGTTTTTGAGTAATAACAAAAAACATCTGCTGATTGGCCGATGCTTTTAAGTAATAAGTAAAAAACTTTAGCTGATAGGCCGGAATTTATTAAGTGCATTATGATTTTTTTTAATTTAGCCAGTGTATGTGGAAAACTTCAGCCTCCTGCTGAAGTTTTTGACTAATAAGAAATAAACTTCAGCTTGTTTGCCGAAGTTTTTTTAATGTATTATATTTTTTTAATTTAGCCAGCATGTGTGGAAAATATCATCCTCCTACTGAAGGTTTTGAGTAATAAA
The DNA here is from genome assembly GCA_032618575.1 of Nicotiana noctiflora. Taxonomy (NCBI): domain Eukaryota; kingdom Viridiplantae; phylum Streptophyta; class Magnoliopsida; order Solanales; family Solanaceae; genus Nicotiana; species Nicotiana noctiflora. Next base: position 38,331 of record JASVEL010008726.1, on the reverse strand, counting down.
AGAAATACTTCAGCTGGTTGGCCGAAGATTTTTTAATGCATTATATTTTTCCAATTTAGCTAGTGTATGTGAAAAACATCAGCCTCCTGCTGAAGTTTTTGAGCAATAAGAAAACAACTTCAGCTGGTTGGCCGAAGTTTTTTTAGTGCATTATATTTTTTGTAATTTAGCCAGTGTATGTGAAAAACTTTAGCCTCCTGCTGAAGTTTTTGAGTAATAAGAAAAAAACTTTAGGTTGTTGGCAAAAGTTTTTTTAATTAATTATGTTTTATGTTTTTTTAATTTAGCCAATGTATGTGGAAAACATTAGCATTAGAGTTTAATTTTTAATTGTAATTTGTTATAATATAATGTATTGTAATTTTCAATCAGGTATAATTTTTTTGTTTGTTTTATATATAGAAAGATTAGGTGATCTATTCCCCCTCTTTTATGAATATGCAGTGGAAATTAAAACTAGTCTCTCCGATGACGTTGAATTGAATGAAGGTAACATTAAGAAAACCCTTACAGAGAACACTGGAATGGTGGTCGACGTTGGTTCAGAACTGAATAATGCTAGAATTGCTGATATTGAGAAAGGCATGCAGCCTGTGGAAAACACAGTTGTTAACAAACGTGAAGGTATTCCATAAATCATTAATTTATTATATTGATCGAATTATATTTTTAAAATTTAAAATTATATATATTTTATTTTCTTTTTTTATGTTTTTGAATGACATTTCAGAATTATTGGAGGCAGGTCAAAAAGAATTGGCTGTGATTCTGGAGGAATATCAAAGAGGAGAAATACATCAACACATGTTGAGTCACAAACATGTGTGAAGTGTGTTGGTATTATTTTATAAAATTTTGTGAGTATTAATTATTAATTATTTTTTTGCGTGTATATGCAGGATCTGTTGGAATGTAAATACCATGTGTGTCGCAACACTTAGACCAGGTAATTATTTTCTGCAATTCAATTACTGTTTTTTTTTTTGCGTAATGTGTATTCTTTATCAGTTTTATTTATGTTTATATCTTCCTTGCTGGTGCAGATCTCATCTGATGCATCGGAAATGCTTCCAAATCCTACGAGAAGGAAGATTTCTAGTTCTCCTATGTATGATATCAGTGATTTCCCCAACTACAACATATGTTCATTTTCACTTTGTAGTACACAAGGCGCTGATTCAAAAGGTAATTCTACTGCTGTTGTTGTTCGTGAAGAGACAAAAGAACATCGTGAACAGTAGCGAATTAGTCAAGCATCCCCCGTGATGGCTATAGTTCCCCCTTGCTGCTTAATTGCATCATTTAGTTACAACGGAACAGTAGGAAGTGCAAGCAAAAGGAAAAGAAGGTAAAAAAGGGAAAAGGATGTGTATGAAGAGTATTTGGTTGGGATCTCTATATGTAGTTTATAGGAAAAAGGAAAGTGTGCAAGATTGGATAGTTGGAAAAAATAGAAGGAGGTGTCCCTTCCATTATGTTTCTCAAGACAGGGGATTGATGCAAAGATTTGAAAAATGGTTGGGGACGGTTGCCAGTGAATATGATTCCAATCCATTCAGATTAGTTGGAATTAATATTCAAAAATCATTCGTTACTCAGCTTGTGGATCTTGAATCTGATCTTGTAGATGAAGTTATTAATTTTGTTTTTGAATTGGTTTTCAATGGTATTTCTCAGAAGTTCAGTTAATTTTTGTAATATACCTTTATTCATAGTAATCTGCTGAAGTTATTTTAGCTTATTTGCTAAAACTGAATAATGTTTATGTTATTTTCATGCTATTTTTGTAGTTGTGTAGTGTTTTTTCTCTAAACTTCATAGTGATAACTTCACTTGTTATCATTTTTCATTGTCCATTTGCAGCATATTGGCGTGGGAGAATATTACTTGCTCAAAAAATATTGCTATCACCTTCCACGTTATTCAAAAGTAAAATGTGCACTACCAGACTTACTGTTTGATCAATATATGACTATCCTAGATAGTGTTCATCGTTCTGAAGAAAAGTTGAAGATAATTGAGAAAAGAAAGCAAAAGAGAATGTGGAGTCTTAAGAGCAAAGCAAAGAAAATGACGATGTCTTAAGAGCAAAGCAAAGAAAATGACGATATCCAAAGAACAGATTAAAAAGAAGAAGAAGAAGCAGTGATCAAGCCACTTACGGACTTTTGTTGGTATGAGGAAGAATCAACCAATGAAAAGGTCGCCAACTACGTAAAAGGCATTAATCTTTCGTGTGGTATCTCATGGACATCTGCCAAAAAAGTATTCTTTCCATTTCGACTTAAGCCAAGGGAGGGCCAGAAATCTACGCACTATTTTTTTGGATATCTCGACTTTGAAGATAAAATTATATATGTGTATGATTTCATGGGCAGAGCAACTTTCAAGCGTGCGATTGAACATGTCAAAATTTATGTCCGGTTGATTCTACACAATCACAAACGCTTGAACTTTGGGGAATGTGACGACCCAAAGGGTCATCACCTGTTTTCCTCACTTGTTTCGCACTTCCGAGGCCTTGAAAACCTCATTCTATGTTGTCTCGATTTACGTGCATGACCCAGGCATGTAGCCGAAAACAATTTGTGATAGAATATGTAAATTCTATGGGAAAATTGAAGAAAAATGATATAAATATTGATATAGTTGACTTCGGTCAACATTTTTGGTAAACGGACCCGGACCCTAGATCGGACGGTTCCGGAAGGTCCGTAGGAAAATATGGGACTCGGACATGCGTCCGGAGTCGAATTCTGAGGCCTAGAGCCTAAGTTATGGATTTTTCTGTTAAATTATTTTTCCTGGAATTATTAAAGGAAAATGAATTAAATGACCTTGGTATCGGGCTCGTATTTTGGTTTAGACGCTCGGTACAAGTTTTAAATATTATATATGTGCTTTCTACAGAATTTGGTGACATTTGGATGTCGTTTGATGTGTTTTGAACCTTGTGTTCCAAATTTGAACGTTTTGAAACTAAAAGAGAGATAATCATGAACTTGAGGCTTGATTTGATGAAAACGATGTTATATTGGCGATGTGATCGCACGAGCAAGTTTGTAATATGTTTTTGATATTGTATACATGTTTGGGTTAGATCCTGGGAGGCTCGGGTAAGAATTTGATAGGCCGTTGGAGAAATTTCTAAAAATTAACACAACTGGTTATTCACCCAGCTGGTGTCTTCGTAAATGCGAAGAAAGTGTCGCAATTGCGAAGGGGCAGTCCAAGCCTGTGTTCGCAAATGCGAAGCCTTGATTGCAATTGCGAAGAAGGTCCTGGAACGCTTGGGTTCGCAAATGCTAACAAAACCTCGCAAATGCGAGGCCTTCAATCATCTGCCTGGGTTCGCAAATGCGAACATCTTATCGCAAATGTGAAGGCCCAGTGTCCCAGCCCAGTTCGCAAATGCGAACCCTATCTCGCAATTGCGAGAGCCTCAGACCCCAGACCTGCAGTGTTCGCAATTGCGAACAAATGTTCGCAATTGCGATATCCACAGTTGTGCAATTTTATACTTAAACGAATTTTTCAGTTCTTTCTTCATTCTTTCAAAAACCCACACACCACACACGAACCCTCAAGGGAAAATTCACTCCAAGGCATTTGTAAGTCACTTTTTACTTAATTCTTTCAATTCCTAACAACATTATGTCACGACCCTAGTTCACCCATTTGTGAACATGTCGTGATGGCACCCAGTCCCCACGACTAGGTAAGCCTAACACGTTGCGGAATCTATAAATTATAATTACTTAAATAAGAAACAACGGAAAATAACATAAAAGATATGTAATCCGTGCCACTTGGCACATACATCCGTCACACAATAAATAAACACTACCAAGATCCGGAACCCCACGGTAACACAGACTAAAAGGGAAATACAACTGTGGCTCTATGTGTAAAGAGTATCTAACAACGAAATGAAGAAAAATGTCAACTAGTAATACTAGAATAGAAGGGAAGCCTCCGGATCCGCGGACGTAGCGGATCATACCTCGAAGTCTCCCAGAAAGCTGCAGAATCACCTAGTACGAGCCTGCTCTGATGTACCTGGATCTGCACAACAAAAGTGTGCAGAAGAGTAGCATGAGTACACCACGGCGGTACTCGGTAAGTGCCAAGCCTAACCTCGATGGAGTAGTGACGAGGAAGGTCAGGGCCCTACTGAGAAACAATAATAATATGATGATAACAAAATAAACGGTTTAACAGATAATAACAATAATTTCCGAAATAACAACATTACGATGTTTACTGAAACTGACCAACTCAAATAAACAAATCCAGGATCTGTGGGAATTGAACCCACAGTCCCATTCTCAGTACCCCTGGGTCTCCGGGAATCGAACCCGCAGCCCATATCTCAATAACATCACAATAACTCAGGATCTCCGGGAATCGAACCCGCAGTCCCTACCAATAACTCGGGATCTCGGGAATCGAACCCGTAGTCCCTACCAATAACTCAGGATCTCGGGAATCGAACCCGTAGTCCCTACCAATAACTCAGGATCTCGGGAATCGAACCCGTAGTCCCTACCAATAACTCAGGATCTCGGGAATCGAACCCGTAGTCCCTACCAATAACTCAGGATCTCGGGAATCGAACCCGTAGTCCCTACCAATAACTCAAAATGCACCAAAACCCACAAGTTGCCAAAACCCGACTTTCGGTACGCTTATCGAAAAATCACGAAAATTATATATTCGGGATCCTCATGTCGATACGAGTCTAGGCATATAAAATTTACCAAAATCGGACTCCATTTGCCCACTCAAATCAGTGTTTTTCTTAAATTTAGGCCTAGGGCTCAAACCCACCTTAAATCTTCCATTTACAGGGATTTAACCAAGGATTTCATGTTAAAATGATGTAATTAAGCCACAAAACTTACCTCCAACGAATCCCCAATGAATTACCAGCAATTCCCGTGAGTTTCTCTCTCTAGAACTCAAAAATGGCGTTTTTGGGTATTAAACCCGCGACTGGTTCTGTTCTGAACTTAACATCACTGCCAACCTCATTTCTTCATCGCGTTCGCGACGCCTCTCACGCGAACGCGATGCCTTCCTCCTCTTCTTCATCGCGAACGCGGCACTCTCTCACGCGTCCGCGAAGATCAAATCCTCAGCCTCCCGACTTTACTCAACGCGAACGCGACGTGAAGTCACGCGCCCGCGATGCCTTTCCTTTCCCTCTTACGCGAACGCGACCCACCCATCGCGAACGCGATGACCAACTGGCCTCACCCTTCGCGAACGCGGCATTGACCTCGCGAACGCGATGCCTTACTGAACCTGGCCTTCGCGAACGCGGAACCTTCCTTCGCGAACGCGAAGGCTTATTTTATGCCCAGTGATCTGCAGATTTCAGCGGACCATTTCATGCTTCCAAACGCCGGATGATGGTCCGAATTCATCCACGAGGCCCCCGGGACCCCAACGAAAACCACCAACATACCCCAAAACACGATACGAACTTGTTTTAATCATAAAAACACCATCCTAAACATCAAAATCACCAATTACACACGGATTCAAGCCTAAATTTCTTAAAATTTTCCGAATTACACATTCGATGAAAAACCCGACCAAACAACGTCCGAATGACCTGAAAATTTGCGGACATATCCAAAATCACATAACGAAGCTACAGAAATTGTCGGAATTCCATTCCGACCCCCGGATCAAAATCTCACCTATAGTTCGGATTCGCCAAAATTTCAACCTTCGGCATTTCAAGCCTAATTGAGCTACGGACCTCCAAAATATATTTCGAACGCGCTCCCAACCCCGAAATCACCTAACGGAGCTAATGGAACCATCGGATTTCCGTTCCGAGATCGTCTTAACACTGTTCCGGCTATGGACCGTTTTCTAGTTTCAAAGCTCTTATTTGGGGACTAAGTGTCCCAAAATGCTCAAATTTTCGGAACCAACTCACCCGGCAACCCACAATAGTAGAAATGAACTTAGGGGAACAGTTAAATTAGGGATTGGGGCGTAATTTTCTAAAACGACCGGTCGGGTCGTTACATCTTCCCACACTTAAAGATTCGTTCGTCCTCGAACGAGCATAGAAAACATACCCGGAGTAGTGAAAAGATGAGGGTACTGGCTTGCGCATATCCTGCTCGGTCTCCCAAGTCGCCTCCTCGACCGGCTGGCCCCGCCACCGAACCTTTACCGAAGCGATGTTCTTTGACCTTAGCTTTCTGACCTACCTGTCTAGAATGGCTACCGGCTCCTCAACATAAGAAAGATCCTTGTCTAGCTGAACAGAAGTGAAATCCAACACGTGCGACGGGTCACCATGGTATCTCCGGAGCATGGAGACATGAAATACGGAGTGAACTCCGGCTAAGCTGGGAGGTAAGGCCAACTCATAATGCAACCTCTCCAACACGCCTCAAAATCTCAAAAGGGCCAATAAATCTAGGACTCGACTTCCCTTTCTTCCCAAACCTCATAACACCCTTCATGGGCGAGACTCGGCAGAACCCGCTCACCCACCATAAAAGCCACATCGCGAACCTTCTTGTCCGCGTAACTCTTCTGTCTAGACTGGGCCGCACGAAGTCTGTCCCGAATCACCTTGACCTTGTCCATAGCCTCCTGAACCATATCAGTACCTAGCAATCTGGCCTCGCCCGGCTCAAACCAACCCACGGGAGACCCGCACCTCCTACCATATAGGGCCTCGTACGGTGCCATCTGAATACTAGACTGGTAGCTGTTGTTATAAGCAAACTCCGCCAGTGGCGAGAAGTGATCCCATGAACCTCCAAACTCAATCACGCACGCACGGAGCATATCCTCCAAAATCTGAATAGTGCGCTCGGACTGCCCATCAGTCTGGGGGTGAAAGGCTGTGCTCAGCTCCACCCGAGTACCTAACTCCTGCTGTACGGCTCTCCGAAACCGTGAAGTGAACTGAGTGCCTCTATCTGAAATGATGGAAACTGGAATACCATGCAGCCGAACTATCTCCTTGATATAGATCTCCGCCGGTCGCTCCGATGAATAAGTAGTGCTCACCGGTATAAAATGGGCGGACTTGGTCAGCCGATCCACAATAACCCAAATAGAATCAAACTTCCTAATAGTCCGTGGAAGCCCAGATACAAAGTCCATGGTGATGCGCTCCCATTTCCACTCTGGAATCTCAATCCGCTGCATCAATCCACCCGGGCGCTGATGCTCATACTTCACCTGCTGGCAGTTGAGGCATTTAGAAACATAATCAACTATATCCCTCTTCATCCGCCTCCACCAGTAATGTTGTTTCAAGTCCTGATACATCTTCGCGGCACCCGGATGGATGGAATACCGCGAACTATGGGCCTCTGCTAGAATCAGCTCTCGAAGATCATCTACATTGGGCACACAGATACGGCCCTGCATCCTCATAATTCCATCATCCCCGATGGTAACATCCCGAGCATCACCACGCCGAACTCTATCCTGAAGGACAAGCAAATGAGGGTCGTCGAACTGACGCTCCCTGATGCGGTCAAATAGAGAAGACCGAGAAACCACACATGCCAGAATCCGGCTGGGCTCCGAAAGATCCAGTCTAACAAACTGTCTAGCTAAAGCCTGAACATCCATCGCCATAGGCCTCTCCGAAGCCGGTAGATATGCTAAACTCCCCAAACTCTCTGCCCGACGACTCGAGGCATCAGCAACCACATTAGCCTTGCCCGGATGATAGAGAATAGTAATATCATAGTCCTTCAGTAGTTCCAACCATCTCCTCTGACGCATATTCAGGTCCTTCTGCTTAAGCAAGTGCTGCAAGCTCCGGTGATCAGTGTAGATCTCACAAGGGACCCCATATAAATAATGACGCCAAATTTTCAAGGCGTGAACGATGGCAGCTAGCTCCAAATCATGAACAGGGTAATTTTTCCCATGCACCTTCAGCTGTCTCGACGCGTAGGCAATCACCCTACCGTCCTGCATCAATACCGCACCGAGTCCAACTCGTGAGGCATCACAATATACGGTATAGGACCCCGAGCCTGTAGGCAACATCAATATAGGGGCCGAAGTCAAAGCTGTCTTGAGCTTCTGAAAGCTCGCCTCACACTCGTCTGTCCACCGAAAAGGGGCACCCTTTTGGGTCAATCTAGTCATAGGTGCTGCAATCGAAGAGAACCCTCTACGAAACGACGGTAATAGCCCGCCAAACCAAGGAAACTGCGAATCTCAGTAGCGGAGGAGGGTCTGGGCCAACTCCGCACGGCCTCCACCTTCCTCGGATCTACTCGAATACCATCACTCGACACCACGTGGCCCAAAAATGCCACTGAACTCAACGAAAATTCACATTTAGAGAACTTGGCATAAAGCTGCTTCTCCCTCAGAATCTGAAGCACTATCCTCAAATGTTGCTCGTGCTCTTCCCGACTCCGAGAATATACTAGAATATCATCAATGAAGACAATCACGAACGAGTCCAGATAAGGCTTGAACACACTGTGCATCAAATGCATAAAGGCTGCTGGGGCATTAGTCAACCCAAAAGACATCACGAGGAACTCATAGTGACCATACCGGGTCCTGAAGGCAGTCTTCGGGATATCTGGCTCCCGAATCTTCAGCTGGTGATACCCGGAGCGCAAATCAATCTTAGAAAACACATGTGCGCCCTGTAACTGGTCAAATAAATCATCAATACGGGGCAAAGGATACCGGTTCTTCACTGTAACCTTATTCAGCTGACGATAGTCAATACACATACGCATAGATCCGTCCTTTTTCTTCACAAACAATACAGGAGCACCCCAAGGCGAAACACTGGGTCGAATAAAACCCTTGCCCAATAACTCCTGTAACTGATCCTTCAACTCCTTTAATTCGGGAGGAGCCATACGGTACGGTGGAATAGAAATGGGCTGAGTGCCCGGCAACAAGTCAATAGCAAAGTCAATGTCTCTATCGGGCGGCATGCCCGGAAGATCAGCTGGAAATACATCAGCAAAGTCACGTACCACAGGAACAGAATCAATAGAGGGAGGGTCAATACTGACGTCTCGCACATAGGCAAGATAAGCAGCACACCCCTTCTCAACCATACGCTGAGCTCCGAGAAAAGAAATAACACGGCTAGGGGTGTGATCTAGAGTACCACTCCACTCAATACGTGGAATGCCTGGCATAGCCAGCGTCACGGTCTTGGCGTGACAATCAAGAATAGCATAATGGGGCGACAACCAGTCCATGCCCAGAATAATATCAAAATCGACCATCCTGAGCAGCAATAGATCCGCTCTGGTCTCAAAATCACAAATGGTAACCAAACACGACCGATATACGCGGTCCACAACCAAAGAATCACCCACCGGAGTGGAAACATAAATGGGGGCACTCAAAGAATCCCGAGGCACACCCAAATGAGAAGCAAAGTAAGAAGACACATATGAAAAAGTGGAACCGGGGTCGAATAGAACCGATGCCTCCCTGTGACTAACCGGAATAATACCTGTGATAACGAGAATCGGATGCAACAGCCGCGGCGCGATCAAGAATAGCATAGAATCCGGCTGTCCCCCTGCTCGAGGGCGGCCTCTAGAACCACGACCCCCGCCACGGGCGCTGGGCGAGGTGGAATAGCAGCCTGGAGCCTGGAATGATAGCTCGCCAACCACGAGAGCCACGTTGATGCTGCGAAGACGGTGAGGTGCCCCCTCCTACGCCTGGGGCACTCCCTAGCCGGATGGCGAGTATCCCCGCACCCAAAGCAAGCTGTGGGAGGACACGGTGACTGTGACTGACCGGCCTCTCCCCCACTAGCCCGACCTCTGGAAGGACCCCGCACAGGAGGTGCACTGGAAGCCGGGGGAGCATAATAAGGCTCTCGAGGTGCTGGAAGAGCCGGAGTACTACCTGCTGCGGGCAATGCCGAGGGAGCTGGTCGACCGGAATAACCCCCGCCAAAACGACCGGGCCGATGAAGTGCGGGCACCGGAGAAATGGCCCGACTCACGAGACCTCTTGGCCTCTCTATCTCCCCGCTCTCTAGGGAGCATACCCTCGATCCTCCTGGCAATGCTAACTGCCTGCTGATAAGATATATCTGTCTCCAACTCTCTGGCCATGCTGGATCGGATAGGCGGAATCAGGCCCTCAATAAATCTCCGTACTCTCTCCCGAACCGTGGCTACCAAGGCCGGTGCATGCTTGGCCAGACGGGTGAAACTGATGGCATACTCCGATACTGACATGGAGCCCTGTCGCAACCGCTCAAACTCCGAGCGCCAAGAATCCCTAAGGCTCTGGGGAACAAACTCCCTCAAAAACAGATTTGAAAACTGCGTCCAGGTTAATGAAGCAGACTCCTCTGGACTATCCAACTCATACGTGCGCCACCAATCATAAGCAGCCCCGCGAAACTGAAAAGCAGTGAAGGAAACCCCGCTGGTCTCCACAATCCCCGTAGTACGAAGGATACGATGACACTCCTCCAGAAAACCCAATGCATCATCTGAAGCCAGGCCACTAAACACTGGAGGGTCATATTTCTTGAACCTCTCCAATCTACGCTGCTCGTCCTCAGAGGCAGCTGGTCCACCTCCTGGTTGTGCTGGGGCGGCAGGAGGCATAACCAAAACATCCGGAACATGTCCCACTGGCACACGCTGCTCCGGTGTAACGGCTACGGGAGTCTGGGCCCCTCCCCCGACCTGAGATGTGGCTGCAACAAGAGGAAGCAGTCCTGCCTGGGCTAAAGTGGTATACATGCTCATGAACTGAGCCAGGGTCTCCTGTAGTGCTGGAGTAGTAGCAGCTGTAGTCGGTGTACCAGGTGCCTGCGCTCCAACCTGGTCTACCGGTGGCACCTCAGCGGCAGCGCGCGATGGCGCTGTGGCTGCACCTCGGGCGCGTCCTCGTCCTCTACCTCGGCCCCGGCCTCTGACGGCAGCAACAGGGGGCGCGGGTACCTGATCATCGCGGTTAGCTCGTGTCCTCACCATCTGTGAGAGAATAGAAAGCAATAGTTTAGATTTTTGATGCCAAAAATGTCGCACGACAAGGAATCCAAAAGAAATGAAGAGTTTCCTAAACAGTTACATAGCCCCTCGTAGATAAATACAAACGTCTCTGTATCGATCAGCGAGACTCTAAGTAACCGGTCTGTGTCCCGTGACTCCTATGAACCTAGAGCTTTGATACCAACTTGTCACGACCCTAGTTCACCCATTTGTGAACATGTCATGATGGCACCCAGTCCCCACGACTAGGTAAGCCTAACACGTTGCGGAATCTATAAATTATAATTACTTAAATAAGAAACAACGGAAAATAACATAAAAGATATGTAATCCGTGCCACTTGGCACATACATCCGTCACACAATAAATAAACACTACCAAGATCCGGAACCCCACGGTAACACAGACTAAAAGGGAAATACAACTGTGGCTCTATGTGTAAAGAGTATCTAACAACGAAATGAAGAAAAATGTCAACTAGTAATACTAGAATAGAAGGGAAGCCTCCGGATCCGCGGACGTAGCGGATCATACCTCGAAGTCTCCCAGAAAGCTGCAGAATCACCTAGTACGAGCCTGCTCTGATGTACCTGGATCCGCACAACAAAAGTGTGCAGAAGAGTAGCATGAGTACACCACGGCGGTACTCGGTAAGTGCCAAGCCTAACCTCGATGGAGTAGTGACGAGGAAGGTCGGGGCCCTACTGAGAAACAATAATAATATGATGATAACAAAATAAACGGTTTAACAGAAAATAACAACATTTACTGAAACCGTCTACAACCAAGCTAATAACAAATAACCAACTCGAATAAACAAATCCAGGATCCGTGGGAATTGAACCCACGGTCCCATTCTCGGTACCCCGGGTCTCCGGGAATCGAACCGCGACCCATATCTCAATAACATCACAATAACTCGGGATCTCCGGAATCGAACCCGCGGTCCCTACCAATAACTCGAGGATCTCGGAAATCGAACCCGTAGTCCCTACCGATAACTCGGGATCTCGGGAATCGAACCCGTAGTCCCTACCAATAACTCGGGATCTCGGGAATCGAACCCGTAGTCCCTACCAATAACTCGGGATCTCGGGAATCGAACCCGTAGTCCCTACCAATAACTCGGGATCTCGGGAATCGAACCCGTAGTCCCTACCAATAACTCAAAATGCACCAAAACCCACAAGTTGCCAAAACCCGACTTTCGGTACGCTTATCGAAAAATCACGAAAATTATATATTCGGGATCCTCATGTCGATACGAGTCTAGGCATATAAAATTTACCAAAATCGGACTCCATTTGCCCACTCAAATCAGTGTTTTTCTTAAATTTAGGCCTAGGGCTCAAACCCACCTTTAATCTTCCATTTACAGAATTTTAACCAAGGATTTCATGTTAAAATGATGTAATTAAGCCACAAAACTTACCTCCGACAAATCCCCAATGAATTCCCAGCAATTCCCGTGAGTTTCTCTCTCTAGAACTCAAAAATGGCGTTTTGGGGTATGAAACCCGCGACTGGTTCTGTTCTATAATTAACTTCACTGCCAGCCTCATTTCTTCATCGCGTTCGCGACGCCTCTCACGCGAACGCGATGCCTTCCTCCTCTTCTTCATCGCGAACGCGGCACTCTCTCACGCGTCCGCGAAGATCAAATCCTCAGCCTCCCGACTTTACTCAACGCGAACGCGACGTGAAGTCACGCGCCCGCGATGCCTTTCCTTTCCCTCTTACGCGAACGCGACCCACCCATCGCGAACGCGATGACCAACTGGCCTCACCCTTCGCGAACGCGGCATTGACCTCGCGAACGCGATGCCTTACTGAACCTGGCCTTCGCGAACGCGGGACCTTCCTTCGCGAACGCGAAGGCTTATTTTATGCCCAGTGATCTGCAGATTTCAGCAGACCATTTCATGCTTCCAAACGCCGGATGATGGTCCGGATTCACCCCGAGGCCCCCGGGACCCCAACGAAAACCACCAACATACCCCAAAACACGATACGAACTTGTTTTAATCATAAAAACACCATCCTAAACATCAAAATCACCAATTACACACGGATTCAAGCCTAAATTTCTTAAAATTTTCCGAATTACACATTCGATGAAAAACCCGACCAAACAACGTCCGAATGACCTGAACTTTTGCAGACATATCCAAATTCACATAACGAAGCTACAGAAATTGTCGGAATTCCATTCCGACCCCCGGATCAAAATCTCACCTATAGTTCGGATTCGCCAAAATTTCAACCTTCGGCATTTCAAGCCTAATTGAGCTACGGACCTCCAATATATATTCCGAACGCGCTCCCAACCCCGAAATCACCTAACGGAGCTAATGGAACCATCGGATTTCCGTTCCGAGATCGTCTTAACACTCTGTTCCGGCTATGGACCGTTTTCTAGTTTCAAAGCTCTTATTTGGGGACTAAGTGTCCCAAAATGCTCAAATTTTCGGAACCAACTCACCCGGCAACCCACAATAGTAGAAATGAACTTAGGGGAACAGTTAAATTAGGGATAGGGGCGTAATTTTCTAAAACGACCGGTCGGGTCGTTACACATTAAACATGTTTTTCAATAGAAATAAAAGTTTTTCATGGTAGAAATTCTTGTTTTTGGGTAGAACATAGGGTTTTCATGAATTGGGTAATTGGTCCTCGAATTGAGGTCCGATTTTGAAACAAATCACATAGTTGAATTCGTGAGGGAATGGGTAACCGGATTTTTGTCCGAACCCTGAGTTCCGACCACGTGGGGCCAAGGGCATTTTGGGATGTTTTGTGGTAAACTTTGAGGAAACCATTTTTATGTATTCAAACTAAGTTATATAGTATTTATTAATGTAATAGGATCAATTGTGATTAGATTCGAGCAAGTTGAAGGCAAAAATTCAGGGTAAAGCTATAGTTGAAGGATAAATTGGGCTTCAAGGCTTGAGGTAAGTGTTTGTTCTATCCTAGCTTGAGGGAATAGGATTATGTGCTATGTGATCGAGTGCGGTGTATGGGCCGTGTAGACGAGCATCCATACACTGACGTCTAGCATGACCGTGAGTCATTGTTGATACTTGTTGTGAGATATTTTAAAAATGAATTGTTGAACCCTTGTTGGGTTGTGGAATTGTACATTGTTTTCCCTTGCCGGGACTATTGTGAAATGAGACATTGTTTTCCCTTGCCGGAACTTTGTTGTGATGATTATTGTGTCCTTTGCCAGGACGGTTCATGATTATTGTTTTTATTCTTTGCCCATAACTGTGATTGTTATTTGGGTGAGGAAGAGTGATAATTCATGAAGGGTGATGTCGTGCCTTGTTTTACTGTTATTGCACGAAGGTTAATGGTGTGCCTTATTATTGATTGTGCACGAAGGCTAATGACGTGCCTTGTTATTGATTATGCACGAAGGATCATGCCGTGACTTATGATATTGATTATGCTCAAAGGGTAATGTCGTGCCTTGTTATTGAATCATGCACGAAGGATCATGTCGTGCCATGGATGTGAGGATGAGAGTAGAAGCACGAAGGGTGATGCCGTGCACTTTTATTTGTTTATTTGGTGAGGATGAGAGTAAAAGCACGAAGGGTGATGCCGTGCACTTTTATTTGTTTATTTGGTGAGGATGAGAGTAAAAGCACGAAGGGTGATGCCGTGTAACTATTTTCTATTCCTTGTTTGAAAATTAACTGTTTCCATTATACTTTGTTTTCCGTTGTTGACTTAATAACTGTTGTTAACTGTTGAGTTTTCCTCTTATGATATTTCTTGATAAATTTGTTACTTGATATTCCTTGTTATCTTGTGGTGTACATATGTATATAGAACTACACAAGTTTATGTGGGTGTCTGGTCCTAGGCTTGTCACTACTTCGCCGGGATAGGCCATGCACTTACCAGCACATGGGCTCGGATTGTGCTGATACTGCACTTCTGTGTGTTTTTGCACAGGTGCAGGTTTTGAGCAGGAGCAGCAGCAATGGTAGTAGCATATTTCGTGGGAGTTGAGTATTTCCGAGACCGAGGTAGCTTGCAGGCGTCCGCAGGCCCGGTGTCTCTTCTACTTATTTGTATTATTGTTGTAGTCACATTGTTCCGAGACAAATAGATTTATGTTATTTTTCTTCAGACCTTTATGTGTAGTATTCAATAGTAGTTCAAGAGTTGGTGACTCCACGTCTTTGTAGAGGATTTCAGTAGTGTTTTGCTTTAGTATTACGTATCTCTATTTTGAAAGTCTTCCGTACTTATTTAATCAATGTTATTGTTCTTGATGATAAAAATGAGTATGAAATAATGATAAAATCATGTTAAATTTGAATGTAGTGGCTTGCCTAGCTACCACGAGTAGGTGCCATCACGATCCCGATGTTGGGGGAAAATCTGGGTCGTGACAAGTTGGTATTAGAGCTCTAGGTTACATAGGTCTCACCACTCATGAACAAGCTTGGTAGGGTTTGAGAGGTAGGTGCGGAGACATCTGTACTTGTCCTCCAGAGTCTATTGAGTTAGGAAAGAGTCTCTCATTTTTTCTTTCTTATCGTGTGATTTGTTCCTCAAATACTGATTGAATTTCTACTCTGTCCTTTCGCAGATGGTGAGGACACGCGCTTCTTCGTCTGCTGAACAACACTCTAAGCCCCAGGCAACTCCCGTGAGGGGCAGGGGCCGAGGCCATATCATAGGCCATGGTAGGTGCAGAGCTCAGCCCCCGACAGCTATTCCAGAGGTGGAGCCTCATATTGAGACTAGCGAGGAGGTTCCAATCCCACCAACTCTAGTGGGCCCATCTCAGGTCTCAGGAGAGGCTTTATTTACCCTGGATCTTCGGGAGGCTCTGGTCAGGATTAGTGGGATTTATGGACAGCGTTGCCCGAGCGGGCTTATTACCAGCTGCACCAGCCGCTTCTCAGGCTGGAGGAAGGGCCTAGACTCCTGTGGCTCGTACTCTGGAGCGAGTAGCTCCTTAGCATCAGGCACCAGTGGTTCAGCCAGCTGTGGCCACTCAGTCAGGTACCACAGCTCAGGCCGGAGATGGAGTGGCCATGACTTCTGATTCTTTATGGAGACTTGATCGGTTCTCCAAGCTGTTTACCACTACCTTCAGCAGTGCCACATCAGAGGATCCTCGGGATTTCTTATTCAGTTGCCATGATATTCTCAAGACTATGGGGATAGTGGAGTCCAATGGAGTTGACTTCTGTACATTCAGGCATTCAGGATCCGCCAAGACTTGGTGGAGAGATTATTACTTGACTCGACCAGCAGGGTCCCCGGCTTTATCATGGGATCAGTTTGCAGAGTTATTTCTGGAGAAGTTTCTCCCTGTTACTCAGCGGGATGCACTTCGGAGGCAGTTTGAGTGCCTCCAGCAGAGATGAGATCTGTTGATATGGCACGTCATGTAGTGGTGATACTCCCCACAGAGCAGGAGAGGGTCCGTAGGTTCATAAATGGGCTTAATCAGTCGATTAGACTTCAGATGGCTATGGGAGTGGGGAGTGATATATCTTTTAGGAGGCAGCTAATGCAGCTCGTAGAGTTGAGATGGCTCTTGCTCGGGGAGGTGGTTATCCTTCAGACAAGAGGCCTTGTCATTCAGGCAGGTTTAGTGGATCTTCTTCTGGAGGCAGGGAATCTTTTGATAGGGGCCAGTCTTCCAAACCTTTTCATTCCGCCCTTTAGGCTTCACAGGGTGGACCAGGCGATCATGGGTTTTGTGAGCAGTATTCAGATCAGTCTCCTATTAGTGCCCAGCCTCTTCAGAGTGTTCGTGGAGGTCATTCGAGTAGTCAGGGCCAGTGGCCCCATCAGCCTAAGAGTTGCTACGGTTGTGGTGACCCAGGTCATCTTGTCAGATTTTGCCCTCGAGCGATGGGAAACACTCAGCAGCGGGGCCCTCGTCCCATGATTCAGGCCCCAGCTGACCCTCAGCCTACCCAGCCAGCAGAGGCGGGGGTAGAGATCGTAGAGGTGGAGGTCGAGAGAGTAGAGGTAGAGGTGAGCTAGTGGATGACCGTCCCAGAGATGTAGCTCAGAGGGGAGATGCTGATCCCCAATTTTATGCATTATCAGCCAGGCCAGAGGCAAAGGCATCAGATGCCGTGATTACAGGTACCATTCTTGTTTGTGACAGAGGTGCTTCAGTATTATTTGGCCCTGGGTCTACATATTCATATGTGTCTTCCTACTTTGCACCGCATTTGGCCGTGCCTAGCTTTGCTCTGGATATTCCAGTTTATGTGTCTACACCAATGGGTGACTCTATAGAAGTCGACCAGGTGCATCGTTCGTGCGTAGTCATATTTGGGGGTCTTGAGACCTGTGTTGATCTGTTACTATCAGACTGGTTGTCCCCATACCATGCTATATTAGATTGTCATGCCAAGACTGTGACCTTGGCCTTGCCCGAATCACCCCGTCTAGAGTGGAAAGGGACCTCCAGTCACTCCGTTTGCACTGTCATTTCCTATGTTAAGGCTCGACGCATGGTCGAGAAGGGGTGTATAGCTTATCTGGATTATGTTCGTGATTCCAGCGCAGAGGTTCCTTCTATTGAGTCAGTCCCTACTGTACAAGATTTTCTTGAGGTTTTCCCTTTAGACCTGCCAGGCATGCCACCCGACAGGAATATTGATTTTTGTATTGATCTGGCACCGGGCACTCAGCCCATCTCTATTCCACCCTATCGTATTGTAAGGCCCCAGAAAATTTCGCTAAGTAATATAGGATTCTGTGGTGCCACGTAGGCTAATTATTATATTTTATGTGCTATGAACATTATGGACATCAATTAGACTTGCTAAATATGAGTATGAGTCTTATGGTAAGTGATATGAGGTCCAAATGAAAGCCCAAGTGTAAGCCAAATAGGAAACTTTTCGAAATAGGCCAAATTTCCAAATGGATTCATACAAGGCTCCACTTTAAACGATCATATATAATTCTTTATAAGGTTTTATGTGGTGAATAGCATATCAAATGAAAGCCCTTTGAGTCTAGTTTCCAACGCTTCAAACCGTTCGTCATTTGGACATTCCTACACAAAGTTATGATCAAATTACCAAAGGCTGGAAAATGCGATCGTGTGTCAGGTCAAATCTGCGGTCCGCATTTCTACTCTGCGGTCCGCATGTTCGTTCTGCGGTCCGCATCTTGACCGCATCTTGGACCAGTGTAGCTCATTTTTGGCTGCCGATTTTGCGGTGCATTTTGCGGCCCGCATGTCCATTCTCCGGTGCATTCTGCGATAGCAGAATTGACATCGCAGGGTTATTCTTCTAATTTTTATAACCCGACCCCATTTCAATATATAGGCTTTGGGGTTCATTTTGGGGTCATTTCTTACTGATTTTAGAGAGAGGTGAGAGTATTTTAGAGAGAGAAGTAGGAACCCAAGATCCAAATCATCTAAATCTTGCATCAATCTTCAAGAATCAAGAACCCGATAGCAAGTTCTTCATCTAAGAGGTAAGATTCTATACCCTAGGGTTTAATTTCGAGTTTGGTGTATAAGATGAGTTATTGAGGTATGATTCTTGGGTTTATTAGTATTGTGTATACATGCATGTACAACTTAGGTTTATGGGAAGATTGTTTAACTTAAATAACTAAAGATTGGGTTAGGGAATGAAGGAAGTCTTAAAAAGGGGATTCGAAATCAAGATGCTCAACTAGTGTTTGATAAATTGTTCAAATGAGCTAGTTTCATGAATATCTTTCTAATATGTGTTTAAATTTGTTATGTTTCATAGTAGATTGGAATGGCTAGAGTTTTTGGAGTGTTGTAGTAACTTAAGGAAAGCTCAATCGAGGTATGTATGGCTAACTTTGATTCTTGTGAAATCGCCCTTATGTGTGCAATTCGTTTGGCATGTGTTAATTTGAGAGATTGTGTGTAATTTGTTGATTTTGTTGTTGGGTTTCTAATTGATGTTAAACTACATGTGGTGTGGTATGAAATATGAATTGAAAGATAACAAGGGAATTGGAATTGGTGAAGAATTGTGAATAATGGTTATGATGGCCTTTATGGCACCTTGTGGAAAAGAAACGAAACACTTGAGAATTGGTTTATTGTGGAAAGAGACGAAGCACTTGAATTGTGGAAAATTGTTGAACATACTTGTGTGAATATTTTTGATTATGGAAATATTGTAACTTGGTTGTGATATTGGCTTGATAAGTAATTGAGAACATGGAACAATGTGCAAGTTGCTTATTTGAACTTGTTGAAATTGTGTGTAGTACCTTATCTACTGTTTGAAATTGTTGTGTTTTAAACTGTAAGGCGGGGTCGTGTTGCGCGCCGCAACGTGAGGAAATAAGGTGTGGGTTGGGGTGATAAGGGTGGCCGAGGTAATAAGGGTGGTTAGGGGCAATAAGGATGGAAAGCGATCGAAATCGCTATTGAAAATTGATACAAAAATCAATGATGTGAAATTGTGAAAGGAGACAGGCAGGAGAGTTTGCAACCTGGGAGGGCACTGATTGCCCCTATGTTTGACTACTTGCAATTTGTGTGGTTGATTGGTTGTTGTTCTATTTGTTTACCTTGAACGTGTTTGTGTTGAGGCTTATCTGAAATGAGTAAAAGGTGGAAAACATGGTTGGCTGGCTTGATTAGTTTTGATGTAATTTAATGGCTTGAGTTTACTTGGGACAAAGTTTGTCCATACATACCGGTACAATTCAAGTGTACTGACGTCCCTTTTGCCGGGGACGCTACATTCGTATTATGATTGTAGGTGAATCAGTAGCAGGTACTTCAGCTCATCGGCAGTAGCATCCTTCATCTTCCACTGCCCGTTTTGGTGAGCCCCTTTCCTTTCGGGGCCCTACGTGGCTCATGCCACTCTTGTTTAGACTTTATTTTGATTTTGTGTAAGGTATAGCCGGAGCCTTGTTACCGGCAAGTATTGTATCGTCCTTTGTATCCTAGAGGTTCCGTAGACATGTAAACTGTGGGATTCGAGGCTCATGTATATATTATGTTGGGCGTTGTAAAAACTGTAAACTTGTTAATGAATCACTCGCATGGTTATGTTTGTATATTGTGAAATCAGTTATAATTGGTAAGGTATTTGGTTAATGAGAAATAATCAACACATGGGTAACACGTGGGAATGAAAGGCACCCAGGTCCGCTTGACTGGGGCTACCTAGTCAGCGCCGGCCATGTCCCTCGATTTGGGGCGTGACAAACTTGGTATCAGAGCCTATGGTTTTAAAGTGTCCTAGGATGTCTCGGAGCCGTGTCTAGTAGTGCCCTTCTTATCGGTGTGTTGTCGACCACATCATATAAGTTGGGGGCTGCACGAGCATTTAGGAATTTACCCATTTCTTTGATATTCCAGATCGTGCGATATGGCTCAAGATATGGAGCTAATTTCCTCTCTAAGTGTTAACCTCAATATTGGTAATTTTGATACCATAATCTGTGAATTTGAAGCATGTAAGGTGAGATTTATCTCACCATTAAGTCCAAGTGGATCATCCAAGGACTTGTTAGAAGAATGTGTTGAGCCATGGAGTGATTGGTAGAACTTGTTGTTAAGGAGAGTACCCTTGTTCCTACTAATGTCACTGCACCACCAGATCATGTAGTATATCATCAGTATGTACGGCTAAAACCCCGTCTCTTAGAAATTAAGCTTCCATGGTGTCCGCGTAAATGTTGTAGGTTCAAAATATAATTGATGCAGTATTCATTTTGTTATGTTAAGCGAATTATTGTTGTGAAAATATATGCAGGAGGCACTTCTTCATTTGTTTAATATATTATTCTTAGTAGATGAGGATATGTATAGAATGTGAACTATGTGCTAAAATGACTAGACTTCAAGTCAAGTTTAAATAGATATTTTGATGCCAAATTTTGTGAGAAAACTTGTTATGGTTGATTCTTCCAAATTGTTCTTATGTGTACCAAAAGGATTTGATTGATTGTGACTAGTTGATGGTAATATACAAAGATATTTGGAAGCAAAGAAAGTGAATGTGTAAATGTGGTATGATTGAACTTTGGATTCTTGTTGTGATTGATACTTTACATGAATTGGTGTTGTGACCCGATGTTTGTGAAAGATGCATTCCAATATGATCAATGTGCTATTATTGACAACATAAAATGGGTGCAAGGGGTATGAATCATGCATTGAAATGTGAAGGCCTTAAATTGAAATTGAAGCAGCATATATTAAATAAAACTGTGTGAAGTCCTCTGTGCATAGACATGTTGAAATAAGTCAAATGCTTTTGAGAAACAAAATGTAGACAATGTGTCGAGAACTCGAAATGAAATTGTACCTGGTGATACTTGTGACATGAGGGAATATGAAACAGATTATGATGTTGATGTGAAATATGAGAAAATGATGTGAAATGCGAGAAACAAGAGATTGTGTTATGAAATGTGGCCTAGTGCCAAGTCTGATGTGATAATTATGGCCCTAAGAGTCGATGGACAAATATACGTGAAAATGGTATGATTCTTTTATTTGATAATGTGGTGATCATTTAAAGTGTTTAATTCGTAATTGTGATTTCCTTATTATTGTATGAAGCACATAGGTGTATAATCTGATATGTGAACCCTACGGAAGGGCTATGATATGCATCCTATAGGTATGGAACTTATGTGAAAACTATGTGATCCATTTTATTTGGTAATGTGGTGATTGTTTAAACTTTTTGTTAAACCCTTATGATTTCCTTGCCCTTGCATAGATATATTCTTAAAAAGAATCCAAATTACAAAATAGTTCATGCACATGCTCTTTTAATGAGACGTATTATTTACAAATTCTCCCGATCACGGTTCTTGTATGTACAACCTCCTATGGAATTGACCTCTATAATTATGTTCCTGAATTGAGTTATAACACTATTGATATTTCCTACTTGTTTTTCCTAAATTCTCAACAAAGGACTATTCCCGATGAATTTCTTACAGAAACGTCTCATTTAAATTGACAACATATGCTCACTTGTGCCTATACATGCACCATTGTAAAGTTTGTACATGTGGTGCCAAGTTCCATGCAAAGTATTCAAGATTTGTGATCCTTCCCGAGTCACACGTTTTCTCAGTTGTGTATATGGCTTATATGGCTTGAGCTGCCAATCTACTCTCTTGCAAGTAACATCATGAAAACCTTCTTACTATCAAGAAACGTAAAAGCATGCATCTACACTTATCCTACAAGTACATGTCAATTGAAATGGTCACTGTGTGCATAAATTTTTTTCTGAAAATTGAGATCTTCGCATCCCATCATAGGAAGATCTTGTGTCGCCATAATTTTGGTTTCCACTTGAGATATCCCGTAGTAAGTAGCTCACTTGGTTTCTAGTGTTGTGGTTGCCCGTGATGTAGAATTGTATTGCAGTTTGGAAGATAGTATAACATAGGCATGTCCAACTCATAACGAATGATTATTCTCTCTTTATGTCTCCACAATGTTTTAATCGTATTCCTTATTTATTGAATTCATTGTGCTAGTCCCCACACTTGTACGACAACGATAAGAGAACATTCCCTTCTATGTATCACTATGACACTTCCTTTTTTTCAAGTCAAAACCTATGGAGATCTCATCATGAACATTTGCAAACCTTCAGCGATTATTGTGCACTGTCTCATTGTGTTTGGTTTTCTTCACACCCTCAACTTCTAGAATTATAGACTATGTCATTGTCATGTGTGGAGAGTTTTACTACCCTTGGTATCTCACCTTCTTGGCTAGATATGAGTGTTATTTTCCTTCTCCCTGGAGCGTCGTGTTAACTATTAGAACCATCTAACCAATTCATGATTTTGCCCCAATATCAAGATTTCCTAGCTATTGAGTTTCACTCGTGAAAGGTCGAGATTAGATGACTTAGGATTTTTGTACATATCATGAACATGTTGATGTGAATGAAAAAAAAAATGGTCATAATTTTTAGTTCCCTCATATATGATCAATTACCAAAAAGTGTTAAGTTGTGTAGAATATGGTAATCTCATAAGCGTTCAATTATTTTCATCCTTATAGGCTTGTGGCATAATTTTGTTCGTCAAGTAATGTTAAGAGTGTAATTTAACTTCGTGCATTTTGAATCCCATATCACATTCAAAGTGCTAGAGTATTCCTATTCGGGGTCGACGGATTTTCCCTACACTTTAGAAAATAAGTGGTTCACGTACTTGAGTATTCCTCCTTTATGGTTCCTATTTCCCATGTACTACTTACTCTTATTCGTCATTTGTGTATTAATTGAGGTAGTCATAATGATTAACCATGTTAGTATTGTTAGTAGTAACATTTTCTGTCTCTTAGTATACAACCTCATAAAGTACTCTACCCAGTGCATTAATGGATTCTTGAAGAACTCCAGCCTGATCTTGAACTTTGTTGTTCCTCATTGATTAGATCCCGATCCATTGAGCATTGTAAGTTTAGACGAGTCAAAGATGAAGCTTCACAGTGTGGTCACATATATGTTGGGTAGGTAATTTTATGGTCAGTTTATGAAAGCACATCTTAGGGTAATTATTAAGGGTCATCAAGGGTTTAGTGTGAGTGTACCCCTAAAAATGTTATGTGAGTTGATAATAAAAGTAACATGATTGTATTACACATTAGGTTGCAATAGGTGTATGATATTCCCCATAACTGTTCCTCATGTACTTTGTGTTTCCATATGCTTATGTCTAAGAAGATAGTGATGAAAAAAAAATGTGGGTATGAATTGACTTGATTGAACCATATAATCATGGTAATATCCTATATGATGCACTACTAGCAAGACTCATGATGGCTTGGCTTCATATGGATTGTTGATTGAAATGAAATTATATTCTTGTTGATGAACACCTTTGCGATTACATTAATGGCTGGTAAGGACTATTATGAATACATGATTGTTTGTTTACTATGAACTGACATCCTTGATGGTATGATGCCAAGTTATGGAATTGTGGGTTATTTTTGTTATCATGAATTGCAATATCCAGTGGAGTGAAAATTGTACAGTGGAAGTTATAAAAAGGTAAAGTCAATGGATAGTTATCTCATGCAAGATGTTATCTGTCATCCTTATTATGTATGTTTGGGAGTTGATATTATTTTTGAGAAGGTGTTATGATAATGCTTGTAAGCCGATAATGTCGCGTAGAAGGATAAATGTCTCGTGGAAGGAAAGTACTTTCGTTTGATTGAATACCAGTTAGTTTTGACTTGGAATGTACCATATAGGTATTTTGATGTAAAACTGTGTAGTCCATGTTCTGGTATCCATATGTTAATGTAGTTCTTATAATACTGGGACTAGGATTGTGGATATATATACATTGTGGTGCTATGTACAGTTGTGGATGTGTGGTTAAGAAGATTTTGGTGATTCTCTGGCAGGTGGATAGGCCTAGTTACAAAGGAAACTCTGCCGAAATTTCTGAAAAATTTAGGAGTTAGTGAAAATTTTGAGATTGGAGGTAGGTTAGAAAAGCGATGTGTGTTGTTAAAGTGTTTGTGGAAGACTATACTCCTCATTTGAGGATGAATGATCCTAAGGGGGGAGAATGTAAGGCCCCAGAAAATTTCGCTAAGTAATATAGGATTCTGTGGTGCCACGTAGGCTAATTATTATATTTTATGTGCTATGAACATTATGGACATCAATTAGACTTGCTAAATATGAGTATGAGTCTTATGGTAAGTGATATGAGGTCCAAATGAAAGCCCAAGTGTAAGCCAAATAGGAAACTTTTCGAAATAGGCCAAATTTCCAAATGGATTCATACAAGGCTCCACTTTAAACGATCATATATAATTCTTTATAAGGTTTTATGTGGTGAATAGCATATCAAATGAAAGCCCTTTGAGTCTAGTTTTTAACTCTTCAAACCGTTCGTCATTTGGACATTCCTACACAAAGTTATGATCAAATTACCAAAGGCTGGAAAATGCGATCGTGTGTCAGGTCAAATCTGCGGTCCGCATGTTCGTTCTGCGGTCCGCATCTTGACCGCATCTTGAACCAGTGTAGCTCATTTTTGGCTGCCAATTTTGCGGTGCATTTTGCGGCCCGCATGTCCATTCTGCGGTGCATTCTGCGATAGCAGAATTTACATCGCAAGGTTATTCTTCTAATTTTTATAACCCGACCCCATTTCAATATATAGGCTTTGGGGTTCATTTTGGGGTCATTTCTTACTGATTTTAGAGAGAGGTGAGAGTATTTTAGAGAGAGAAGGAGGAACCCAACATCCAAATCATCCAAATCTTGCATCAATCTTCAAGAATCAAGAACCCAATAGCAAGTTCTTCATCTAAGAGGTAAGATTCTATACCACTAGGGTTTAATTTCGAGTTTGGTGTATAAGATGAGTTATTGAGGTATGATTCTTGGGTTTATTAGTATTGTGTATACATGCATGTACAACTTAGGTTTATGGGAAGATTGTTTAACTTAAATAACTAAAGATTGGGTTAGGGAATGAAGGAAGTCTTAAAAAGGGATTCGAAATCAAGATGCTCAACTAGTGTTTGATAAATTGTTCAAATGAGCTAGTTTCATGAATATCTTTCTAATATGTGTTTAAATTTGTTATGTTTCATAGTAGATTGGAATGGCTAGAGTTTTTGGAGTGTTGTAGTAACTTAAGGAAAGCTCAATCGAGGTATGTATGGCTAACTTTGATTCTTGTGAAATCGCCCTTATGTGTGCAATTCGTTTGGCATGTGTTAATTTGAGAGATTGTGTGTAATTTGTTGATTTTGTTGTTGGGTATCTAATTGATGTTAAACTACATGTGGTGTGGTATGAAATATGAATTGAAAGATAACAAGGGAATTGGAATTGGTGAAGAATTGTGAATAATGGTTATGATGGCCTTTATGGCACCTTGTGGAAAAGAAACGAAACACTTGAGAATTGGTTTATTGTGGAAAGAGACGAAGCACTTGAATTGTGGAAAATTGTTGAACATACTTGTGTGAATATTTTTGATTATGGAAATATTGTAACTTGGTTGTGATATTGGCTTGATAAGTAATTGAGAACATGGAACAATGTGCAAGTTGCTTATTTGAACTTGTTGAAATTGTGTGTAGTACCTTATCTGCTGTTTGAAATTGTTGTGTTTTAAACTGTAAGGTGGGGTCGTGTTGCGCGCCGCAACATGAGGAAATAAGGTGTGGGTTGGGGTGATAAGGGTGGCCGAGGTAATAAGGGTGGTCGGGGGCAATAAGGATGGAAAGCGATCGAAATCGCTATTGAAAATTGATACAAAAATCAATGATGTGAAATTGTGAAAGGAGACGGCAGGAGAGTTTGCAACCTGGGGGGCACTGATTGCCCCTATGTTTGACTACTTGCAATTTGTGTGGTTGATTGGTTGTTGTTCTATTTGTTTAACTTGAACGTGTTTGTGTTGAGGCTTATCTGAAATGAGTAAAAGGTGGAAAACATGGTTGGCTGGCTTGATTAGTTTTGATGTAATTTAATGGCTTGAGTTTACTTGGGACAAAGTTTGTCCATCCATACCAGTACAATTCAAGTGTACTGACGTCCCTTTTACCAGGGACGCTACATTCGTATTATGATTGTAGGTGAATCAGTAGCAGGTACTTCAGCTCATCGGCAGTAGCATCCTTCATCTTCCACTGCCCGTTTTGGTGAGCCCCTTTCCTTTCGGGGCCCTACGTGGCTCGTGCCACTCTTGTTTAGACTTTATTTTGATTTTGTGTAAGGTATAGTCGGAGCCTTGTTACCGGCAAGTATTGTATCGTCCTTTGTATCCTAGAGGTTCCGTAGACATGTAAACTGTGGGATTCGAGGCTCATGTATATATTATGTTGGGCGTTGTAAAAGCTGTAAACTTGTTAATGAATCACTCGCATGGTTATGTTTGTATATTGTGAAATCAGTTATAATTGGTAAGGTATTTGGTTAATGAGAAATAATCAACACAGGGGTAACACGTGGGAATGAAAGGCACCCAGGTCCGCTTGACTGGGGCTACCTAGTCAGGCGCCGGTCATGTCCCTCGATTTGGGGCGTGACACGTATGGCCCCACCGAAGTTAAAAGAGTTAATAGATCAGTTGCAAGACCTTCTAGAAAGAGGCTTTATCAAGCCCAGTGTTTCCCCCTGGGGAGCACCTGTGTAGTTTGTGAAAAAGAAGGATGGATCGATGCGGATGTGTATTGATTACCAGCAATTGAACAAAGTGACGATAAAGAACAAGTATCCATTGCCGAGGATTGATTATTTGTTTGACCAGCTCCAGGGAGCGAGGGTGTTCTCAAAGATATACTTGAGGTCGGGCTACCATCAGCTGAAGATCAGGGCGGCTGACATTCCTAAGACAGCCTTTCGCACTAGATATAGGCATTATGAACTCTTGGTCATGTCCTTTGGGTTGACAAACGCCCCAACAACATTCATGGAGTTGATGAATCGGATATTCCGGCCTTATTTAGATCTGTTTGTGATAGTCTTTATAGATGACATCCCGGTATACTCCCTCAGCCAGGAAGAGCACAAGCATCACCTCAGAGTGGTTCTTCAGACTCTGAAGGATAATCAACTATATGCCAAATTTTCGAAATGTGAGTTCTAGTTGAGTTCGGTAGCATTTCTGGATCATATTGTATCAGCGAAAGGTATTCAAGTAGACCGAAAGAAGATTGAGGCAGTCTAGAATTGGCCTCGACCAGCTTTAGTGACTGAGATCCGGAGTTTCTTGGGGTTAGCAGGTTACCACCGTCGATTTGTAGAGGGGTTTTCTTCTATTGCAGCCCTCAAAAGGGTGCCCAGTTCTAGTGGTCAGATGAATGTGAGGCGAGCTTTCAGAAGCTCAAGACAGCTTTGACTACAACACCAGTGCTGATACTACCTACGGATGCAGGGCCTTATAAAGTTTATCGTAATGGGTCCCGTACAGGGCTTGGAGCGGTATTGTTGCAGGATGGTAAGGTTATTGCTTATGCTTCGAGGCAGTTGAAAATACATGAGAAGAGTTATCTAGTTCATGATCTTGAGTTGGCAGCGGTGGTTCATGCCTTAAAGATCTGGAGGCATTATCTATATGGTGTGACATGTGAGGTGTACTATGATCATAAAAGCCTACAGTACTTGTTCAAGCAAAAGGAGTTGAATCTATGATAGTGGAGATGGTTAAAGTTGCTAAAAGACTATGATGTTACTATCCTATATCACCCAGGTAAGGCCAATGTGGTGGTCGATGCATTGAGTAGAAAGTCCGCTAGCATGGGTAGTCTTGCATTCATTCCGGTCAGTCAGAGACCGTTTGCTCTAGATGTCCAGGCCTTAGCCAACCAGTTCGTGAGACTAGACATTTTTGAGACTAGCAGGGTGTTAGCCTACACGGTTGCTCATTCATCTCTATTAGAGAGGATCCGTGAGAGGCAGTTTGATGATCCTCATTTGTGTGACTTGAGAGATACTGTACAGCGGGGAGGTGCCACGAAGGTAACTCTAGATGATGACGGAGTATTGAGATTGCAGGGTCGAGTTTGTGTACCCAACGTTGAGGGAATTCGAGAGTTGATCTTAGCGGAGGCCCACGGTTCGCGGTATTCTATTCACCCGGGTGCCGCGAAGATGTATCAGGATTTATGGCAGCACTATTGGTGGAACACGATGAAGAAAGACATCGTTGCGTATGTCGCTCGGTGTCTGAATTGTCAGAAGGTGAAATATGAGCACCAGAGGCCTGGTGGTGTATTCCAGAGAATCGAAATTCCCTAGTGGAAATGGGAGCGGATCACTATGGACTTCATTACTCGACTTCCCTTGACTCGGAGGAAATTTGATGCTATTTGGGTCATTGTTGATAGGCTGACCAAGTCAGCACACTTCATTCCAGTATCTGTCTTTTACTCATCGGAGAGGTTAGCAGAGATTTACATCAGGGAGATTGTTCATCTTTATGGGGTGCCGGTGTCTATTATCTCAGATTGGGGTACGCAGTTAACCTCGCGGTTCTGGAGAGTGGTCCAGCAGGAGTTAGGCACTCAGGTTCAGTTGAGTATAACTTTTCATCCTTAGACGGACGGCCAGTCTGAGAGGACTATTCAGATTCTAGAGGACATGCTTCGAGCCTGTGTCATTGATTTTGGATTCTCGTAGGACCGGTTTCTACCATTACCATAGTTCGCCTACAATAACAGCTACCAGTCTAGCATTCAGATGGCCCCGTATGAGGCGTTGCATGGTAGGCGATATCGATCTCCAGTCGGATGGTTTGAGCCGGGAGAGGCGCGGTTGTTGGGTACAGACTTAGTTCAGGAAGCCTTGGATAAGGTCAAGACCATCCAGGAGAGATTGCGTTCAGCTCAGTCCAGACAGAAGACTTATGAGGATCGTAAGGTTCGAGATGTATATTTCATGGTTGGTGAGCGGGTATTGCTCCGAGTGTCGCCTATGAAGGGCATGATGAGGTTTGGGTAGAAGGGCAAACTCAGCCCTCGGTATATTGGTCCATTTGAGATTCTGGAGTGAGTGGGAGGGGTGGCTTACAGACTAGCTTTGGCACCTAACTTATCAGTTGTGCATCCAGTTTTCCATGTATCTATGCTTCGGAGATACCACAGCGATCCCACACATGTGTTAGACTTCAGTACTGTCCAATTGGAAAATGATTTATCCTATGAGGAGGAGCCGGTGGCCATTCTAGACCGGCAGGTTCGACAGTTGAGGTCAAAGAGTTATCCTTCTGTGCGCATTCAGTAGAGAGGTCAGCCTCTTAAGGCATCGACCTGGGAGCTCGAGTCTGATATGCGGAGCCGCTACCCACATTTGTTCCCCGACTCACGTACTTCCTTCTCTTGTCTGTTCGAGCACGAACGGTTGTTTTGGAGGTGGAGGATGTGACGACCCAAAGGGTCATCACCTATTTTTCTCTCTTGTTCCGCACTTCCGAGGCCTTGAAAACTCATTTTATGTTGCCTCGATTTATGTGCATGATCCGGGCATGTTGCCGGAAAGATTTTGTGTTAGAATATGTAAATTCTATGGGAAAATTGAAGAAAAATTATATTAATATTGATATAGTTGACTTTGGTCAATGTTTTTGGTAAACGGACCCGGACCCTAGATCGGACGGTCCCGAAAGGTCCGTAGGAAAATATGGGACTCAGACATGTGTCCGGAGTCGAATTCTGAGGCCTAGAGCCTAAGTTATGGATTTTTCTGTTAAATTATTTTTGCTTGAATTATTAAAGGAAAATGAATTAAATGACCTTGGTATCGGGCTCGTATTTTGGTTCCGACGCTCGGTACAAGTCTTAAATATTATATATGTACTTTCTGCAAAGTTTGGTGACATTTGGATATGGTTTGATGTGTTTTGAACCTTGAGTTCCAAATTTGAAAGTTTTGAAACTAAAAGAGAGATAATCATGAACTTGAGGCTTGATTTGATGAAAACGATGGTATATTTGCGATGTGATCGCACAAGCAAGTTTGTAATATGTTTTTGATGTTGTGTGCATGTTTGGGTTGGGGCCCGGGGGGCTCGGTTAAGGATTTGATAGGCCATTGGAGTAATTTTTGAAAATTAACACAGCTAGTTTTTCACCCAACTGGTATCTTCGCAAATGCGAAGAAAGTGTCGCAATTGCGAAGGGGGCAGACGAAGGCTGTGTTCGCAAATGCGAAGCCTTGATCGCAATTGCGAAGAAGGTCTAGGAATGCTTGGGTTTGCAAATGCGAACCAAACCTCGCAAATGCGAGGCCTTCAATCATCCGCCTGGGTTCGCAAATGCGAAGACCCAGTGTCCCAGCCCAGTTCGCAAATGTGAACCCTGTCTCGCAATTGCGAGAGCCTCAGACCCCAGACCTGAGGTGTTCGCAATTGCGAACAAATGTTCGCAATTGCGATATCCGCAGCTGTGCAATTTTATACTTAAACGAATTTTTCAGTTCTTTCTTCATTCTTTCAAAACCCACACACCACACACGAACCATCAAGAGCAAATTCACTCCAAGGCACTTGTAAGTCACTTTTTACTTAATTCTTTCAATTCCTGACAACATTAAACATGTTTTTCGATAGAAATCAAAGGTATTCATGGTAGAAATTCTTGTTTTTGGGTAGAACATAGGGTTTTCATGAATTGGGCAATTGGACCTCGAATTGAGGTCCGATTTTGAAACAAATCACATAGTTGAACTCGTGAGGGAATGGGTAACCGGATTTTTGTCCAAACCCCGTGTTCTGACCACATGGGGCCAGGGTCATTTTGGGAAATTTTGGGGTAAACTTCGAGGAAACCATTTTAAGAATTCAAACTAAGTTATATAATATTTATTAATGTAATTGGATCAATTGTGATTAGATTCGAGCAAGTTGAAGGCGGAAATCTGGGTTAAAGCTATAGTTGAAGGATAAATTGGGCTTCAAGGCTAGAGGTAAGTGTTTGTTCTATCCTAGTTTGAGGGAATATGATTATGTGCTATGTGCTATGTGATCGAGTGCGGTGTATGGGCTGTGGGGATGAGCATTCATACACTGGCGTCTAGCATGACCGTGAGTCGTTGTTGATACTTGTTGTGAGATATTTTAAAGATGAATTGTTGAACCCTTGCTGGGTTGTGGAATTGTACATTGTTTTCCCTTGTCGGGACTATTGTGAAATGAGATATTGTTTTCCATTGCCGACACTATTGTGAAATGAGATATTGTTTTCCCTTGCCAGGACTTTATTGTGATGATTATTGTGTCCTTTGCTGGGACGGTTCATGATTATTATTTTTTTTCTTTGCCCTTAACTGTGGTTGTTATTTGGGTGAGGAAGAGTGATAATGCACGAAGGGTGATGTCGTGCCTTGTTTTACTGTTTTTGCACGAAGGTTAATCTCGTGCCTTATTATTGATTATGCACGAAGGTTAATGTCGTGCCTTGTTATTCATTATACACAAAGGATCATGCCGTGCCTTGTGATATTGATTATGCACGAAGGGTAATGTCGTGCCTTGTTATTGAACCATGCACAAAGGATCATGTCGTGCCATGGATGTGAAGATGAGAGTAAAAGCACGAAGGGTGATATCGTGCACTTTTATTTATTTATTTTGTGAGGATGAGAGTAAAAGCATGAAGGGTGATGCCGTGCAACTATTTGCTATTCCTTGTTTGAAAATTAACTGTTTCCATTATACTCTGTTTTCCGTTGTTAACATAATAACTGTTGTTAACTGTTGAGTTTTCCTCTTATGATATTTCTTGATGAATTTGTTACTTGATATTCCTTGTTATCTTGTGGTGTACATATGTATATAGAACTGCACAGGTTTATGTGGGTGTCTGGTCCTAGGCTTGTCACTACTTCACCGGGATAGGCCAGACACTTACCAGCACATGGGGTCGGATTGTGCTGATACTGCACTTCTGTACGTTTTTGCATAGGTCTAGGTTTTGAGCAGGAGCAGCAGTGGTAGGAGCATATTTCGTGGGAGTTGAGCATTTCCGAGACCGAGGTAGCTTGTAAGCGTCCGCAGGCCCGGCGTCTCTTCTACTTATTTATATTATTGATGTAGTCTCATTGTTCCGAGACAAACAGATTTATGTTATTTTCCTTCAGACCTTTATGTGTAGTATTCAGTAGTAGTTCGTGAGTTGGTGACTCCACGTCTTGGGTAGAGGATTTCAGCAGTGTTTTACTTTAGTATTACTTATCTCTATTTTGAAAGTTTTCTGCACTTATTTAATCAATGTTATTGTTCTTGATGATAAAAATGAGTATGAAATAATGATAAAATCAGGTTAAATTTGAATGTAGTGGCTTGCCTAGCTACCCGAGTAGGCGCCATCACGATCCCGATGTTGGGGGATAATCCGGGGCGTGACAGGGAACTTAGCAAATATTACGGGAACAGTCCTGCAGAATAATTTAAAATTAAGTGTATACACACACCGAAGCAGACTAACAAGTATGTATTTCACATATGTTTTACGATGCATCTTATGTTTATAATTTTTTGCCCTTGTCTTAACTATTCTTTAGTTTCTTTTTCATGTGTGTTTTTGAAGTGTTGATTGTGGTATATTTGCTCTTACGTTTATGGATATGCATTTGATGAGAGACGATGTATTCAACTTTAATCAAAGTCAAACATTGGAAAATTAAAAAAATATAGCGGCTATGAAACTCCTGAAGAACGAGAAGGACATGATTACAGAGATTTTGAAGAGTCTCTTTCTGAATATTTTTATTAGAGGATTGGTTGGTTATACATAATTTGATTTTGTGAATATATATTAATTATTTTTTTTAGTTCACTTTTGTGTCATACTAATATGTTTGTGTCTTTTTCATGAATTTTAAGTACATTTTTTGTTTGTAAATATTTAAGCATGAACACTATCCAGGATATTTCAATTGAGCTGAAGTTTTGTTTCTGCTTATCAGTTGCTGAAGTTATTCGAAATAATTGTCGAACATCAGCCGTACAGCTGAAGTTTTTTTATAATTGTTGAACTTCAGCTCTAGAGCTGAAGTTTTTGAGTAATAACAAAAAAACTTCAGCTGATTAGCCGAAGTTTTTTTAGCGGATTGTTATTTTTTTTATCCAGTGTAGAAGGAAAACATCCTGCAGTTTTTAAGTAATAAATTAAAAACTTCAGCTGTTCGGCCGAAATTTGTTTTAGTGCGATATCATTTTTTTAATTTAGTCAGTGTATGTGGAAAACTTCAGCCTCATGCTGATATTTTTGAATAATAACAAAAAAAAACTTCGGCTGGTTGGCGGAAGTTTTTTTAGTGCAATATCATTTTTTTAATTCTGCCAGGGTATGTGAAAAACTTCAGGCTCCTTCTGAAGTTTTTGTGTAATAATAAAAACATATCAGCTGGTTGGCCGAAGATATTCATATCACATATGTCAACTACATTTTGTCCCCTTATTTTTTACTATTTTTTTATTGTATTTACCAACTACTAACATTTACCACTTACATCTTTTGCCAACTACTTATTTTCTAACATTCAATTTCTCTCAAGAAAAAACAGGTAACAATCTCTTCAGCATTTATTGATATTAAATTGAGTATGTGCATTCTTTAGCTATATTAACAATCTCTTCACTTAAAAATTTCATAGTCATGCATAGATTTCTATAAGATTTCATTAAATTTTTATTCAAAGAAAAAAAAAAGGAAATGTTGGCTAAGACATGCTTATTCGGTGTAGCAGGGAGTTCGTGTGAAGCATACATAGTGAAAGAGAAATCGAAATACATAATATGTGAAGAGGATTGGCCAGATCAAATACTCGAGTACCAGGAAAATTTGCTGTTTTAGGAAAATGAGCAAATTTCCTGCTGCTCGAGTTTTTCATGTGGCCAGTCTCCGTCACATATGAAGTATTTTGAACTTCTACTTCACTATCTTTGCTTCCCACGAATTTTCATATGCACACTAGTAGTAAGCATGTCTTTGGCCAATATTTTCTTGTTTTTTTCTCATGAAAGTAGACGGTAGTTGCTAAAAAATAAAAAAAATTTCTTTGGTGGAAGACATAATGAAGTTTCATGGTATGTGGTGAAGAAAACCAAGAAGAGAAACTGTGACTTTTCTATGGAGAATAAAAAGACACTCAGTGAACTTTTTGAATAGAGAATAACTTGTAGACAATGAACAAAGTTTTTATTTTTTTTCAATGATGTAAGTGAAAAAAGAAAATTTTATATTGCGAATATACATTATTTTTATATGAATTATGCGACTTTGATTGATTCAATATGTTTATGTCTTTTTTTGATGAATTTCAAGTATTTTTTGTTGAAACTTGACGATGAAATAAATATGTTATTTCAAATTTATCGAAATATACTAAAAAACTTCAGCAATTTTGCAGAAGTTTATCGAAATATACTAAAGAAATTCAGCTAATTGAGCCAAAGTTTCTTTAAAAAGCTTAAGAAAAAACTATTGTATCCAATAAAAATACTTCACCTTATATAGTGTTAAAGTTTTTAACACATGCTAAAAAATATCGGCTGTGATGACACGATCCGTCATCTCATGTATTCTTACTCCGTTTACCGTTTCTATTTCTTCTTCATATTTCTTTATCAGTGTTTCGTGTGTTAGAATTGATTTGGGTTGGTTTTTGTAAAAAATGAGACACTTAGTTTCTTTAAGGTATGCTTGTTTTGAAAAAATTCAACCAGAAGTTGACCTGTGAGTTAGAGGTCTCGCATGTGATTTCTGATAAGTTGGTTAGCTTCAAGAGATGATTTGAGACTTAGGAGTGCGATCGGAATTGAATTTGGATGTCCGGTGTAGAATTAGGCTTGAATTGGAGAAGTTTGAATTTTTACGAATTCCGGTTGACACGTGAGATTTTGATCCGAGGGTTGGAATGAAATTAAGTGAATCAGTAGCTTCGTTAGGTTATTTTGGGTATGTCTTCAAAGTTTCAAGTCATTCGGATGCCGTATGGTTGGGGTTTTTATTGAATGCGTATTTCGGAAGTTTTGATGAAAACTATGCTTGAATTCGAAGTAATTTATTAGTTTTTGCATTGTTTGATGTGTTTCGAGGATTGGAACAAGTTTGTATAAGGTTGTTGGATGTGTTGGTGCTTTTGGTTGAGGTCACGGGGGCCTCGGGGTGATTTCGGATGGTTAAACGAGAATTTTGAAGCTTGCATCAAGTCTAATAATTTTTGGTTCCTGGTATTTCCGCATCTGCGGAAAAAAGACCGCAGGAGCTGTTCTGAAAATGCGGCTAATTGGCCGCAGAAGCAGCCCTAGAGAGGGCTTGGGAAGTTACCGGAAAAGCGAAAACCTTTCCGCAGAAGCGGACACCACAGATGCTGTAAGAGACCGCAGAAGTGGTCGTTGTGGATTTAAGTGGAACCGCATAAGCGGTCCCGCATAAGCGGTAGTGGGACCGGAGAAGCGAAAAATGCTGAGGGTTTAATGAACAATGTTATCGAAATTTCAGAAGTTAGAAATCATTTTGGGACTTCGGTAAGAGGCGATTTTGGGCGATTTGGAGAGATTTCGAAAGAGATTCCATCACGTATAAATTTGTAGCCTCGAGTAGTGTTGTTATGGCATAAAAATAAGGATTAAACACTGAAAATTGAAGGAAGCAAAAGGTAAAAATGGAGGTTATGGCTTGAATCCTAAAAGAGTCTAAAGAGATGATTTCATGGGTCAAATGAACTTTGATTCTTGTATGTTTTATATGTACGTACTCGTGGTAAGATGATGATTCCAAAAATGTGAATTACGTAATTTTTTGAGAAGCGGGCATGGGGCTCGGGTTTTGCTACTTTCGAGTTTTTTGTTATATTTCGATTGTTTTCGATCGGGTGTTGTTCCATTAGAATATTATGATATATTTTACCTGATTTTGGATAGATTTGACGCACGCGGAGGCCAGTTTGAAGGGCAAAGGCATCACGGGCTAGAGTTTTCACCGGTTCGAGGTGGGTAATGCTTGTAAATGATGTCCTGTAGGTTTGAAACCCCGGACTTGCACATTATAACGCTGTATTGTGGTGACTTGCATGCCGGGTATGAGCATGGGGTAGAGCACCGTTGGGGATTGTATCTCGTTCCACCCCGGTTGTTGGTTATTACCGTATATTTATAAATGATTTGTTGTTATCATTATGAATTGGGCTAATTGCCATACTTGGGGCTTACTTTTGATTGTTTTGAACTCTTTATGAACTATCATCATTGTTTCCCTCAATATTTGAAATATTATTTGAACTTTGTCAATGTGATTTACAGTGTTACATGAACTAAGCTATATTTTACTAAAACGTGGAGTTTTTAACTGATATTTGAACTATTGTTTGAGCTGAGTATTATTGTTTTACTAATGCCCAAGGGGCTTTTGACTATTTTGGATTGATTGAGGCAGTGGGCTATATGTGAGGGCATGAAGAGTGATGTGAGGAGGCTTTTATGCCTCGAGTGTTATGTGAGGAAGCTTTCAGCCCTCGAGTGTTATGTGAGGAGTCTTTCAGGCCTCCAGTGTTATGTGAGGAGGCTTTTAGGCCTCGAGTGTATTGTGGGCAGGCTTTTAGGCCTCGTGTTGATATTAATTGGTCAGGTAACAATGGCTGACCGGTCAGGTAACAATGACTGACCAAGATATTGTGCTTGGGCTGTAGGAGCCCCTCCGGAGTCTGTACACACCCCCAGTGAGCGCCGTGGATGTTAAATGGATAAGACTATACGCCGCAGTGGGTACTTGAGTGTACCATCATATGCATTACATTTCATTCATGCATTGGTCTCTATTTGTACTATGTGGCATGACATTTAGCACGCGTATATAGTACTGGCATATTACTTGCCTTGTTGACCAGATACCCTTGTGTAAATTGCTAAAGATGTGTTGTGCTTGAGAGGCTGATTTGTGTGCGGATTTCACTACTTGATATCGTATTCCCGCGCTTAACTATTAATAAGGAAAGAAAGAGATATTTTCAAAAGTGGTTTTAAATGGAGCCCGATATTTTATAAGGATTTTTATGGAATTACTGTTTCTAGAAAGGGTGGTTCTGTACTTCATAGCATAATGTAGTGATCTTGCGTGATTTCTTTCCTCTCAACATTTTTTACTCTAATTACCACTAAGTTTGAAGTACACACTTTACTCCCTAAACCTCGCGTGCAGTTGTAGGTATTGTTCACCCGGTAGTGGGTTATTTGCAGGATCGAAAGTGTCACGACCCTAGTTCACCAATTGTGAACATGTCGTGATGGCACCCAGTCCCATGACTAGGTAAGCCTAACACGTTGCGGAATATACATTTTATGAACTCTTAAATAAGAAACAGCGGAAAAATAAAAGATATGTAATCCGTGCCGCTTGGCACATACATCCGTCACACAATGAATAAAACACTACCAAGATCCGGAACCCCACGGTAACACAGACTAAAAGAGAAATACAACTGTGGCTCTATGTGTAAAGAGTATCTAACAACGAAATGAAGAAAAATGTCAACTAGTACTACTAGAATAGAAGGGAAGGCTCCGGATTCGCGGACGTAGCAGATCATACCTCGAAGTCTCCCAGAAAGTTGCGGAATCACCTAGCGCGAGTCTGCTCTGATGTACCTGGATCTGCACAACAAAAGTGTGCAGAAGAGTAGCACGAGTACACCACGGCGGTACTCAGTAAGTGCCAAGCCTAACCTCGATGGAGTAGTGACGAGGAAGGTCAGGGCCCTACTGAGAAACAATAATATAATGACGATAATAATAATAAGAAGTTTAAATGACAACAATTCCGAAATAACAACAATGTAATGATTACTGCAAC